>VZSF01008187.1:12325-366360 GCA_013398295.1 Chionis minor
TGAGCATTTTTAACAATGAAATAATACACATTTAAAAAAAAAAAAAGAGCCTCAAATGTCAGCTAACATAGTAATGACCTGGCCCTGTAGGAAATCCAGCTTTAATACCCCTATTCCAAAGGATCCTGTATTGAGTTTCATTATTTTCTACTAAGATTCACAGGAGACTGTTTCTTTTAATATCCTGTTTTTACCTACTGAAGAGACTGGCTTGAGCATATAAAATATAAAATACTGATAATTAGACCTTAGGTCCCTCATCTTCGGTAATATAGAGTTTCCATTCACTGTTCTTTTTTTGTTAAAAAGTTGCCCATTCGTATGCCGTTACTACGCTATATTTTAAATAGTATTGATGGTAGTTGATGTAATAAAAAAAAATATAAAGTCCTCCCCAAACTAACCCAAAGTGCAGGGGTTTTATTTTTGCTGTTTCTCCCTTCCAAGAATCGCTCCCCTCCCCCAGCAGCCGCACTACAAAGCTTGTTGTACAGGGACTCCATTAATCCTACATTTCCTAGATGGTATCTGAGGCACAGTGGGTTTCCACAGAAATTAATTTGTCCTGACAACAGGCCTAAAGATTGGAGTCCAGGGATCACTTGGCAAATTCCCTTTAAACTGAGCACAATAATAAACAGAAAGCTGATAACGACAGTTCTGAAAGACCACACAGAGGAAGGACCCCGAGTAGAGTCGCTCCGTGTGGATCTGCGAATACCTCCGATAACCGGCAGCCAGGAGCTTTATGCTCGATAGGAAAATGAGCGCGCTGATTTATGCACGCTTTAATATCACAGCACTGGGCACAACTAACTTCGCCCAGTAGCGTACGTTTTTAACTCTTTTCGGGAACAATAATAGAAGTTCAAGACCGATCTGTTCTAGACCATTCTCACGTAATATATTTGTATTAATCTGCGGCCATTTTTCATGTCTTTTGTGTTTTAATGCAGCTCTAATTTTCTTCATAGATGTTACATGTGTGAACATTAAAAAAAGTTGAACAGCGGGTAACGTAATATTTCAAGGAAAGAATCTGGAAAGTTTGCCATCTCTTCTAAATATATTTTCTTTGAGACTGTGCTAGTTTTTGGGTTCGATCGTCTTCTATGTAGTAATTCTTTATTAAGCACAGTAAAAAGCATTTTAGATAGCGTTATTGCCTGTTTGTTTGTTTTTATTTATCTTTGCCTTTGGCACATATTTAAATGCTGTTGTCTTCCCAAAGTTAAGGTATGGAAGATGGCCGTCTTGGAAATATATACTAATATATACTAAGCAAATGTTCATTGGATATTTTAGAGCTTGTCTAGATAAGAGCATTTCAACCTCTGATTTTTGTCAATATATAATTCAGTTTTAATGATAATTAGGATTTGTGGTGTGTCAGTAAGCCTCTGCCAGTTACATTTCTGAAAAAAGCCATCATAATATTAAGAGTTAGTATTGATAGAGTGCTGTTAAGTAAGATATATGCTGCATAACTTTCCACCGCTTAAGTATAGGGTATGTAACAATTTAAGTAATGAGTTAAAAAAGGAGGACAATTTAAAAATATGCACAGAAAATGGATTTTGGTTACTGAAATATGTCTTGGAAGTAAAGTCTAATTTTGTTCTCAGTGTCCAAAGTGCATTATGAAATAACAGCTGCTTGATAGAGAAAGGGCTGCGTAACCATGCTAAGAGAAGGGTGCCAGTGTGCGTGACAGGTATGGCTGGACACTTAAACAGCAGGAAACGCCTTTGATCACTTTCAATAACTGAGGTGTTTCTCTTAAGATGGAAATTTGGCAGTGGAGTTCTCCGTGATATATCCAAACTCAATAGCAATCCTTAAACACAATGGCTCCTCCGCAAACTTCTCCACGTCCAGACTGGAGAGCAGAAGCGCTGCAGCTGCGGATGGGACATGCCCAGGGAAGGCAAATGAGCTGGCACAGGGGGCACGGCGTGGATGCTCCCATCCCATCCCATCCCATCCCATCCCATCCCATCCCATCCCATCCCATCCCTTCCATCTCCCCTGCACGGTGGGGTGGCAGGATGCCAGCGGCCGGGTAGTTATGGGCTTGGAATGCCGCTGCCCTTGGCATTTATGATACACGGAGTTTATATATAAAAAAAAAAAAAGTTCTGCCTAAGAGTGCTTTTCCGGCACAGCTAATGACAAAACTACCATTGACTTTGGTGAGGGCAGCATCAGACGAGCTATTTAGGAGCTTAACGAGCTGAGAGGTGGGGCTCTATTATACTGCTGGAGTGGGGTGTATGCACCACACCTCCTTGCTGAAAAAGAAAATCTTTTGCTCTCATTATTGGCTTTAAATTAGTTTGTACACTGCAAATTAATCAATTACAGCCAACGTACTTTGGAAATGAAATTCAGGATGAGTAGCACAATTTGTATTTGTCACACTTAAAGAACTCCATTGGACTGAAATGCAGAGGATTTGAAAACAACTAGTTTTAATGCTCTCTAGCTCCTCTTTCTAGAGTCTGATGCAAGAGAAAATTGACTTGCTGTGCCTTTTAGTTCTGTAAAAGAACACACATTGAAATACTCCCCTCCACTTTTTATATCAGAATCACTCTATGCAGTTCAGTGTACAAGCCATTAGTTTTTTTTTTTGAATTTGGATCAGATCAGGCATTTTTCCCCCAGCAAATAGTTCTCTAACGTGCTTTATACATTTGATTCGAAGGATTGTGTATTATTTGATGTTCTTAGGAGATAAACAATAAACTTTTGAATATGTTTTTTCCATTTGAATACAAGCCTAGGGATGCTTCACCCTGCATCCTAAAGCCTGATTTCCCCTGGGACTCATTATCATGCAGCTCACATGTTCAGTCACCTACACTGTTGAACTTACTATCAAATAACCTTCGAAACGTTACTAGTTATTACGTGTCAGAGGGCAGATTTATGATAAACTAACTTTGAAACAAAATAATGAATTCTCAGCATTCTGTTTCCAGCAGCATTTCTGGCAATTTTGTTGGATTTAAATTTTAAAATAATAAGTTGCCTTTTTCTCTTATTCTATCATATAAAACAGCTCCCTCCCCTCATGAAATTTCTCCCTCCTTAAATATGGTTTATGATGATTTGAGCACTGTCTATAAAGAATAAAAATGAGAACATTTGTCTGTGAGCTACAAAACTGCCCACTGGAGTTTGTTTGTGATTAAACTTTCATGGCTTTCTAACTTGGCGAAAGTTAAATTAACTTAACCCTTAGCATTGTACAATGGTGTCCAAAATACAGCTGTGTGGTAGGTGTTGTGAAACAAAAAACTTTGCTCCTTCTACTTTTTACTGCCAGTATTCTGAGGTTTCAAGCAGGGTTCTTGTGTTAGAGTGATAAAAATCATAGTGTCGTCTTCTCAGAAAGCAGAAACGTGGTTTATGGCGGACCAGAAAGGCTGTCCAAAAAGGTTTTCCAAAAGGTTATCCTGAATTTCAGCCCTCAAACCCCATATTTAGGTATAGAAATACTTGGACCATTTTCAAGAAGGCTGAGCAGGACTTCAGGGGGTCTGTAGGCACTTGGCTTCCTTTAAATGGGAGCCAGAACAATCCTGACTTTTCATGAGATTGTATCACAGGGATGAAATTCAGGTAGATAAATGCCATATAATCATTTTGGAGGTGATTAGAACAGCAAACATCTGCAGGTGAAATTTGAAAGCACATTATGGCAAAAATTAAGTCTGGCTAATTTGGAGAAAAATCAATGTAGCTTTTCATGGTATCAATGGGGTTTTTTTCATCGTATTTCAGACGAGTATCGGGCAGATTAATGTCTACAGGATTTTCATCTCCTACTAGACAAAGTCTAGGCTTTGAGGTATTGCTCGTCTGTGCTACTGCGTGGAAAGTGCCTGACCTAGGGTAGCTCTGTGAAGCTGGGGGATAGAGCCACCATCTTCAGTGCGCTCTCTCATCTCTTTTGCGCCACTCGCTGTGATTATGGTTCTCCAAGGGCATTACGGGCAAAAGTTCCATATCAGGCTGTCTATTAATATTTATGCAGCAATTCAGGAGGTAATGCATTGTTAAAATACAAGTTGGAAATGCACCAAATTTAATCACTTTTAGTACTAGAAATTATCTATTTCTACATCAGGTAGAGGGGGAGGGGTGCTATCATTACAACATTTTTTTTAACCAAGTTATTTGCCAGTTCCAACATGGCTTGAATTAAAAAGGCAATAAATGCTATTGTGTAGATAAAGTTTTTAAAAGGAATGCAAGCTGTATATGTGAAATTTAATGTGGAGTGTTAAAAAATGTTTAAGGTAAATCCATATGACGTTGGTGTGTCCACTGACTAGTAGTGCCACGTCAGTGAGTCCCGGTCTTCATGTACAAGGACTTCTGGTGTGCATGAAGGCCAGCGGGATTTGCCCTGTGCTGCTATGCAATTCCTCCTGCCTAAACGCAGAAAGAACATTTTTTTTATCACTGAAATCACTTCATTTTTGCAGCTGTCTGCTCGCATCAGATTAGTAATATAAACTCTGTCAAAGACCAATCTCTTCCTTCCACAGGCTACAAGATCCACAATTATTATTTAAAGTTAACCTCCTAAGAAAGTGTTCATTATTTAAACTGTTCAGCCCCAAAAAGAATTGTTAGCTATTGTTATTTGAGGACCTCCTACGGTCTTCCCTGTGTCAAATAAGGCTCCTTTTGTTTTCAATATGAGTTTTTTCTGAGAACAAGCTCTGAGATTTCATGCAAGCAAAATAAATCCAGTGAAAGTAAAACATTAATTAAAATGTATAAAAAAAATACAAAAGAAAATGTTCCAGAAGAGCATGGTGCTCAAACAGAGCTCTTTTTTTTTTTTTTCAGGTCACTTGGCTTTCTGATGTCATTTCTGGCAGATTCGTTAGCCTGGCTCCATCACGTTCTGTTCTGAACCATAACGTGATGGGAGATGATCAAAGTGAGAATGCTAAAGGCTCGGGACACTTAAAAAATGTTCTATTCTGGAAATTGTTCTAAAACTATAAACAGATTACATTAAAAATCTGTGTTGCTGAACATGGTTGTTCATCATCCTTTTTTAGAAGGAGCTTTTGAGAACTTTGGGTAAACAGCCTTGAAGTATTTATGATGGCAGGCTGCAAATTTCTGCAGAATTTTAGGCAACCCAAGCCTCTCTGAAATGTAATATAACCCATTTCTGCTGTTAGGCGTGTTGTTTTAATCTTTATACTTGAAAGTGGTAAGCATATGGGTCAGATCACCCACTCCTGCTAATGGACAGAATTCCTTGGACTTCGGTGTCCAATTATGCCAGCTAAAGATCTGTCCGTTGCTGGGTTTTATTTCCTTATTTTTCTTGTCTTCCTGATCTTTGACCCTTTATCAAAGGAATGCCGTCTATAATATGATAATAATATGAAATTCTGAGCTCACTTTCTAACAATATATGTCCCAAAGAATTGTAGAGATGCCCACCTTTATATGAAAAGCAGCTGATGAACGGTTTCAGCCTCGTGATTGTCTTTGCCTGGCAGAGAGGTGAGGCTCAGGTAGCTCTGCCTGGCGCTGCGGTGGAATATTAAACATTTTCGCATTTCCATGAAACAATTGCTCTGCAGGATGAGTGAGTAAATAAACTCATTGACAAGTCAACAAATTGACAGGAGGCCATTTTTCCTAATTTTAGATGCATTTTAGTGCTCAGGAAAGTGAGAAATTTTTGAGGTTTTAAGGGCTACACACTCTGGTGCTCTCAGTCAGTGCTAGAATGTGGCTGAAGCTGGAGCCAGAAATATCTTAGGCAGTGTGACACCTTAGGTACATAATGGAGCTATACAAAAGTGTAAGAAGGATTTAGACCTATACACAGGATTTGAGTATCTGTTTTGATTTATGGGCTGAGTATAAGTGTGTATTTTAAGGAGCCATTAGAGTTTGTGATTTGAAATATGCAGAAAGCAAGCTTCCCCTCAGTCTTGTGTAGGAAAGCGCGATGCCGGCTCCTCGCATAAGCACACATACTTCTTTATATTGGAGAAAACAGCAAAGAATAGTCTGTAGCAAAAGAACCCTTTGCTTCAGACTCTCTACACCAAATAAGTGATGGAGTGGTCAGGAACAGCATGATCCCTCACTCACTGTGGCTCTGGCTGAGAAAGTAGGAAAGGAAAAAGATATAGGGAATACCTATGATGTGCTTCAGTGTAAAGCGTGTATTCCAGGTGTATTTTTTAGTTAAATTGGTGCTGTCGCTGTTGATGGGGCTGCACAAATTCTTGAGAAGGATTGGGACTTGTAGGTGCAAATAAAGAAAGGCACAGCAGGAAGGGGTAGCTGCTGGGGCACTTGGCCAGAGAGTGGCTAGAAAATCAGCTGTAGGAGACGTTGCGAGAGGCACATCGGGGCAATCACTTGGAAAATATCATGAGAGGTTTTGGCATCTCCCAACCTCCCCTGTACCACATCCTTCCACCCCTGCTGCAGACATGTAGCTCCTCATCTTGGGTGGCAACAGCAGCTGCAGCTGGTGACCCTCGTTTGGTGCCCTCTGGCTCTGCCTTTGCTACAGCTCTTATCATTTGGACAAAATGCTGCTCTTGTTTACAATAATGTAAATTTGGAGCAACCCCTCTGCCATTTCTCCAGCGCAAATATTGCGCTCTGTGTAATTCCCATCTCCTCCTTCACACAGATGGAGCCTGGGAGGCGAGGGAGGAAGGCTGCTCTTTCCAAATATCCATGCATCGATCTCTTCGGCTGCAAGCCCCAGGTGACTGCGCTGGCCATACATTCGATCTATGTAGATATGGGAGCTGCTGTCGGTCTTTTTTTTTTTTTCCCCTCCTCTTGTCTAACGGCACTTCCCAGCTCTACACCCAGCTGTAAAGCGGGAACCACGGATGCAGCCTGCAGTTTCTTCACTGCACCTCCTTGCTGCTGCTCCAGCCCTGAGAAAAAGCTGCTCCAGCCATGACAAACTGTGTGCTGGCTCTGTGATTTGTGTAAGCTCAAATTTTCCACTAATTCACTTATATATACTAGATGGAAAACACAGCCTCAGGGCTGCTATAAACCATGCTGCTGTAGCCACAAAGGGCTGTCCTGCCAGCTGGGGAATCGCTGGAGCATGCCGAGTGCCGGGGCCGGAGGAAGGAGGGAAATTGAGTTTATGCACTTGTCACAGGAGCTGTGGCGTAGGAGCGGATCCAGCCCTCCGTGTAGCCCCCCTGACAGCATCCAGGCGGCACAGCCCTGTCATTCCGGGTCCCTGCACCTCAGCTGGCATGGTAAAGTGCTGGTTGGATCACGGGTAGGAGTGAGCAATGCGTCCTGGCCACCACGCCGGCTCTGCGTGAACGTTGACTGCCCAAAACCAGCCGCTGCTTTGGGCTGCTCATCCTTGGAAAAAGTCATGGCTCGCTCTCCTGCAGCCTCGATCCACCCTAGTGCTTTGTTTTGTGCTGCGGTGCAATTCTACAGCTTTAGTTTTCTGTGTAACCCACTGATAGATAATTTAAGAGTGTTTTCTTTTAAGAACAGCAAGAGTTGGCTGACTCCCCAAACGATTGCTTGTCTTGTTACAGATAGCTGTTGACCTGTTCCTTTAATGTTACAAGTCTGCGTCTAACTGCTCTCTTAAGCCAACCTACTTCCTTCTTTTTAATGAAATTGTCCCTTTAGCCTTTTTCCTGGGCTGGCTTTTCAACAAGAACATTAGAAACAGTCTGCTCAGTTCTTTCCTCTGCTAACACCTTGCCTAGAGCTAACTTGCAGCTTCACTCTGTCAGCTGTAAGATATAGATATACTGTTGTCTTAATTACTCATATTTCTCCTGCTGCTCCTAATTCTGCTTGTTCCACCAAAGAGCTCTTCAGAGAGCTTTACTGCTTCCCTTTCCCTTTCTTTGGGGGTTTAAAGGTTGTCAGATATATAAACGATCCTTGTTGCAGAGCTTTGGTGGTGATGGCGTCCTTTGTGGAGAAGATTTAGGGGGATGGGAGAACTAAATACAAATGCTTTTAGACTACATCTCTGTGGAAGGAGAGAATACACACAGTACTACCTTGCACAACAGAGCATCAGGGAGCGCGTTTGGCAAATCCCATCTCTAATGAACAGCTAGGCAGCTGGTTTTTCTGCAGCTTAAAGTCTAGGTGCTGACTGCCAGGAGTAGGGTTTTCTTTCTCTCTCTCCACTGCTGACTATCCATGGCTGTATCTGTCCGACTGCTACTCCTCTGAAAATACTGTTGAAAAGGAACTGGACACCTAAAAAAAATACCGCTGTGCCATAGGTAAACCGTGGTCCTTTGTGGTTTCAGCTCTCTCTTTTATGATTATATGACACTGTTTCTGTTATCTATATTAACTAATCTGTCTGCTACTGCAAGTATTGCATGTTGAGTAACCCGGAGCAGACCAACAGCATGATGTCCATGTTTTTTTGGCAAAGATTTGAACAAGTTTTATCACAGAAGCGAGCTCTCTCGTGGGTTACACCTTTGGTAAAAGTCCTTCGCTCCTGGGTATTTGAAATCCACTCTCGATTTTAACAGACCTCAGCTTTATACAGTAAGCTAGAATATATCTTGGTATTCAGCTGGTTGTCTTAGTTCAGGTGGCTGATGGGTTCAGAAAGCAGTACTGTAAGTTTATGTTAATTGCATAAATTAAGAGCCTGTCAAACTGCTGTGGTGAGCCTGTTTCCATCATAAAGCTTGTTGAGCTGGTGGTGTGGTTGGAGGTGGGACTGGGCAGGGTGTGCTTTCCACAAGTGGGGCTTAAGCACCTCTACTCCAAGTTCTGCTGTTGGTTTTTAAGAACTACCTGGTGAAAATGCTGTGCGAGTATATAAGAAGAAACATTTTAGCATCAGAACAGTGAGAGATGGCAACACCAAAGATGGCACACAACTCTTCAAGGTTTCAACTGACCTGGCGGCAGTAATAAGCAAATAAACAACACGCTGCAGTAAGTCATGACCAAACTCTTGCACAGATGTGACTAAAGAGCCTGGTAGAGGAAGCAAATTGAAATTGATGAGAGGACTTGGTGAGAGGAATTAGAAATAGAATAATTCTGTTCCGTATGGAGGAATAGCATGGAGAAAATAGCTCTTCAAGTTAGTGCTCAGCTCTTGAAGAGCTGAAAGGGATCAGAGTAGCTGTCTCAGACAAGTTTCAGTCAAGGTCACATGAGTTAGGACACATGGGAAATCCATGCAGGTGGTAGCTCATTTCAGGCCATCGTATATAGGAAGCTCATGGTCAAGGAATATCATCTGAATAACACACAGTGCAACTCCAGCCCCAAGACTAGACAAGAGAGCTGGTGAAGCTGGCCCTGTCAAAAACCCAGGTTACCTGATAGGAAATTTGTTTGATGCAGAGCATATGGACACACAGGCTGTGATGCTTGGCATGGGCATCTGCGTGGCTCCCATCTGCAGGGCAAGCTCTGCTTGGGGTTGGGCTACCCAAACAGCAAATTTGCCTTTGCAGAAGAAAGCACCAGGATTCCCCAAGGAATCTGGGGAAGCTCGCAAGGCCCTGGAGCCGTCAGTTCAGCCTGGTGAATCATCAGACCTACTGCGAGGTCTGATGGTGTAGCTGGAGGCTGCAGGGTGCAGGCGGTGAGCAGGTATTGCGGTCTATTTGTTCAAGGTTTCCTCTTGAAGTCCCAGCACTGCCTCCCGAGAGCGAGTCTGAGGGCACGGTGGTTGGTTAAGTAGGTGGTCATGCAGCTGCTTTGGCACCTAGTCCATTTTGGCAGCGACTCCACACCGAGCAATTTCCTGCCCAGTGCATCTTCTGCAGTGACGTTGGACAAACAACTTGACTTTGTGCCTCAGCTCTCCGAACGCAGGGATGTTTCCCTATTAACTCCTCTCTACAAACCCAAGGGCTGTTAAAAGAAGTAGGTCTCGTGACTGTGTGGTACTTGGATGCCATGGTAATGTAATTAGCTGCACAGCAATCTTACTAAAAATGTCCTTAGTGGAGGAGAGGGCGGGGTGGGGGACTCGTTTAGAGGATGGATGTTAAAGGGGAGGAAGTTTCCAGACCTGTGGCTTCACCACAGCTTGACTGCAAAACTCGGGTCCTTCAATGTCGATCTGAATACGGAGGTTCAGAGCAGACTGTTTACTACACTTGTCCGTACGAGATACAATGCAGCACGAACTGTTTGAAGTGTTAGTAGCTTATATAACAGCTTTCCACCCCCAGCAAGCCTTTTGAAATTTTTATATGGTGTCTTGGGCTAAAAAATCTTTTTGAGCTGATGTGTAACTTGCAGGAAACTTCAGCAAAGTGTCCTGGTTACTGTTGCTTTCTCTTTTTCTCCTTTTTTCTCTTCAACATTATATATGGATCCAGGAACTTCTGGGCTGCGTAATCCAAAGGAGAGAGGCACAGGGCTCCGCGTGGAAATCTGAAAGCCTCGGTGCAGGAAAGCTGTGCTGCTGATTAGTTTATCTGTTACTTTGCCAAACCCCCAGACTTTGGCAGCCTGGGTCTTTTTTTTTTTTTGCATTTTTTTATCTGTTAGGTCTTTTTCCTCCCTACCCTCAGGATGACCTCTGTAGTGATGGTTGCCAAATGTTACCCATATTAAATATGAGGATGTGCATCAGCATCCACAAGGCACACGCTCCCGAGCTGTTAAAGCCCGTCTACTGGAGCAGCAGCCTGTGAATTGTCTGAAGCTTTTGGAGTTAATAGTTTAGCTCTGGTTAGCTGGAGGTGATTGTAGAATTGTGTCACCAAATTCTTTTCTCAGCTGTATCCTTGCTACTCAGCCGAGGAATACATTTTTTTTCTTTCTGTCATTTATGGTTAACCCTACTGTAACATTTATGCAAGCATTTGTTGGTTAAATGGAGACTAATGACAGTACGAAAAAGCAAGGCTTCACAGCAACATTCAGAGCATATTTTGAAAATTAGGCAAGATAATATAGCGATATAACGAAGGGCAAACTTGGATTGGGTGGGGCTTTGGCGGATTTCTTTATTCAGATGTTGTTCTTCTTTATTTGGATTTTCTTGCATGCTAGGACAAGGCACAGCCAGCCATATTTTCCATCCTGATGAATGGAACAGAGCTCAAGGAGTTTAGCTGAGACTGGCTTCCCCTGCAAGAAAAATTGCTCTTTGTTGCCTGAATCATAATTTTAAGGCAGGAAAACTATTAATCAGGAAAGCAGCATTTTAACTCCTTACATCTTGCAGCCTGATCTTTGCAGAGTAAAAAAAAAAAATCCTCGTCCACCGAAGTTGATCAGAGTTGTAGTAAGTCTGTAAGGTCACCTTGGTTACTGTACGTCAATGTGGTCCCGACAGTATGTTCTTGATAAGACAGCCCATTGCTGTGATTTAATCCAAATCTGTTTAATCATATATAATCCACATAATTCAAATATACTCACCAAGGATCCAGTTTTATAGCTGTACTGAGGGGAGGGAAATCTTATGTTGTCACAAGTCATGCTGACATCAGTGGGGTTTCTTATTGATGTAGGACTTAGTGCTGGCACATGCAATTACAGCAAAATTTGGGGTTTAGCATATTTGCAATTTGATGTATTTCTAGGAGGCATTTGCTTTGAGGTAATTGAGTAAATGAACTCTGGGTCATGTCCAACAAAATCTCTGACTGAGAGTTGTGCCCAGTGGTCATTTCAGGGAAAAAAACATAGAATAATCTGAAATTATTTGTTGTGCAATTAAAAAAAAATCATAAATATTTCATTTATGTTTTCAGCTTAGAAATTTAACTTTATACAAACTGCATATAACTATATGTCTATGCTCCTCCCAAGGCATTCTTTGTTGTTTCAGAAATGTTTCAACAACAATAAAAAGATATTTGTCAGCATAAGTAATACACAGGCATTATTGCAGTGTTACTGGTTACAATTTTCTTGTTCAAGATAGCAGTATCAGATCACACGCCATTTGCGTCGCCATTTGTTAATGTGATGCACATGCAGCTCCGTGGCCTAACGCCTCATAGTCCTGAATCTAAAAAACCTGCTCAAACCCATGGGTAACTGTAAACATCTGAGTAATCCTGTTGAAGTCAGTCCATGCATCCGTTAACTGTGCAAACTAATCCTTAAAAAAATTATGAAAAGGGCAAAAAGAAAACACTGTGCTTTCCAAGCCAATGAAACTCCATACATGCTTGAAGTCGAATACTGGAATAAACAAATAGTGCATGATCTGAAAGAATGAATCCATACTCATAACCACGGTTTATCCATTATCCGGTGAAAATATAATACAAGCTGAACTTTTTTCAGCTTGCATACTGTATCACTTCTGATGCATTTCTGCCTTGATTTTTTTTTTTTTTCTTTGTGGCCATTTTGCAATTTTCTGTGGATTTGTTTTGATTGTAAATAGGCATATGCATTAGCTAAAGCCAGATAAGTTCTTCTGGCCGGCTTTGCCAGTGAATCACTGAGCTATGTAATTGGATTTGTATAAAATTATGCGTTATGAACTTGGGAATAAGTAAAACAGAAACAAAAAACTGATTTTTAAAAAATAGTAACATTTTTGTGCAAAACTTTTGTATTGACCCCGTTATTCTACTCTTCTACTAGCATGATAACTTTGTTCATTTTTGCAGCATTGAATGAAAAGCAAACTACAGAACAGATCCAAGTAAAACTGGTAATAATTTCTGATTTGGCTTGTAGGTGGAGTTGAATACAATGCCCGCATTTGTGGTTAACTACAAGCAAAACATTATGAAGATGCTGGTATTTAGACACGTAGCCAAACAATCGGATTCAGACAAATTGGATACGAGACTTTGACCAGCCTGAGAAGAACAGGTGAGAACCCTTGAGAGCGAAGCTGCAATGATAAGTATTCCGATCGTCAGGAAAAATATTTCTCCACTAACACAATAGATCTTCTATTAGAAACTCAAAATACTAATTACAATCTGCCTAAAGACTTGTTATAAATGAAGTGGAGATAGAAACATGTTTATATTATGGGGAGGCTTATTTGCAGATAAGCAGGAAACCAGTCACACATCTTCACAAACATAATTTTAGCTGTTTTAATTAGCAGGTTTGCTTTGATTTAATTTAATTCAGTGATTCCTTCTATCTTTACTGACACATGTGCAAATAAAATGTGCTGACCTGACTTCTGACATCCAGTTTCCTTTTTCATTTCTGTTTTTGTTGTTGTTGATTTCGGCAGTGTTTACGGTGAAATGATGGGGTCAACACTTCCTAACAGCATGGCCAACAGATGTAGCGTGGGGATGACAACCGTACATTTGAGTGGTCTTTTGTTACCCCAGCACTGACTGATTGCTGAGGTGCTGGAAGCCAGGGTGTCAAAGGCCATCAGAAGTCCCAATAGCCTCTCGATCCCAATTCTATTAAGGGCTGGAATGACAAAAAAATATGCCTTTTTGTGTAGTTGTGTGTAAAAGTGCAGAGCTTTTTTGCTAGAGAATGAGACCCTGGAAAGAAGCCTCATGTGTGCCTTTAGCAACTTACTGTAGCCCGTGCATCAACTTTGGGTGGAAAAGCAAGGTTTAAGAGCTGTCAGAATTCATATATTTAATGTTAGGAGATTTGGTGGTTTTATCCTGTCAATAAGTAATTTCGCTGTTAAATAAAAACACGTAGTCCAGAATAAAAATATCACATTAATGTACTGACAAAAAAAAAAATCTGTTGACTTTGCTGAGCTTTTAGCTGGTTCGAGTGCTTGGAAACTATTTTTTCTTCTTATATCAGAAAAACAATTGCTAATACACCAGGTGTTGTTCTCCCTGCTCTCTCCACCCCTCCCTTTTGCAGTGTCTCACAGCTGTATGATAGGTAATTAAAACAATCACTGAAATGTTTCAAAGCTGTTGTAGCCTTTAGTTGACTTTTAAAATCCGTATTTGAAGAAGAATGGTAAAATTAATTTGTATCTGGCTCAGAAAAGTGCTCTTTACTTGAGCAATGGACTTTACGACATCGCCAACAAAAAGAATGAAATTAATATTATACTTGCCTTTATCTAGAGTTATTCTGTTAACTGTTTTATACTGGAAATTAATTTCAATATCATACAGATGTCTACAAGTTCTGGCATGCAGTCAGATAGCTCTTCCACTTCATAATCGTGGTAAAAATAATAATTCAAAAGGAGTAAACTTGCCAGGACAATTAAATGATTCTGCCCCTAGATAATGGAGAGACGATGTTTATATTATTGGACAGTAAAATACGTAAGATTGGAAAGTGTTATTAAAGAAGTATTATGTGGTTATTTTGAAAAGAAAAGTAATTTTACAAGTTCATCTTTCTACTGAGGAAAAATGGTTTAGAGACTATGAAAACCAGAGGCTTCTGCATAGACATATTTCAATGGTAAAACGCTCTTCTGTTTTTCTTCCCTGTCTCTACTTTTTGTGTTTCAGCTCCCTGTTTCAGTAGCTGGCTTTAGGATACTTGTAATTAATTCATTATGGAATGCATGGTTTATGGGACAGGATTGTATTCTTAAAATAATCTTCATTGTAATATATTCTGTTTGATCTTTAAAAAAAACCCCTTCGACTTTACAAATGAATGTGTTATGTCAGTGTAAAGTGGATCCTTTTCTCCCTTTTTGCCCTCCTCCCCTCCTTTGCTGATTTGTCCCTCTTTGGAGGCTGGTACTTCCCTGGCATGGGCAGGAGCGGTGGCAGCTGCCACATGCAGAAAAGGCAAGTTCAGGAATTTCCAGTATGAATGGAATTGGTTCAGGCTTCGAAATTACTAATTAAAGAACCATCCATGTAGGATGAAAGGTTTTGCGTATCCCTCATTGCTTTGTGGGGAATCCTTGCCTGGTATGTATGTCAATATGCATACAGAGCAAGTGCTTTTGCATGAGTATATTTCAAAACCTGACAGATAGCAGGGAACAGGGCACAAACCAAAAATATCAGTACTGACAAATTAAAATAATGACTCTTCCCCATTAATTTAAAATAAGTACCTGTTGCTGTTTGTACAAATATTTCCTGTTGATTAAAGACAGCACAATCTCTTCTTTCTTTGCTCCTTTGTGAATGCTTCTGACCACACACAGGTATTGCAAACAAATTTACAAATGTGGATAAAAATAAGACTTAAATACTCATCTGCATCTTTGCATCAACACAACTCAATTTGACAGCATATTTTTGCCAGGTGGAACAAAGAAGAATAAATTAGTTTTGAACATTTATGATCTTGCTTTATAAAGACTGCAACAGACTGTGTTCAAAATCAATTGTCAGAGTGATGGGGGATTAATAACTCCGGTACTGTAACCTTTTACGTATCTGCAGACTGGGTACGGGCACATTTCAAGATCTGCTGCCATATTTCATTATTGCAACTTATATTTGAAAGACCTTTTTGATGCTTAAAAAAAGAAACAGATTAGTTTTTACTAGAGCTGGATGAAGAAGTCATAATTAATAATTCATTCAGTGAATTTTGCCTTTTATTCTGTGGGAAGAATAAAAAATAGTTGTCAAAATTTTTCATTCACTAGGTTTTTTTCCTAATCAAAACTAAAAATCAGAATTCACGGTGTGTTACTTATTTGTGGTTGATAAATCATGTGGTATTGGTTTAATTCCCCAGTTAATTGAGGACAAATACTGGAATAAATTTAATGATTAAATGTTTGAGGAGAGCATATTTAAAAATCTCTTTCTGCAGGCATGCAAGCTTAAAATCAGTTTTTGAAAGTGCTATTGAAAGTAAAAATCCAAGTGCATGAAAATTGTTGGAAAGGAAATGCAAATGAGGCAGGAACATGGCCAAACCAAGTTCATTACAAGACACAAATGAGTTTCTGTAGACTTCTACTGTATTTTCCAGCTGTAGTTTTCCCTCTGTAACTGCAGCACCTGTTTTGAGAGATGACCACGGAATACTGGGAATAAATATGGGAGCTTTATTGAATTCCCCTAGCTCCCTAACTACTGTGTTGTATTTTATGATAATGAAACATTTTATAATAGTAAAACCACACAAAACGATGTCATCTTTTGGATTTCTTTGCTTCTCAGCTGGCGAGGTTACATCCCACCCATGCGAGCTCTACGGGACAAAAAGGCATCTATGGCTGTTTCTGCTTTTTTTTTTTTTCATGTATGCGCTTTATTTTGGTTTCTTCCTAAATAGAGGTAAAACAGTTAAATATTCCGCAACAAAATACACATATGCAATCTCAAGGGCCGTGCATACCATCGAACTGTCATTTCCTTTGATTAACCTTCACCTGACCTCCCTCCCTAAGGCAGTTTCAGATCCTTTTGTTCCTCCTTTTAAGTATTGCGCTCTATCAGGTGAGTACATCTGTCGTCCAAGAGCTGGCCATTTTGCTAGAGAACTCAGCAGAGATGTTGTAATGGAAAACTCTGTGTGGAATCTGTCACAGATTAAACAACCCGGTCTAATGTGCAGAGTGGGTATCAGTCGCTGGATGTGTCCTTTAGAAAAGAAAAGGAAGCAGAGCTTGCATAGACACAATCGAAGGTAGCGGCATTGTAAGAGTGTATTAATTGTTTTATGAATGCTATTAAATACTGAGGATCAAAAAACGATCATGACAGATCAACAGGACTGTTCTGTTGCAATTGCTTCGTGTTGTCAGAAAATGCTGGTTTGTGGAGAATAAAATTGCGAACAGGAAAGGATCGAAGTTAATGACTCACCTACCTCCTTTACAATGGTAGAGTTTGGAAATGGCCACGGTAGTTGATATTAGCATTCAGAAACCCAACAGGTTTGTGTTTATTCTCAATTTTTTTTTTTTATCTACAGATAGCAAGAAAATGAAAATTACAAGGGCCAGAAGAAATAAAACATTTCAAAATGTTTCATGATTATAAATTTCAGTTGATCCAAACTGAACTTTTTTGGATGGCAGTTTGCAAGATGTAGTGATGCTTTGTCTCACAGCTTGGGACAATTTTTAATTTTTTTTTTTTTTTTTTTAAATCCTGAAAATTCATCCAGGGTGAATAATAAGAAACTGAGATGGTATGAATCCAGTCAGATCACACATTTGGCTGACAGCAACGAAGAGCAAAGCCTGCACTGAATCCATAGTTTCAGCTTATGTAATAGAATATTTTTTTTTGAATGATAATAGGGGCCATGTGTGATGAAGTATCTCTTCATCCTGAAGTAAGCTGGTACAGTGGCTCACGGAGGTTCCTAAGAGCTGAAACTATGCACCTTGATTCTCGGCTTAATTTGACTGCTGAATCTCATATCTCTTCCTGATAGATTAAAAATGTGCTATCAGAAGCCTGGGCATCATATCAATTCTTATGGATGAGGATTGACTCATCCCTTAAGTCAGTGTCTGATGAACTAAATAGGTCAGACTTCCTTAACGTTTCATCATCAGGCGTACGTTACAGATCTTATATGATTTTTGTAGATACTTTTTACCCTTTCCCAGTTTGTCGTTTTTTCATTATGCAGTTCCAAGTTTGAAGAACAGAGCCTAAGTATGCAGCATTTCATGATTTGTACTCAACCCCCAGGACTGTGAGGCTCTTAGAAAAACGGTAATTTTTAAAATAAGAAAGAGTTGTACTATAAGATTTCTGTGCAAACATTGAATGCTGGATCCATTCCTTCTGCAAAGAGTTCATAATCTATTTTTTTAGCTTTTATTCATGCTGGCTTTTTTCCCATTCCAGTGGGCAAGTTACATTTTATAACTGATTTGGAAGCTGACGTCGTTACAGATGCAGAGCGGAGATGTTGGTGAGAAGTGCCAACATGACGGGTTGGTAAGTCTGTACTGGCCAGCAGCACTGACATCCTGGTCTGGTGTAAAGTGCTCAATTGTGTTTTAACTAATACCTAGAAAAATACATTAAGTAATTCCACGGGGACTGTGCAAATCCCAGTTTTGGAGAAAATTTGACCTGTTATTGTCCCTGTTAAGGTTTTTGCAAATGATTCTCCAGAGTAAACATTTTCTGTGAAATCCTCCCCCAAACCAATCTGCTCCCCATGAATGTTCTGTAGTGATGGAGATGTACTCACCTGGTGTACTGAAGAATTTAAATGGAAGAACAAAAAGAAACTGAAATTGCCTTAGGGATTGAGGTCAGGTGAAGGTTAATCAAAGGAAATGACAGTAAAATGGCATTCATGGCTCTTGGTACATTTTTAATCATTCCTCTCTCTCTCTCCCATAAAAGACACAAAAGATGTACAACTTTTAACTGTTGTATTTAGTTAGCGGTGGGTTTTATTTTTGGCTTGATTATTTTAAAATATCTTTTCTTTTAGATTTCTCTCATAGATTTAGCTCCTGAAAACTTGTGTTGCAGTGCCTTAAAAATGTGTGTGGGAAATCGAAAATGCGTGTGTGGGGGGAAGAAGAATGTTAAGAAAAGGGAGTAATTTTCCCCAGAATATCTCCCATTTTATCTTCTCCTTCTAATGTGATAGATTTTGAAGGATTTCTAGAAGTCATGAGTGTAGGGAATAAATACTTGGAAAAGCTAAATATTCACATTATTACACAAGTGTCAGGCTAAATGCAGTTCATGAATGCAGCTACTGGAAACAAGAATAGTTTCTTTCAGGCTCTGCTAATCTACAAGTAATTAGTCCGGTCTTAAGCACAGATATTTTGTGTACTTTTTAAAAAAAAATCTTACAATAATCTTCATGATTACAATGAAATTTTGAAGTCATGTCTTAGTTTGTGGGCTGTCGGTTGTATTCTGATTTTGTGCATGTGAAAAGGTCCCACTTAGGGACCTTTATTTTCCGAGTTTGAAGTTGTCACTTTTTGCTAGTCACCTTAGATAACTTTGGCATAACTACAACAGGAACAGGAGCAACTTTATGTAACTTATAACTGCCTGAGGCAACTTTTAAAAAATGTGAGCAATGCTTTTTTTTATTTTTTTTTTTAAAGTGTGTTTATATAGCTCCCTTCCCCCCCGTAATGCGGAGAATCCTAAAGGGTATATATTAAACCCAAATAGCTCTCAGCTGGGGTAACTTGGCTATAGCAAATGTATTCTTCCTGCTCTTTAGATCATACGCTACGAAGCATTATGCATTGAGTACCTTCCTTGATGCAGCTGGGAGCTGAGCTTAGGTGAGATCTTGCAGCGTTAAGTCTTTGGAAAGGAACGGGTGGCTGAAAGAAAACATATTACTGCAGACCCAGGCTATATTATCACTTCTGTGAGCTGCAGTAAAAAAAAAAAAAAAAATGAGAGTGATGTTTTATACATATGCTTTCTCCACATCTCAGGGGAAAAAAAATAAATAACCTGGGAGTCATTTCTTTGGGTGTTGTTGTGCTCTTTATGGCTGTGATTGCTACTGGTAATGTGGCACTTTTCTGCCAGATCCCACATAGCAAATGCTGTCACATGGATGCCAGATGGGCTGTTTGCCAGGGAGCTGGAGGAGGAGGGAAAGCCCTTGCTCCACCCTGCAAACACCACTGAGAAAAAGCCTGCCAGGCAATTATTGGGAAAAATAGAGAATTGGTCAAAAGTGGAAAAAAAAAAATGTTTCTGAAGTCTTTGGGTGGAGGTTGAGTCGAGTTTACCTCCCAAAACCCAAGGCCCTTCAGCTCCGCAGGGAAGGGGAGAGAAGCACATCTGGGAAGGCTCAGCTCTGGTGACTGGAGTGTAGCAGCGCACAGCAACAAGTGGCTGACTTTGCAGACACAGATAGACAAGTAACTGCAGTATTTTCACATTTACAGGATTTGACTCCGTGATTTTATGATGCTCTAACAATGTCAGTGTTATTATGGAGGGGATTTTTCAAAGCTACCCAGCGTCAGCCTGAGCAGCTGCCTGTCTCACCCCTAACTTTCCTGTCTTGTAAAACTTCTGTATTAGTAATAGAAATACAAATGATTTTTGGTGTGTCTTTGGCAAAGCAGGAATAGCTGTTTAAGGAAAAGAAGAGTAAAATGTGAGAGAGCTCATTTCAAATGAAAATTGAATATCTGTGTTCAGGACATCACTAACTGCTGACAACTGTAGAACTATTGGACTGAGAGAATATGATTTGTTTTTTCACAAACAATATGACCTCAGAATTTTTCTGAAGTAAATACTAAATAACCATAGCCAAATCATATATTTATTTTAAAGCATCCAATTAAAAAACATTGAATTATTATATGCCTGCATACCCAAATTATTCAAATACAGGAAGTATTAAGGTGTTTTGAGCATTTTTATTCCAACTATTCAGACCAGCTTCCAAAATACAATTAGCAACTTCTTTAAAAGGTTTATTTTTTAAAAGCAATTGAATTTCTTTAGTCTTTCATTTTCCCAAAAAAAGCAGAGTTGACTGGCCAAAGTCTAGTGTTTAGTGAACAAATCTGATGTTCAGGGGGAGAAACTGCGGCTGAAATGAAATCTCCCAAATGCAGTGTCTGAACATATTTAATTGCTGCGGTTTTTCCTGCCTGGGCTAGCAGCTAAAATAACAGGGGCTGGGAATGGATTCAGTCCTGTATCGCTGGTCTGAGCATCCCAGGGAGCATCCTGTGTCTGTGGTGTGGTGGGACCACTGGGATGATCATTCCCTCTCCCACTCATGGATCCCATCCCAGGTCAGAGCTGCTTATGAGGACAAGAGCTTTTCACCTGAATGAAGCTGGATTCATGTTTTTGGGTGTTGTCCACATTGCAAAACAACTGCAGGATAAAACATGAGTGCTTACAGTTTCCCCTGTGGGCAGAAAATAGGGTTTTGTGTTTGGCCTTTGCTGAAGCTGTGGTGAAGGCAAGGAAGTAGCCGAAGTTGAGAGGGGAAACTCTGCTCGGTGCCTCACGGTTTTGCCGGCTGGTTTTCACATCTTGTACTGGGTTCACAGTGCATCTGCTTGGAGAGGAGGGGTTCAGAGTGAGGAAGCTCATTTGAGAATCAAAGGTGAAAAATAGTGGAAGAACAGCAATAACCCATGCTTTTGCTTTTCCTTTCATGCCCTGTTTTTGGAGAGAAACCTTTTATGCAAGTTTTCTCAGGTGACACGTTGCTTTCTGCTTGAATACATTTCTTGTCTGAGTTTGATCCCCAAGTCTTCTGACAAAATTTTTTCATACCTTATTAGTAGCCTCGTTGAGTCCAAACCCTGACAGATCTTTGCTGCATGTGAGGGATCATCATAGGTCAGCGATGTACTGAGTACAGAGGCTCCTGTGCCCGTGGTGTAGGTGTCCTGCTGATAAACAGAGAGCTTTGTTTCTGGTGCTCTCAGGCTTCCACCTTAATTTTGCACTTTTCCACCAAGGTGCAGTGATGCTTAGGAGGGAATTCATGCTATCTAATTTTAGACATCCGATTTAGGTTGCTTCTGGCCGTAGCAAAGCACAAGCTCTGCTCACTGCATGTCCAGAAGCGTTTCTTCAGTCACAGAGTCAGCTTCTGGCTTGAGCCTAACGCTGGGGGTGCAGAAAGCACAGTGAGGAGCGCGGCTCTGCAACGTCTCAGCCAAGGCTGTTCCCTTGCCAGGGCTCCTCCAGGGTGACTGGGCTCCTCAATCAGATCCCTTGTGGGTGCAGAACCCATCACTTCAGGGCAGGTCATCTTTTTCTTTTTTTTGTAAGTGTTTCTGTGATGAATCCTCTGCATAATCAACATTTGCAAAAAAGTTTGAAAAAGAAATGAGCCAAAGTCCGTGAAAACATGTCCAAGTGGGCAAGGTTTTGTGCTGTCTTTGGGTTGAACCACAGGTTGCACCAGATGCCGAGTCAGTTGGGAATAAGTCCTGTGATAATGTTCTGCCAACTGGGTCATTGCTGGTTGGATGGAGGCTTCTGCAGGCGCTTTGCACCGTTGGTCCTTCCAATACTAGAACCAGTCAGAAGCAGAAGGTAGCCAACTCTTGTTAAATTAGGTGAGGCACACACACTTCCTGAGGTTATTTATTGTATCACGTGAAGTTAATTTAATGCTTAATACATGCCAAAATGGAGGGTAACCTCTTTTGAGATCTTTTAATCTGAAAATGTACTGAGTGTGGTTACTGCCTTGCATTCTCTGCTGCAGAAGGATGGGCGTTGTCTGAAAGAGGGTATTAAAAATAGTGACTTTTTTTATGGGGTTAGTTTAGAAATATGAAGCACAGCAAGAGCTTGCTGGAAGGAGATACCTTTGCATTAAGGGATGTTGTCTGTACCAGAATCATCAGAAATTCAGGAGAGTCGTGGCTGCCTGGGCAGCCCTGAGAGGCTTTGGACAATTTGCTGTGGCCACCTGCGGTTATTAGTTTAGAAAATGTGTCACTATTTTACCCTGGCATCTGTTCAAAGTACTAATTCTGTGGATCAGTGTCTTTCAGATGAAGAAAGTGAAATCCTTTTTTGCCCCTGGTGCCTGAGTAAATTGATATCAAATACTCTAATGAAAAGACAACTGTTGTCAGCAGAGGCAAGCAACAAGAAAATCTAGGACAGGAGGTAACTTCATGATGGATTCTACATCCTCAGGGACTTTCCAGGCTCTGAGGATTAATTTTCTATTACATCCACGTGTGGGGCTTTTCTTAAATACACTTCCACTAACAACTTAATACTTTTTTCAATTACCATATCACAAAATGCCGCAACTTTTTGTCATTCTGCCACTTAGAGGCCAATGCTTTCATCGTTGTGACCGTTGTCGCCACCTTTTACTTTTCCTTAAATGAAGCATCTTTTTGCTGCCCCACTGAAGCCATGCTTTTGAAGAGAAAGGGTACTCTGCACAGTACTGTGGATACTAGGGAAACAGCCCCCTTGGGAGCTCTGCTTCTGCAGTGGTTTGTTGGTGAACCCTCATTTCCATGATAGTTGGCTTGGTCTCCTGCAAGTACATCTTGTGGGCTTGAGAAGCCTTCATCAGAAGTGCCTCTTCTGATTATTTTAGTTTGGTTGATTCAGATTATTTTATTATATTTATTTATATATTATTTATTTTATTATATTTATCTCATGTATAGTAACTCTCAGAATGCATTCACAAAAAACCTGGGGCTTTTTTACCTGCCAGAATGTCCACATGCTTGACTATGACTGAGACAGAGCAAGAGCACAACAGGGCAAGAGTTTGCTGCAATAAAACCTTGTACTGCACATAGGTATAACAGCACAAGAGCCAATATTTTATAAATAAGTTGGATTTGGGTAACAATGGGTTACAGCCTATTGTAGGAAAGTGGTCAGTAGCTCAAATAATTTGCAGTAGCTCAAGTAATGTGGATTTCTTCATGCAGAATTGTAGTGGGTTGGAGAAGGAAAAATAGATAGCATATAGATGTCTGAAAATTACCTGTGCGCTGAGGAGAGTCTGAAGTTGTTTGTAAGGCTGTCTTCACCTTCTGGAAGATGGATCAGTGTTGCCAGTCACACAATATCACTTCTCGTAGAACAAGGCTTTAGAGGGCTTCTTTGCCTGGGGACTTACTGAACCGTTTTGATTTTGTTGGCACCAACGAGGAAGAGGTACATTGATTTTACAAGATAGCTCAGAATTCTTTTATTTGGGAAATACCAGTTCCTGAAAAAAATAGTAACTACTTTTTCTTTTTTTTTCCCTTAAGTTTTATTATTTTATAAAAAACTCCATTTTTCAATGCAGAACAAGGTGAACTGAGAATTTGGAGCCAAGATCTGTAGAAGGGGCTGGGTAGATACGGAGGTGCCTGTGGGAGAACTTGTTATTCCTCTGGATAGAGCAGAGGCTCCTTGTGTAGGCACAGGGCAGGCTGGGATCGGGAGCTGCATACCCCAGCTGGGATAACAACAGGTCGATGGAACTATTGGTACCCACTGGAAAATAAGGCTGTCCAGCTGCTTTCCCACACGTTTTCTATCTCCTTTGTGGAGGAAAGCAGGTAAAATCTTTTCTGAGGCAACGTTCATAAGAAACAGCATCATCATTTGTCAGTGTTCAGAACATAAACTGATCCGAATTAATCTTTGTTTTTTTCTGCATCTCCATTTTCTAAAATAAAATTGGCAGAAAATTATGGTCACAAAACCTGATTTTTTGCCTCCGTTTTGGTCTTCAGTACAGAACTACCTGACAATTAATATTTGTGTATACCTTTTGAAATATCTGACCTTTGGGGAGTTGACAGAGCTATAATATTAGTCTTTGTATGCTAGCCTGGCTTTTAAACTCCCTGCCTAGTGGATGTAAGTTCAGTGGATACAGATCTGAAACTTGATTTCCTCAGTATAGCTGCATTAGCATTCAGCTGTGGGTATGTAAGATAATAGTATTAAAAGCAACCTTCCATCCTGTTGTCATGGATGCAGCACAGCCCAATCCTGGTAGCAGTATACCACCAGTCTTTGTACAATCTCATTTTTATCTACAAATTTTAATTTAATTATACCAGAAATTCTGTAAGGGTATATAATATATGATGTTTATTTTCTGTTTTAAACATTAAAATGTAAGAATTGAGCAGCTCATGTTCTTTGTCCAGTGCTCTTTTTTTTTTTTTTGCATTCCAAGTATCTGTCAGTATTAGTTATGAGACCGTGTGAAATAAGTAGCCATGAAAGATGCCTGCTTTTATGACAGAATGAGTGGTTTCATGAATTTTAAAGGAGCACATTTGTATTTTCTGTTCTTGAACTACATGGGCTACTCACAAATATGACAGAAGATAATTGTTTGAGGAATTATGATGCCTTTCAAGGTTTTGCAGGATATTACTATTTTCATAATCTTTCATTTATCAGGTTATGTGGCTTGATTTATTTATGTATGTAATTTGGAAATTAAAGTACTCCCATTCTGTCAGCATAGGTACATGTTTTCTTCATATAGCTCATACTCCTGTTAGCAAAAATAATGAATGTGCTAATTTTTTTGTCAGCTACTAAAGAAACGTGTCAGAATCAGAGGGTAGTCAGGTATTATTCTGGGCCACGTGAGACAGTATGGAACGGTACGTATTGCTCCGCCAATGCCTAAGGATGGTGGGAGCGCGTATTTCAATATATAGCACTAACTGTGCCACCAGGCAGCGCGTGTACTGCAGTTTGTTAAGATTTAAATGAATGCATTGTTAGCACCGACTTCAATAGGGATTTTGTGTGAGTGAGTAAAGGCTTCAAGCCTTTAATTGACTAAGAAAATCTTTTTAGTTGTGATTAGAGGGACAGATACTCAGCTGGTGAGAACTGATGGTGCTCCATTGAATCAATTTTCATACCCTGTCTGGAGTCAATGGAGCAGTGCTCATTTATAACCTGTTACCTGGCCTGTTATTATAAAAAAAAAAAAAGTCTCAAGTCTGGTATTTGAGTGGTATGGTCAACTTTTATCGGGGAGCTGCTAGACTCAATTTAAAAAATTTCATCAAAACCAGTGGTAAAATCTCTGGGCTAATAAATTCAGTGTCATGAGCTGTTTTCATTCGGTTGGGAGTTGGAGTGTAGAAACCATGACGCTGTCTCATTTGCTTGAAAGCATGGTGGTCTATCTGCCATACTTTCATATTTAGCATACAGTTGTCTTTTCAAAGACTAAAATGAAGCATCTCTATACCTGTATGAAGCATCCCTATATCTATGTGAAGCATATTTTAAAGACTAAATGAAGCATCTCTATACCCTTTTCTGTTTTAGTCATGTAGTGTTTGCATTTTTTCTCTTGGTAATTTTATCGCTGTGGTAACTACATAGGAGAATTATATTTTATGCTAAAGAATTCTGAATATCTTTATGTATTAAACTTGTTCCTAACATCTGAATTTTGTTGCTGAAAATCCCTTCAAAATTCTGTGCACGCCCATAATTAAACTGCTCTGAAGGTGCAGTCAGGAAAACCAGGCACCAGCATTATGGAGTGAAAATTAAAGAGGCAAAACATCAGAGTGTCTACTGTATGTGCCTGCTGTTAGACACTCAAGCATGGAGAACAGGATACACCTCTATGGATGGATAGCTTTCCTTATTAAAAAAACACAGTAGGACGCACAGTAGGAGAACACACTAAAACAAGGCTTTGTAGTAATTTCCTTGAAAGAAATTTCCCAAGATAGCAACTTGAAAAGCTTTTAATCTTATGACTAGCTATATAGTGAGTTTTACTGTAGGTGGTATAAAAAAGACCATCAGATTACAGCCGATCTGGTAGGGTTGGTCCAAAGCCTATTGCCTTCCAGTCTTCATTCTCAAGAAAAGGATTAGACTTTCCTCACACCAAAATAAGGGTTGAACAGATCGATGTGGCTTCTGGCACATTTAAGAACTTGAAGTACGTGTCTCTTGAGTTTGGAATTGTGCTAGAAAGTAGAAAACGCACCTTCACCAACAGAAATACTCGATCAAACGTGCTGCTTTGCGACACTGAACCGATTCATTTGATCAAAGTTTCTCCTGCAGATCTGAATTTTAAACCGCTGACACTCATATTTTTGAGCTGCTATATCATTTTGGGTCTCTGAATAGTAGTGTCCCGTACTACTTGGGAGGAACAAAAGTGTTTCTCATAAACTGCTGGAGAAGCATCCCATGCGACCGCATCCCGCAGCAGCTCAGCGTGCTGCAGTGTACCAGCAGCCCTCTGGCTGGACTTCGCCTGATCTGTGCTATCTGTTCCACACAACTATCAAACCTCACAGTAAAAAAAAAAAAAAAAAAAAAAAAAAATCTGTGGAAATTCCTGCGCAAATAAGCTGAAAGGCTGTCACGAGTGTTATGGTTACCTTATAACCCTTTAAGCAGTGTGACTGTGGGCTCTCTGCTGCGCTTGGTGCCTGTTTACGTGTCAAGGGCCATACTCTGAAATCCTGCAGCTTTTTCTCAACCATACCCTCCCCCATTTTGGTGTCGTGACTACAAGGTGATGGCCCCGGAAGGAGCTGAAGGCGCAGCAGGTGCTGCCCACCCTGTTATCCCGCTGGAGCCAGCAAGGACCAGGGACTCGGGACCTGTATGTGTGTGAGCATCAGTGGAGAAGTCTTAACATCTTGTACCTATCTTGTGTCAGCCACTGCGAGCTGAGAACAGGGAACGAACATGTCTGATAATGTGTTTCACATTGAAATAATTAAAGAGAATTGTTGCTGGAGGGAAAAGTGCCTTTAAAAATTAACCCTGACATCTCTCTGACAATTTGGCTTATTACCAGAGATTCTTTTTTTTCCCCTCTTTTTTTTTTTTTTTTTTTTTAGTTTTACTAAACTTGATATGCATTTTTCAGCACCTTAGAAAATGTAGAGCCTTTGAAAACTTCCTTGTATGAGTAGTCTATACTTAAACGAGCCGTCCCATCTATTTTCCACTGAACTACGCATAGGACTGATGTTTTAAGGATCGGGTCTGAAGTAAATGACACATTCTGCTATGCCCTGGAGCCTGTGCTAGTTATTATTGTTTGAATCTATCTCTTGATTGCATATATTGCAGTCTTCTATCACACTGGGTGGCAGTTTTGAAATCTGAATGTTATTCTTCAAATAGCCATGGAGCAGCTTGATTATTTTTTTCTTCTTATAGTGAAACAAGTCCTTGGAAATCGAAAGTAGTAATTTCCACAAAGCACTAAAAGTTTAAAAAGGTTCTTGAGGGATCTAGAATATTTGAAAACATGTGTAAATGGCCATAAAAGAGGTATTACTTATTTTTAAAATTCTATATGTGGCAGCAACAATTAGATCCACATTTTTGTGATCTGTGGAAAGTTAAATACACAACCAGGTATTGGCATTCAGGAAGTTTGGTTTCACTATATTGTGGCTATAACAGTTATATATCAGTTCAAGAATTGTGCAACTTTTTATTGGGGTGAATGCCAGTATTTTCAGTTCTCCGTCTGATCAACATTTGTTAGTCCAGGGACAGGAGATTTTGAGCTTCTCCCAGTTTGCTTGATCATTTTCTCACTGATTTTAAGTTGCATTTAAAGAGTCTAAAAAGGTGTACGAGGTGGCAGGACTGGGTGCCTGATGCTTTTCATCTGTTTGATGTTGCTTAAACTGCCTCGGACTGTGTGTGTTTAAAAGGCTCTTTTCCTCCTGTGTGCCTGCCAGTCACCGGGAGGGATTTGAGTGCATTATTCCAGCCGTGGTGGCTCGGAACTGCGTGATTCTCTGGCCTGAGGAGTGGCTGAGGTGCTGCTAAGGCATTTCTCACTTTCAGTTCTGCAACTAAGAAAACAGACATGCAAATTTTCCTTCAGATGCTGAGAAGTGGTTTGGGTTTCTTTTTTTGTTGTTTTGGTTTTTTTTAATGCCTGACCTCATGGGTGGAAAATGCAGTAAAATATACAGCAGCGAGCACATACTTTTAATTTGTATTCTGCAATTCTCAGTTTGCAGAGTGAACTCCTGGTTGATGCGTTCTGCATCGTTGGTACATCCCTGTTTGGTATAATACTGGTTTGCACTGGTGGAGAATTTGCTTGCAGGAGCCAAACCCTCCTTTCTTCTGTAGTCAAGGGGAATAGATTCAGCCTCATATTTCCTCTTCCACTGAACTTTTAACAATTTGGTGGTCTTGGGCACAATCCTTCAAGATGCTGAGTACTCCCATGGGCCCTTAAATCAGGACAGCAGATGGCTCGTGATACTCCTTAGAACTGGGCCCTTCATTAGCTAAAATTTAAAACATAAAATACTTTAAAACCACTTCTCAAAACATTTTTCTTGGCTTGGGAAGGATTTTTACCCTTTTTATAAGAACAGCAACTAAAGAAATATCTGTTAACTGCTGTGACATTTGCTACAAACCTAGCTGTACCCAACATTGCTGGTATGTTCTTCCTGGCTATTAAAGGCTCATTAAAAAAATTAAAGTCTCCACAATTTACAATATTTTCCATTGAAATAGCATGTTAACACATTTCTTTAATCAGTGTGTAACTGTCAAGGGAAAGAACAATTCATCTAGTATATGCATACATTAGAAAAAAAAAATTATCAGATTTAATTTTATTTGTTTTATATTCAGGGCTTTTTTGAAGGAATTCCTGCAGGGAAATGGTTAATCTATTTTTAACTAAAGCTTACTTTTGTAATCTATCCAGTGCTTAGAGTTCTGTCATTGATCTATGATTTATGTGATTTAAACCACCTCTTGGCTGTAACATTGGTTTCTATCCAAGATGCTGAGCTGAATACTAATTACGAGATCAAATTTATGCTGTTGGGCTAAGCAGCTGAAGGAGCTTTCCATGCAGGACTCCCTTAAACCATGCCACTGTTGAGCATTAGTGAAATATTTGGTGGGGGGGAGGGGGAAAAATGCTGGAAAAGAGAAAAAATATTGTAGGAAAACTGAAACGTCCCTTGAAAGCTTTATTTTTAGTTCTCTTGAATGACTGTACAGTGCTATATGCAGATATTCAGTGTATATAAGCCTGCGAATATGCACATGGTTATGTTTTTACAGCAGAATCTCACTAATTCACCCTAACGACTGGGAAACCCACTGAGAAAAGCCAAATGGCATGAGTGAGCAAACAAATAAATAAGATTGAGGATATTTTATTCCAAGATGTATTTTATGCCTTTATTTTGACAAGTATCATGTTGTCAGAATGATTTATGGTATTTCATAGCATACCAGTAAATGCACTGTAGTATGGTTTCTTGCAGTAAGAAAGTCGTAGTAACAATAGCTTTGCTTTACCTCTCCTTAAAGCATTTTTGCTGAGAAATAAGCCGAGGCCACCAATTTTATAGAAAACATAGGTCTTAGGCTTTCCTTTGGCAAGAATGAGTAACACCTTTCCATTCGCTTCCATCACCTTCGCATAGGAGGTTGAAGTGGCAGCAATTTTCTTGGGTATCGGTAGGCAAAACATGTTCAAACAGCTCTGAATCTGAAATCCGGATTGAATACAGAGAGAAAATTTCTATAGAAATTTTGTTGATTGTAATCAGTTTTGAGAGAAAACGTGTTCTAATGCAGCATTTGATTTTCATCTCTGTTGGTATAATGTTGAAGTGTTTCATTTTGATGGTGGTCAAATGTTTTAATTTGTTTAGGTTTCTGGGTTTATTTATTTATTAAATTTATTTATTTATAGCCTAGTTCTCATGTTTACTGTAGGCTTTATGTTATATTTTGTTACATTAGGGCAATTTTAACATTTTCAGGCTACCACTGCATATTATTAAAATGTAACATTTCTGTAAAATATTTTCATATCTTCTATTTTGCAGGAGTCTTTTAAAATTTCATTTGTCTTTTGCATGTGTGAAAATATTGGCATTTCTCACAGAATAGAAATTCCAGGTTGTGACTATTTCTCCTCTCATTCTTTACTTCGGAGTGGTGTGTTCCTGTCCCCTCAGGGGTCTGGAGAGGCAATCCTGGCCGACAGATTGGTGTGTAGGATGCAGGTGACATCGTCAGATGTACACGAGGAGGAGGTTTTGGATGTTCGTTTGTTTTCCCTGTGACATCTGTATTGCCATTGGTGAGAATCATTGTCTTGAACCTCGTTCAAGGGGATGCGTGCACTCACATGCCTTCCCCTCACAGAGGTTACAGCGTTGTGATTGGAGTCAGCAGGCCATCCCGCTTGGTCCATAGGAGGCCCATTCGTGGGGAATTAGTTTCCTTTTATCCTTGCTCACTTTAAAAACAAATCCCAAAACAAATGAAAAAAACAGAAACAGAGACAAAACAAACAAAAGAACCCTGAAAAAGTTTCTTCCAAGGGCGTTTTTAGACTAACGATCTCTGGTTGCATATCTATGGCTTGCTATCTCCCTCATTTCTTATTTCTCTCATTTTCTACTGTGGAGAAACTCATATTTCAGCTAGATTTTTTAGCTTTTTAAAAATGATATTAATTTATACTCCACTTGATGTCCTATTTGCTTTTTAATGTGCATTGTTCTAAACGATTTGGCATGCAAATAATACACACAGCGTACATTTGGGGAAAAGTCTTTGAATATATGCATGTATATGTAATACTGAAGTGGGATGTGCTTGGGAACAGTTTTAAGAGGAGCCACAGTTCACGATCCCATTTGCATATGCGTTCTTCTGTGAGGCCATCCTTACCTGCCTCATCTATAGGTGCAGTAGGTTACATATCTAAATGCTGTTGGTAGGAAATGCAATGAGTTGCCTTATGGTCTCACATCTGCAAAATGGAGGCTGTTAAAAAAATCAGGATGAGCCCAGGCATGTCGCAGAAACTGCTCATTGAGGCTGTAATTGCAATCAGGTCACTTTGCCAGCTGACTGTAACCGCTGGAGGTGAGACACGTTCCCTTACTGCTTATGCAGGGAAATAATTTGCACCATCAGTGATGTTGTTGATCTTGAATAAGAGTAGGTAAAACAACAGAAGTGAAGATGGGTCTTGAGTTAATTGCTGTCATGGTCTGAAGAACTTCAAAGGAGTTCTTTTACTGGAAGCCTCATTAAATGGATTTGATATTTTACTACGCTGAAGTGCTCCAAAGGGAAGTGTGAAGATGGGAACCACCTCCAAGACTCCCCATACCCATGAAGCTGCCAGGGTGGAGGGGACCTCCAGTGCCAGGGACTCTCAAGGTGGGCCAGGGGGGTCACCATGTGGCAGGGAGGCTTGTGGGAACTGCAGACCCCAACCCGCCCTGGTGTTGTCCATGTCCTGAGCAGGAGCTTCCCCATTTTGCTGTTTCTTTGAAGCGCGGGCTAGTGAGACTGATGCTGTAGATGCCACATGGGGCTCATGTGGCCTCGTGGCGGCTGTGCCACCCAGCCAGGGCTCTGGGTGCAGTGGGTGCCCTTCTCCCCTGCGCCAGGGCTTGCTCCGATTCACACTGTGCCTCTTACACAGCTTTTATAGAGCAAAATGTCAGCAAGGAAAATTCCTATATAAAATCTAGTAAAGTAACATTCTAGAGGAAACATATACAACATTTTGAATAGACGTATGCTAAATATTTGTTCTGCTTTTCCTTATTTGAAGTAGAACTGTTAAATTACCAACTGTGGCTTTGAGGATGATGTAGGGGGATTGCTACTGAAAGTACAAAACCTAAAATCATGTTGATGTAACAAGTACATGTGCTTACACGTGTATATTTAAAATGGGATTTATGCATGCTAGATAAGTGGATATTTTGTATACCTTCATATATGTAAGTATACAACAACAAAGTTTACAGGAGGGAAGAGCATTTTGGGAAACTCTTGTGGATTGCGGTTAATTCATGCCGCCTATGGTCTTGATGATGTTAGGGGGTTGTTAGGTGCCCTCAGGAGAACCCTGTTATATCCCTGATAAAGACATTTCTCCCTGGTTGAGAAGAGGAATATGGCTGCAGCCATTTTTGGGATTCTTAGTTTTGTAGCTACATGGCATGCATGCACGTACACTGGGATGTGCTTGCTGGCCGCTGTCGGGACTCTTTTGCTGACATCAAACGTCCCATGGCTCCATCCTCCCTCTAAAATTTTAACCTGTTCCTCTCAGAAGCTTCCTGTATGTGAGCTCTAAACTGTCTGCTGAGACCTTTGCTGTTCTTCCTACCAAATACCAGTTTGTCTGCACAAAGCTATGCAGTCCATGGTAATAGTTAAAGCTTTGTTGAGCTGCTGCATTACACTCTTAAAATACTTTAATTTTCTCTACCTCACTTCAGGAAAAGTTTTGGAATGAAATTCCTCTGAACATTGTATTTTCTGTTCACCAACAACCCTACATCTTGGGTTTGGATAGTCTGCTGCTGAGTGGATTTGCTGTAGTGTGTTGCTTTCTGTGACAGCCAATTCTGTTACCTCTTCTTAAAATTTTGTGATTTATGGAAAAGGGAGCAAAACCCCATACTGGATGGTGATAGCAATACACTGGCCACTGTTTTTCTCTTCTCTCTCACGACAAGGGAAGATCAGATTTTCTCTATCTTTGGTTATGTAGGGATGCTTACTAATCCCACAGATGTAAAATTGTTTGAAGAGTAAAAGGTTTGAAGTCAGTGCAGGCTGCTGAGCATCCAAAAAGAGAGACCCACCATACAAATCACTTGTTTGCCCTTGGGAATGCAGCTATTGGCAACAACAACAAAGTGCTTCTCCTTAACTTTAAATCTCATCAAACAGAAGCAACAGAGAAGTATGAGCTGCAAGCAACAAGGCAAGATTAGGGATACCCTTCTTATGGAAGTACCAGCACCAGAAGACCTAATGTATCTCTAAAGCACTGCTTGGTTTTCATGGAAAATGTATATAAATTAGGATAAAATTTATAAATAAGTATAAGATCTCTGTAATTTCTGCAGCCAGTGAAAATTAATAAACCCTAGGGCTAGCTATTTGATAAAACTAAGCAGACAAAGTGTGTGTAACTATCCGTAGAGTGGCTGACATGATGAATGATGATGGATCCAAACTCATCTGAAGTTCTTTGGGAAGAATAGCAGCATAAAGTAATTTCCATAGGGTACTGAAATGTGCCTGAAACAGAACAGTGTATTGAAGGTTGCATATTATGCTAAGGATGACAAGTATTTATGATTGGAAGGTCTCTGTGTTGGGATTATCAGTTTTTGTATATCTTTTCTCAGTTCTTTAATCTTTTGACTTAAAAACGGAAGGAAAAAAAAAAAAGAAAAGTCTGGTTCCTATAATTGTACTACAGAGATAGTAAATACCCTCTTACTTCAAGAAACTCAGTAGAATCTGATGCTAGACAGGTGTTTTTCTTCTGGAGTAATGAAGGTCCTCCTTGAGGGGCAGCTGGCAAGAGAGGTGCCTGAGTGGCAGACGGGAGGGTGGGCGACAGCTCAGCTCTGCTCATTCCTACCAGTGGGAAAGGAAAATCCTACCCTGTGGTGCCAGTTGCATCTAGTGAGTTTTATGTTAATGCAACTGCAGGTGTAGTTGAGGAAATTTTTTTTTAAAAGTGTTTTTTTTAATTTACGGTCACAGCACTTGTGGCTAAAAGTGGCAGCTGAAGAAAAAAATAGGAGTAAGTGTACAGAGTTGTCAGGGTACTAGAAATCTGTGTAATCACAAGGGGGCTGAAGTGGAGTTTTAGAAGTAAAATGCCCCTCCTGCAGAGCTCCTGCCTTCCAGTTATCTTTGTATCTCTGGAGTGTTGTAGTCTTGTTCAAAAGAGAGTGAGAGATTTTGATTAAAGGTTTTTCTAAAAGTATGACGAATACAATCTGCATTTGTCTCAGGTTCGGAAGAGGAGGAACTTGTGCAATACACAGATTGATTTGCAAGACCTTCAGGTTTTCAGCTTTCGCTAACCTTTGCCAGCATACTGCAGCAATCTGTTCTTTGAACGTGTTGATCCTCCTAGGTCTATAACAGCCTTTGAGACAGAGCTAATTTTTTCAGCATTGACTACAGAGGCTTGTGATTTTAGATCTGAATGTCCCTTTTTCAACCCTGCTACCAGTGACCTACTGCATAGTAAGCGTCTCACATTATAAAGTGGTTATTCACAGAGAGCTTTGACCAATGCTATCTGGAGGGTGGGAGATGCTTTCCTGGCAATGGGATGTGAACATTGTGGGGCAAATCTTCAGCTAGGATAAAAATCTTGCTTGGTCGCTGCAGCTCAATGAACATCTGTTAATTCATGTGGAAAATTTGTGACCCCAACGAGATCCCAAAGTTCAGTGTCCTTGGCTGAGTGCAATACTTTGCAGTCAAGATTGAAACGTCTTTCTTCCTATAATTCCCTTGGATTTCGATTGTTCTATAATTCCTTTAAATTGTTTTATACCAAAACCTACAATATTCTCCATGAAACCTTTGAGGAATGTTCCATGTGTGCTTTCTTTCTCTTTTATTAGATTATTGCATTTCCGTGGGAGTCAGAATATTGAGCCCCAAGAACTTGCCTGGATCCTCTGCTCGTAGGTTGTATTCCTTGTGTGCAGAGGTTAAACCCCGCTGATTTGTTTATGGCCATTATTACAGTAGCAAACTTTCAGGACTTTATCTGCTTATTCTTGAAGAGCCTCAATATTTTATTTTTAATTTAGTTACACCAAGATTTTGAGGAAAGTCTCTTAGCTGAAGATGTGACTAACAGCCACATCTGGAGGACAGACCGGCAGGCTGCTTTATCTGCCAAGGATGTGCTCTGGGCACTTTTCTCTTGTTTTTTTGGTGGTGAATTGAAAAGTGGAATTGCCTTGTGCTGGAAGGAAACCCCTGAGCAGAGGATTTGCAGGGCTCCCTTGCACTGATGCAATGCAGCCAAGCCCTCTTCAGGCAGTACAGCTTTCCGCTGCTCCTTCTGAGAGCAAGTAAGGTATTTGGAAAGATGAATCGTCTGTGCTTTGTGTTCAGCCTGGCGCAAAATCTTTCATCCCTTTCTACAGGAGTATTTTTCTTCTTTTGGGAGCATCAGACTGCCGTTAATACTGTAGTTGTTGTATACCTCTTGAGGTAAAAGTAATTTGACTGAAAAACCAAAACCAAGAGAGTAAGATGCTGCTAAGGAGAACAACAGTAAAGACCATCAGCATCGCTTTGCCCTTGGTTATTTAGGAATTGGGTAGATGTGTAGGAAGCTCTGCTATTGCACCAAAATGCCCGTTTTCAGACAGCAAATAAGCCCTTTGTCCATCAGTCAGTCGTGTCAGCTGAGGATCTCCCCTCTTCCTTTATAATCCTTGGTCCTGATCCCATCAAGGCTGGAGGCAAAACTGCCAATGGCATCAGTGATGGCAGGCATGGAGCGCACTCCCAGGAGGCTCCCTGACTCCTGTCTCATTAACACCTGGATTACTTCACCCTTTAATCCAGTCGTCGGTACCTGAGCGCAGATGTGTTTCACAGCTTTGCCATGTTTGCTTGATTCTGTTATTTGTATATGCAGCTGTACCACTGCCTTTATTTATTTTAATATATTGCATGGATGCATACAAATGCATCCCAGAGACCTTCTCCCCTTCACAGACAGCTTCTCATCATGCCTTCTACTGGGCAGTCACTTTACCATTGTGGATTTTATTAACTTGAAATCTAAAAAATTAAAAAAGAAAAGAAGCTGTTTCAAGCAGCAGGGTGGCCCTTGAATGCCCCAGTCAAGTTTTGCATTATGCACTGAATTTTTCATTTCTTTTTTACATTATTTTCTCCCACTTGTTACTTTATGTGAGTCCATATAAAAGATGAAATGGACTGTTGAGGAAATATGGAAGATGTTGGTACACAAAATGCTGTCAAATGCGGAAAGCAAACAAATGGACAGAGGTTTAGTATTTTCCTGCCTGTCCTTTCCAATCTCTCTTGTTAATAATGGCTTTCCTTTTTACTTAAAGGAATTGCTGTTCTAGAAAACAACAGAAAAGCTTAACTTTAGAAATGTGACTATTCAGCATGTGAGTAAACTTTGCCCTTGAAAAAGTCTGTAGCTTTTCATGCAAAGATTTGACTTACAAATTATATCTGTATGGAGTTCAGTGGTGAAAAGGTGTTGGGAGCGTGTCACAGTAGCGACCAGAGTACATTGTAAATAGTTATAAGTTTATTGATAAAAAGGTATGTGGGTGGTTGTTAATAAATAATTGATTGGTCTATTCAACCTCAGAAAAGACAATTAAAAAAAAGGTGTTTGTTTTTCCGGTGTCCAACACTACCTTTCATCTGTGCTGGCAAGACATTTCTCAGTGGTGACCAGGTCTTCCCTGCCCAGCTGTGGGCTGGGATGAGAATCACTCCTATCAGGCAGTGAGCACCCGTCATCGGGAGGGGAACCTGCTCGCTGCTCTTCACGGGTGAAAGGTTCTGGCTGGGGGAAAAACGAGTCCCTTGTGTGCTGCTGTCTGGCCATGGCAGCTTTTCCCCCTGTCATCCTGGCGAGCGACACGGGACATCTGGTGAGGCCATATCCTCTGCCTGCACCATCCCTGTCTCACCATCAAGTCCCTGCCCTGAGTTGGATCAAGAGCCTGAAAACCAAGATCTCTTCCCATCAAATCTAAAACCCTGTACTTATTTGAGAGCCATTTGTGTCATTAGCAGGATAATTAGAGCCAGTAACTTTAGCTATATGCACATAATTACGCTTTTCCCAAACATGACCCCTGAGCATGTGTTCGTCATACAGGTGCTCTCGAGGTCTTCCTCCTTTTCCCAAGGAAGAAGCCTTAGCTCCGAGCCAATGTCAACCCTGCTATCCCTCCTAGCTTACCTTGTATGATGTATTTTCTCTTGTTTGTGCTATTTTGACCTTCTCCAGCAGAAGGTGTGGTAGCCCTTTAATGGAGCTCTGTGGAATTAGCCTTGAGTCCTCCTTTCTCAACTCATGAGTGTCCTGCTTGAGATGTTCCCTTTTCTGTTGGCCTAAAAATAAGAATTACATTGCTCTGTTGCAGTTGCATCTCTTGGTCAGTGAACAGAGCTTCTTGAAACAAGCAGGCTATACTGTATATTCAAGCTTCCTAGATTCCATTAACATTTTGTTAATGAAATAGTGCTTTGTCAAAGAGTCTTGAAAACTTAAAAGGGTATTTAAGCTTCTTCCATGAGTCAATACCATGTAATGTCAACATTACCACTAAGGGATAATTCAGAGATGTCACATAAAGCATGTGTTATGCCATTTGCAGTCTAGCAAAACAGCTCAGCATTTATGTTGTTTAATCCATCTTCAAAAATCTTTTGTTCTGAAAAATTTTGAGATCAATCTTGTCAGTATTTACTGACACAAAGCTGATGTAAGTCGCTGCGCTCCTATTGACTTCATCTGAGTTGTAAAGATTTACCCAGCCTCGAATTAAGCCCAAATTAGGCATATGAAGAACTTGATATCAAACTTTTAAGGAATATAGAGCTGAATGACACACATCCTGCAAAAGAAAATGTGGACAGAAGTAGTAGAAGTAGAAGTTTGCAATGGTCTGGGTCAGTACAGACACAATTTGAAGAGACTTAAAGAAATGGAACATTATATAAAACTTTGTATTTATGAAATAATGTACTTTTCTGGCTAAAAGTAAATAGGAAATACAGAAATAGAGAGTTCAGATCTGAGGTCTGGTGTGAGGGTCAGCATGGTGACATGGGGGCTAATTTCCAAAATGTATGTGCTGCATTGTCCCAGATTTATGTCACTGTCGCAGTGAGTCTGGTCAAGGTCTGTGAAATCCCTCCTTCCATTCCGCCTTCCTTCCTTTTTTTTAGTAATTCTGTAATTGTACCTACCACGTAAGGAAGTTGTTTCATCCTACTGGACATTGCAGTAACTTTGTTTGTTTTACCTTTGTACTTTTTAATCCTTTTCCATTAAAGGCCTGTATAATTGATGTAGTTGAATGTAATGAAAGGTAGCCTCAGCTTGCTTTGAAGAAAATAGACCGCCTTGCTTCGTACTTGACTTAATCCAAAATGTTTTCCTGTGGTTATTTCTTAGCTGCATTAGATCTGTTTCAGTTTCAGACTTCCCAGATACATGGAGTCAATTCTGTAATAAGTAAAGTGATGGAAAGTTCCTAAAAAATATTTCACATATTTTGGTGGCAAAGGTTTGCATTTCATTCACATTCAGGTTGGGTTTTTTTTCATTCAAACCAGGCCTTATGGAGACCAGCAGCATTACAGACCTGCTGGAGGAGCTCAGCAGAAGAGCCAGCGCTGCACCCGTGATGTGAGTGGGGGGAAAATAGTCCTAATGTTTGTTGCATTAATGCTGGTGGGTCAGGTATGCTGAGGTACTTTGCAGGGTCCTCCTAAGTAAGGAACAGTTTCTGGCTTGATTGCACACAGCAGGAAGAAAAATAGTATGAGTCTCTTCATTTATACTTTTATGCTGTTTTACAACCTGGGAAATGTATGGGGCATAAACCAATTGCTCTTCTTGTGAAGACCTACAGGGGGCTTGCAGCCTCGCTGCTCCAGGTGAGGTCACTGCAAGAGCAACAAAACTGAGAATAAAATATGGAAAAAAGGAAACACATTGCAAATACCGGCTTTGAAACCATCTGAAAGCAGGTTGTACAGCATAGTGTGTGTTCTAGCAGCCTTATGGTATGAAAGGGTCTCAAAACAGCTAGCTCTTCTTGAGAGATGCCTTGTAGCAAATTAAGCTACACATGATGACAGAGTATACGTAGTACATGCAGAATTCTACAATTAAATTAAGGTCTTGGAATTATCTCCCAGGTCCCAATATATTTTATCAGATGCTTTAAAGGAATAATACATTTGCAGTGCCAAGCAGGGAAACTTGAAAACCCACAAATGTTGTGTAAGAAGGGGAATCAGACACGGAGTTTATGATCCGTCTTGGCCTGCTGTTATAAACTGAACTTGGAGTAAGCACGCTGAATCTGAAATACCGCAGTCAGCACTGCAGCAAAATGAAGCATGTGGCAATGCAGGCAATGTTAAAAATCAGTTTAAAAGAAAAACAAAGCCAGGTACTACTACTACTACTACTACTACTACTAAAAATATGATACCAGCAGTAATGTAACTGTATATATGAAGTGCCATTCAGACAAAGACTGTTCCAAAGGCTTTACAGATTTTGATGAGACCGCAGTATAAATCAGAGGAGTCTGAGAAAGGAGGAGAGAGGCTGGAGTGTAGGATGCTGTGCATTTTAACCTACTATTTAAAAAAAGAAAAAAAGAAGTCCTTGAAGACATTAGATACTGAAGAACCATTACAGTGGTTAGAAACGGTGTACAGAGATGCGGTTTGTACCTGCAGCAGTGAATGTCTGAAGGAAGAGGGGGGTGGCTGGTGCCAGATGAGTGATGGCAGTGGGATCAGAGATAGACCCTGCTAATGCGGGGCAGTGGGATTAAATCCCATAAATGCTGCTGCCCTCTCTCAGTAGCAAATATGAGACTTCCTTGCAGATGCAGAGCTACTTACATCTTATCAAAAAGCAGGCCAAAGATTTAATCTAAATTGTTTTTTTAAAAAAAAGTCAAGTGCCTGATACAAAGCTGCCACAGATAATCTGCAAGACTATCACACTTCTGCTTCACTTAAAAATCCACTTCTGATTTCCTTTACCTCATCAATGGTATCAAACATCTGTTGATCTACTTGTACCAGAACCTGTATCTCTCCCTGTCTCAGTTCTCCATGTATAAAATAGGTCGACAATACTTTCTTCCATACTTTTCTGCATTTCCCATTTACATGGTAAGTTCTGGGGAAAGTAGCTCTGTATTACTCTGTGTATAGGCAGTGCCCATTCTAGCACAGCCCTCATGTTATCTGGGGGCTTCCAAGTCTGACCACAGAACAGGTAATTGTAATTTCTAGACCAAGCAGAATATTTCCTCAATATGGTGTTAAATTGGGTAGTTGAAAGAAATCAGTGTTTTTACCACTCTATCATACATTGAACAACTGCTTATTCTAGTTTCCTTGTTGCAGGTGGTTTGAACAGAGGTGTGGTCCAGCTCATTGGAAACTTCTGTGCTCAAACCAGGAGGATGCCACAGATGGAGCTAATCCATGAGTAAGTTTTCTGGAGGCCATTATGTCTCCTACAGTTTTGGTTTTTTTTCTAAAGGAGACATTGCTCTGTATGTGTCTGGGTGAGGGAGAGCGAGAAAGAGCATTGCCTAGAGGGTTTCAGTTATCACACTGCCTAAATATCCCTTATTTTTAGTTGGAGTCTTCTGAATATGAGATCCCACTACAGGTAGGTGAAGTGACCTCTTCGGTTTTGAATCTGCTCTTCTCTGGCAGATGCAAGGCTGCAGCTTTGAACAGGAACCCCCTCCTGCTCCATGCAAAGCTCTTTGAATTGCCCCTGATACGCTTCTAAGGCTCCCCGGTTGCATGCAAGGCACTTTGAAGATGAATGCCCCAGCATAAGGAAAACATGAAACAAAACCTACTCCCTTATGTCAGAGTGTGCGGCAGATTTCTCAAAGATCTTCAGGACAATGGTTGCTCTTTGGTGGGTGAGAGGAAATAGGCTGGTTCACCAACTCGTAAAAGCAGAACAAAATTGCACAGGGCTGTCCGTTGGGTGGTAGATCAGGCAAAAGAAAGGCAGCTGGGGGTCTCCACGATATTCAAGTCTGGCAAAACTTATTTGAGGTTGACTTCATTGGATCTTACTTGATGAAGGCAAATTTATTATTATTAATTTTTCTTCCCCGTGAAGCTTGCTATATTTTCAAGTCAACAGATATGCCACGTCCTCTTCAGGGGAATATTTTTCTCTGTCTCCATGAAAATCATCACAGCCCAGCTCCTTAGGCTATATGTAACCACCATAATTTTCCGGTACATTTTGGACATGGCCTAGAGTCCTGGGAGCTGAAGGGCCCATGGGTCCTTGGGAGAGCGGTAAAATGGTAGTCAGTTTCCTCTTATCTGTGCAATTCTGAATATTTCTGTGACAATTGGCATGGAACTCTCTGTTAATATGTTTTTTGAACCTGATGGATCAGGTGTCTGGCCCAGGTGAGTGGTTGTGTACGATCTAGAAGTTTTCATTGCCCTCATATGAATGAACCCTTTTCCTTGAAAGGTTCATGGGCTTATAATGTAAAAAATGGAACTGATGTCCCAGGAGAGACTAGGTGTAGAAACAGAATGGAAGGGGAACATTAAAAGAGAGTAAAAAAAAAAAGAGAGATAAAGATTGGCAATATTCTTCTCAACTCTTTTGGATGACTGCTACAATGCAAACGTGTGAACTCCCTGTAAAGTAAATGGAGAAAAGCAGAAGCCTCTGGGCCACAATTCTTTTCCGTATATGATAGATCTTTCTTCCTTCCAATCAATTAATTGCATCCTAAAAACATCTATTTCTCACCATTGACTTTAAAGGGATTTTAGATGACTAGCTCAGATATAGCTGTCTACACTGTAAGTGATTAAAGTTGGGCTAGATGAGCTGGCAGACTACATGGATTTTTTTTCTTCCTTCATGCAAACCCTAAATCAAAAGGCATCTCATCAGAGTATTATAAAATACAGCCTTCAGAGGGATAGTCTTCTACTTCCATATTCTGGCATCTGAAGGGAGGAGGGAGACTCCCATCAATTTAGAGAGAGGTAAAGATTTCATCTCCCTCTAGAAATCATGGCCATAATGGGAAATAGAGACATTTATGAGATTTGCTTAGCCAAGGCATAGCTGAGCATGCGGAGGTTCCTGTTTGTCATTATAGTAGAAAACAAAAGCAGAAAAAAGGACTATTTTTAGGGGTTTTTTCTCTTCTTCTTTTCCCCCTCACTCTTTTTATTGTGCTGCTGGCCCAACGTGTACCTGGGGGGACAGATACAGCCTGTGTGACATTATAAACTGAACTCGTTACTAGCCCTCTTCCTGTCACTGCAAAATAGGGATAAACTGCAGGTGTTTATTAATGGTAAACCTCCCAAAGAAGCATTTACCAATCCACTGGAAAGGAATTCTCACAAAAACCCCCATGCAAGTTGTGCCTGGTTTATGTTTGAATTTTAAAAACAGGTAAAGTTGTAAGTGTTTTAAGCATGATCTACAAGTTTCTGGCAATTGTGACTATTTACCTTGGTTTCAAAAGTTGGCAAACCTGATACATTTTGTGTGTGTGTATATATATATATGAAAAGTCAATATGAATTTCAAGGACAAGAGAGAGTGAAGCAAAAAATGATTTATTTTAGTGTTAAATCAGAAACGGACTCAGTGAGACACAGTGTATGTATTTGTTTAATCTAATTGTTAATTTCTTGAGAATAAAGGGTAAAGTAGCAAATTATTATTTAAACATACAAATAAAGCGAATGTCCCTTTTCCTATGTGTAAATAATGCTCTTCTGCCAAATGATAGGCATGACTGTATTTTTTCCTGATTGAATCTGCATATCTTTTCCTCTGGTAGTCCACTGCTGAATATTGATGGTTGCAATAATTGTCTCTTTATTGGTACATTGTGTTTCCTCTGTAATTTTTCAACTTTCTGCAGTAAATCCTTTTCAAGTTTTACTTCTTTTATGGTCTGGTACTTAGGAAAGTTGCTAATTCTGGTGGGAGCGATAGGACTGTGAGTAAGACTCAGCGTTTTGATTTGTTGTGCAAGTCATGTATCGGTAGCTGGTACTTCTCCTTTTATCTTTTCTAGTAGAAATACCTCAGTTGTTACTGGCTATATTTAGCAAGAGAACTCAGTCTTTCTGCTCTATCTGTTTTCTTCTATTTGTCCCTAGCTTCAAGGGTTGGTGGCACTTGATGGTGGATAAATGCAAGAAAATCTAATAATACCTTTCTAATATACCCATTTATCTGGTATCATTTTTTATTTTAACTCTTAGTACAACTGTATAATCATAGCTCCATTGCTATAATGGGATTTCGAATTATATTTGTGCCATTTAATTACATTTATAGCATTTCTATAAGCTTATTCAAAGTAATTAGTAATCTCTTAATTTTTAGTGAATCATATTTTATATCCACTGTGCTCATTTTTTTCTCTTCAAATTCTTCAGCACATTTGCACCAATTTTGCTTTTTACACTGGAATTTCTGGCATAAATAATCATTAAGATTTTTTTTTTTTCCCCACTGTGACTGTGAACAGAGTCTAATCCAGCTTTCATGAAAGTCAATGGTAGTCTTTTCATTTACTTCACTGGAAACTGGATCAAGCTAATAGGTTACAAATTGCATTCAAGGGGAAGTCACTTCTTATCATGGAAATCGTTGTGTAGCAAAGCACAGTGTATTGATGGAAGACACAAAATAGCTAGTTGTTTCCAGATTTTCTTGCCAGATAATTTATAGATCCTCTTATCCAACTTTATCAATTTTTAGCTCATAAGTTATGGCATTGCAACAATTTTTGAAATACTAATTTTAGCCTGATCTTTCTGACAAATTATAAACCCTTCCAGTTAAAGATTTTTATAAAAGGGTCTAGAACTTTACTTTCCAGGCACCAAGTTAACTATCTATTAATCTCAATTAGGATAGCTTGAATTTGGTCATTTTTTCAGTTTAAAAAAAAAAAATTTTCTCATTTTCAATTGAAAGAAGATTGATAATTTTTTTTACCAGCTTTCTGTTGTGTCACTTCAGAGCTGTGTCAGTTCATTAATATAATTGGTCCTCTTGCTGCTGAATATGAAAACCTGTAAGCACTTCCATCTAGAAGTGTAATTCTAGCAAATTACATTCCCAAGTAGGCACAAATTTATGACGTTCACTTTTCCCAACATTTTAACTTTGCAGCTGTGGGGTGCTAACTATATGTGCCAAATGAGATTTTTTTATTTTTTTTTAACTATTGCAACTTGCTTGTTAAGGAGTTATTTTTCTCTTCTGCACTGCTCTCACTCTGTTGATTAGAGGTTTGTTGCTTTGGTAATGCGTCTCTCTCCTTCAGGCAGTTAATGATTACAGACAACTCTCTAACCTATAATTTTGGGGGAAGGTTATTGAGAAGGTGAGATGGCAATGATTGTAATTGTTTCTGTAGCTTAGAAATGTCCTTAGTCTTTGCTGGCCAGGTATCAGGCCCTGGTGTTTAGAGTGGAAGTGCTGTTGGTGCTCAGGATTAAAGACACTTTCCTGTGTTATTTGCTGCCAAATCATGCCAATTCATAAGGTTAGAAAGAACATTGTGAAAGATGGTAAAATGGCACTTAATTCTTAATAAAATGCCAATGCAAATGGTGCCTAATTCCATCCCAGCCAGAATGCTTGAGGATGGAGCCCCTTGGACCTCCAAAGAGAGATGCTCAGCTGGTGGAGGGGTGGCCCATAACTCCTTGAATAATTTTAGAGTCTTGGGAACCTTTGTGAGCTGGAGCATCTTCAGTTTCAGATGGCAGGAAAACAATCATTCGTTTGTCCAGTCTTTTGATTGAAAATAGATCAATTGAACAATTTGTATTGGAGATTTTGTTATTCTTCCAGCGTGGAGATGAGTGGTTCATGAGCCTTCAATGGAAAAAACCTTAGCTTTAGTAATTTTGTTGCTAATAACTTGAACGGAGCAACATGAGCACTCGTGCACCTGAAATTCAAATCCTAAATACTGCAGTTATTTGCATATTGTATGTAGGTGCCTTGCCATGGGAGCCATGCTCCCACATCACAGGGACACTCCTCATTTGGATTTTTCCAGTGGATGTATATGAGCAATTTGTACTGAAATTTTGTCAAAAAATGACTAGTGTTTTGCCACTTTAAAACCATGGAAACATCAGAATGTTCTTTTAGAAATGACTCCATGAATTAATTGCAAATTACTTATTAATGAAACAAATATTCAGCTGTCACTTGAACTAAACTACACGATATGCTTAATGATTATTTTTTGAGAAAACACTTTTGTGTTTGTTTGATCTGCCTAGTGTTAACAGTGGTAGAAAAAGAGGAAAGCATTTGGTGTCTGAATGGAAACTTGAAACTGGCAAAAAGAAGGAGAGGAAAAACATCAGCCAGCAACTGCAAAATGGGTGAAAAGCCCCAAGAAATAGCAGATCCTTAACGATTATGTTGGAAACCAGCTCCCACAGGCAGCTCTAGTTACGTAACAAGGGTGAAATATGGTGGCACAGGCAAGGAAATTTGGCAGTGAAGGTTTTCACAGTAATATTAATTCAGCCGCATTCCATGTCCGTAAAATGAGCCTGAAGGAATTCACCTCATATGGGGTGTGTAAATGTTTGCAAGCTGGAGAGGGACTCTCAAATGAATGCAAAATATCACCTGTAGTTCTGTAAATTGTAATAAAAATCAATGCTGTTCATTAAGGAATGTGTATTCCTCATGGCTCTGGTGTTAGTCTGGGACAACACCACCGAGATTCCCTGCCCAGACCTTCTGTGTCCCACTTGAACTGGCTGAGCAGTAGTGAGCCCAGTGGGACCTTCATGGATGACTGTGGTGCACCGGGAGGAATTTTTCTGCAGGCAGGTTCCTGAAACCATGCATTTTTCCATGTGCTTTCCATTGCAAGGGGCAGATATAAATAGGTAATAAAGCCTTTAGGCTCTTTGCTGTGCTACCGATGCTGTTTACAAGAGCAGGAACACGGGGCCGTACACGCGCAAGGCAGGTACGCCTGCATTCTGAACACATCTCAGGTGTCCTTCTGCTGGTGCTGCTAAATTATTTACCACTCAGCAAGCGTGTGCCTGTGTGAGGTATTTAAAGGAGGGAATCTGAGGTGAAACCCCATCCGTTTACCCAGAGCTGACGCTGGAATATTCATTATCGCGTTAAATCTAACCGCAGTGAAAATGAAGGCTTCCGTTATGTGCTTGCATAAAACACTTCTTTGGTGGCAAGCCTGTGTGCCAGAGATCTGGATATAAAATCTAAAAAGTGGAAACCATTCTCTTTATGGTAAGTTTGCCTTCTTGGAAGTTATGAGACTTGGCAGTTTTAAATTATGTTTTAAACCTGTGGTGGATTATATGATTTTTCTAACTGGCCACAAGCAGTGCTAGATGAGCATATATCACACATGCCCAATCCCAGCCACAGGCGTGAGTCAGGAGTTCCCATACAAAGAAAAAAATAAAATGCAGATTTAATATCCAGAGAATGGTACATACGTATCTCAGTATAACATTAGTTTTGCAGGGATGGTACGGAGGTCTCTTCTTCTGGAGTGCCGGGGCAAATAGCCCTGTCTGCACACATCTGCCTTTCCTTCTCCCCTTCCATCCCGACTTTGTGCTGGAGCAGAATGAGCAGTATCGTTTGGAAAGGGCTTTGAGGAACCCTTTGGAGTTACGATTGCAGAAAAATTCAGTAAAATGCGTAGGATTGGCCCCAAAAGGGAGGTACTTCCTCCCTCTCTTCATCCATCCCTCGCTCCATCCCTGTCTTTCTCCTCCACCAGGGATCCTGTTGAATTTAAAGGTTGAATTAAAACTTCTTCTCTGGAGGAGAAGAGAAAGTAACAGAAATGAGATGAAACAGTTTGAAAGGCCACCTCTGGAGCAGGTTTTCCCCCTGGGAAACAGGAGGGCGGTTTGCTGTAGTCCGCTCCAGTCTGTCAGTGACCTTCAAAGCAAAATGGCATAGCAAGGGCTGGGTTTGGTGGAGGTGGGCAAGTACAGAAATGGGAGAATAAAACCTGTTTCTATTAATGCTAAGAATGATGATTCACTCACAATTAGTAATTTGTTGAAATATGTAACCGGTTACAATGGCACAAGGGATTTTTAAAAAAATAACACAACATAAAATGAAGTTCCCTACAGCAGACTTTCTACTTTGGCAAATGACATGTAAGGAGCAACATTAGCAGAAGCCAGGCTTGCCTAGTCATAAATGGTGATTGATAAAGCTTGGTTTGGAGTGTCACTGAAGTTTAACTGTAATCTTACAGAAAATCATGAGCTTTTCTTTTTTCTCAGAATGCTGGAGATACTTTATAGCACATCCTTCTCGTTATGCCTCCTGTTTTCATCTTTAGTTGTAAATGTACTTAGTGAGTGAGAATAAAACATAAATGTACAGTAGATACAAAAGTGCCAAGCACCTTCAGCTTTCACTGATGTTTGCAGAGAGCATAGACAGAAACAAAACGATCTGTAAGTGAGAGGCAAAAAACCAATCTGGGTTTAATGAACGTTTAAGGGAGGAATTATGTCCCACAAATCCCCTTTTACATCACACTTAAACCCCCTTTACCTGCCCTTTATTTTTCATGGTTTTCCTTATCTTCAGTGTCACTTAATCACATTTCAACAGGATTTGCTTCCTCACTGCCCATCTGCTCTTCCTTTCTAGTGCCACCTTAATGCCAGAGCACCATCCCAGTAGTTTCCTTCTACCATGCTTTGATGTCAGGCACCCAGAGATTTAGATTTTTTTCATTCAGGTTCAAACAGAAAAGAAAAATACCTGCTTTGTGGGAGTGACAGATACTGTTTTCAAATGTGAACCTCTAGAGCTAGACCAGGGGAATAACGGGAGGCAAACACCGCTCTTGTTTGACTCCTGTTGATGTTGTGTTTGTCCTGGGAGAGCAGCACCGCTGGGACCCAGTGGCCATGATCTGCCCTGCTGCTGGCAAATTTGATATAAACCCATTCTAATCTATCATGTAACTGTGAGTTAGCCCTTCAATCACTGATCGGAAGAGGACTGTGAGTATAGCTGGGGATATTATCCTCCCTCTCACATCACTATCTTTTCTAGGCATTAAGCTTTCACAATAATTCATAAGAAAATGTTTTTTTTAAAAGATAGTAGATGTCTGCAGCAGCCAATATTTGAACTCTGTTCTTGAATTATTTTTTAATTAAACATAAAGGGTTTTTTTAAAAAAGCACCCCAAAGTGCAGTTAATGTGCACCAGTAGGAAGGGAGCGTGCACAGTGGGTAAGTGGGGGACAGGGCAGAAGGATGCCTGGGACAGACTCTTAAAGGACAAGTTTAGAAAAAAACGGTTGCTTGGAGAAAGATTAAAGAGGTCTTCTTCAAGACAGAGATGTGACAGCAAGAGGGAGGACAAGAGGGAAGGCTGGGAAGAAGGTAGAAGAAGGCGGAAGAAGCTGAAGCAGAGGCTGTTGCCGAGGCTGACAGCTTGAACAATGAGAGGAAAGGGCTTGTTTGACTTTGATTTGGTTAATGAATATGTGACGAAGAAAGAAATGCATGGGCTGATTGTCTGTGGGGGAAGAGGCTTTAAGATAAAGTATGGGGCAGTATCTAAAGCAGGTGAGAAACCACCACAAGGTTGCTCATGGGACCAACAGAGGTGAAGGAGTTAGAAAAGGAGGGATGACTTTAGCAGTGGAAAGAGGATTTAGCAAGAAAATGGAATATGAAGAGTAGAATGAGCTGTATTGAAAGCATTATTATTGTTGTTATTATTTTTATTTTTATTATTGTTATTGACTACAGGCTGCCTTGTTTTGAATCTAATAAATAACTTCTGTCAGAAAAATAGAAAACAAGTTTTAAATGTTGGCTTTTACTTCTACTTTGTTTATTAGAGCTCAGTTCCGTTTTACTAATATCTTCTAAGCAAACAAAGTGAGAATATTCAGTGTGATAAAGATGATTAAGATGATTAACCATTGAAATCGGGTTCCACACTGAGCACATAAGAAGGAAGAAAAGGATGTCAATTAATACATTATTATAATAGAAACACTACTAATAGGTAGTAATAATGGTTCTCTATTATTTATGGTTAACTTTAGAAGAGAGACGGTTAATTTTTGGCTGAAAGCAGTAGACACAAGCATTGGAGGGGAAAAACCTTTTAACTGAGTAGAAATTTCAATCGTGAGCTTTAAAAGGAAGTTGAGCTGGATATTGGGAAAATTCAAAAAGATAAAAATGATTTCAGTTTGGTAGTTCTTCACTGGTTCTGCAGTTTGGCAGCTGTCAACATCTCAAAATATCATCTCACCCAAACTGTTGAAAGAAAGAAATCCTTTGATTTTTCCCTTGAGATTCACAAGCTGAAAATGGACTCTTTGTAGTCTCAGACTCATTTCAGACAGGTTTTTTTTTTTAAAAAACATTCTTACTGGCAGAAACAACTAATTCATAAATAGAGTCTCTGTTAATTAAATAAGTTTTATCATTTTAACTTTCCTTTTAAAATGAAAAAGAAAGTAAATCTCTAACATTTTCTTCTTTATTATGAATCTTAAGGGACCTAGCATCACATTTCTTGCATCATTAATAATGCAAATTAGTTTTTGTTTGGGTTTCATAACTTTATAGTTAAAAGTAAATATTTAATGCACAGATCTGGGAAATCAACTCATATATGGAAGAAATTTTACTTTATAGTTATTGAAAGTTAATGTAAGAAGGATGGGAAGCACTGTGGTTTCTGTTTATTTAACCTTTCTTGCTCTTGCTTTTCTTTCAGTAGAACTCTTTGTAACTTGTCATTAAACACTGTTATATTCCTACAGTATCTGTTTTTACTATCTTTACAGTAGCCACAGTGTTCAGCATTTAATACCATTTTAAAGTAAAGGTTAAACATATCTAGCGTACTTAGGGCTATATGGATTATATTTTTGGTCCTGATTATTGGCAGGAAAACCAGCTGATTATTTACAATAATAGCTAAAAATGTGTTGACTTTGCAGTAGTTTTTCTTAGTTTGCTTAATGATGCCATAGTCAGCCAAAATAAGATCAAACTTCACTCGAGACCTCTATATGGTGCGTAGTAATGCCTCGGGAGGGTGATGGTGAAATACTTTGACTTGTTTACTTGTTAGCACAGGGGTAGTCTGCAAGTTCGTGTATATAGCCTATAGTAGGTTTTTCTGCCCTGGATTTTCACACATTATTCCTAAATATACTGTACCTCTCTCCGTATGAAATATCTGTAGAAACGATACTGTTGCAGGCAAATTGCAGATGTTTCACCACAACATCTGTGCTTTTTGTAGTGACTTTTTTCGTGTGTGTGGTAGATAACAAAAACCAAGAACTGTCCTGTTATTTTGCGCAAGAAATCTGATAGTGAAAAAGACACCAGAGAGAATTCCTCAGTGGTAAAAATTTAAATAAGATCCATTTATCAATATGACAGAGATTTGACCTGAAAGTTAAAGTGTTTGAAAGTTAAGTGGGGTTGTGTAAAGAAAGTTGAGGCTGCGCTACAGATAGACCGTAGGTTTTGTAAGTTATTAAATCAAAATAAAAGGTATTGACAAAACAATAAATTGCCTGTATCACCCCATCTAATAGCTTCTGGGAGCACTAAATACATTCTCCACACTAAAGACGTGTGAAGCTTTTCCTTTTCTCATACTTTTGTTCTTCTACTCGAAAACATTCGCACTGTGGTTGATTTTGTAACAGACGTGGCACCAAATTCCGCCTGTGAATGCTTTGCCAGAGAAGTTGCTCGGAGCGGTGTCGTGGGGAGCAGGAGTGGTGGTATTGCTCTGCTATCAACAGGGTTATTGAACTTTGCAGGTGGGGTCTGAATCACTCTCTTGGGGATTAAAACAAAAATAAAAAATAACGGCACTGATACCTTTACTGGGAGAAGGGAGAGCACGCTGCTGTGCTCTTTGCTCTCCCTGGGAGTCCTCGGCACCGTTCCCGTGCTGGGAATCGGTGGGATTCAGAGGGGGAGCAGCATCTGGCAGCAGCTGCTCTTTGGGGTGTGCTCCTCTCGAACAGGGGCGCTTTGGGGAGCGAGGAGCTGTGAGGCCATTCACGCCCCCTGCATGACGATGCACCTCCCCGGAGAGGGGCCGAGTTTGCTCATGGAGGGGAAGACAAAAGACTGCGGGACCCTCCGGAGGTGGGGAGGTTGGGGAGCAGGCGGGGGGCAGCCCTTCACCTCCAGATTCATTAGCTGGGACCTGCTTTTCCCTCTGGCTCCTCCGACTCCACGGGGTTGGAGGGGCATACCCCCTACCTACGGCTTCCCCACCGAGGAGAGAATGAGGCTGGCTCTCTTTGGCTTGAAAACTACACAGATTTGAGACTATTTCCCCTCCTGCAGGTTTTTCCATGGAGAGGAGCATAGAAGACATTACTATTTATAGCGCGCAGTACGTGTACACAGCATGACATCCACCGGCTTTTCAAGCAAACATCCTACCAGTTTGGAGGGGGGAGGTTTTCCAGCTCGGTGTCCCCGAGATGCCCTGTCCCTTTTCCTGGGGAGGTGGGAAATCGTGCAGGGGTAGCACCCATCTCCCCTTGCCTATAGGTTTCTTTCCCTTATTTTTACATGAAGATGCTTGCCCCCCTGCCACGGAGCTGATCATGAGGTTCAAAGTCAAAGCAAGTTTTCAGCACGAAGATCGTGAGTTCTAAGGGGAGGGAAGAGGAGTTGAAAGCAATGAAGGTACTAGGGGGTCACAGAGCAGCTGCAGAGTATTATTTGGGGACGGACCGCTTGTGTATGTATGTAGAAACGGAGAAGTGTATTGGTTTAACTAAGGATTTTTGGGAGTTTTCAGGAGGACGAGGGTCAGCAGTGGAACTTGTGTTTCCTCGCTGCCCGCTCCCTGCCTGACCGCTGGGTCACACGGTGTTTCTTTGCACTCGTTGTATGGGTTCGGGAAATCGGAACATCTTCATCTTAGCTTGATTCTCGATATGGAAAAGATAGCTGACAATAGCAATAAAAATAACAGTAAGCAGTTGGAAAGGCCCAGCTCAAATCATGCTCTGTCAACAGCTTTGCAATCTGTATAAATATGAGCAGAAAGACAAACAACTCTGATTTCTCTTTAAGAGTGTGAGTATCCATTGTCGTAGATTTAAATTAGGATGTTTTCCTTGTACTGTATGTAAATTCCTTCTTGGCAAATAACCCATGTCCACTAATGTATGTGTATTTTGGGTCTGTATAGTTTTGGTCTCTGCAAAATACAATGAAATTTGATAGTACACAGAAATACTTGCATGGAATGTCAAATTTTTTGTGTGCGCTTCTCACATATCCATAAAAGAGTTTACACATTTCTAATTACTCATTCAAAAAGAGACTTTACAGCATTTTAAAAGAGAGCCAATTTTTTCCCTACTGTGTTCTGTTTTTACAGCTTGTGGAAAGCTTATTTAACGAAAGTTTAAGTAATCAGCGAAAGTCATTTCTGAGAAAAGACTGACAGATACGAAGCCTCTTTTCACACTTCATAAGAGGTGGAGATAGTAGCCATAAAAATTTACAGCTGAATAGTACTCTGTTTAGCTTAAGTTATAGAATTATTAGTGTTTCAGGCATGTGATAGATCTTAGGGAGGTTAGATATTTTAAATGAGTATATATGCTATGTGTAGCTGAGCTCAAAGTGTGCAATACTCATAACAATCTACCCTTCCAAACCCAGCAACCTGCACGCTCCCGTGAGGCTGATGCTTTGCTAAAAATACGTGTTTGCAGCTGACTGAGCTTCGTGATATATTAATAAAATACTAGCGCTATGTTCCCTTCACACAGGCTCACCTCTGGCTATGAAAGTATGAATTCCTGGGCTATGGACACGAACAGACAGGGTGTGTTGGGTAAGAGAGGAGTCAGTAGGGAGGTCAGCAGCGTCAGCATCTCTGTCCCAGCTCCTGGAGGGCAGGGACACGTGAGTTTTACTGTATAAAAGAGTGGTTGAGAATAAGTGAGTTCTTCTGCAGGTCATGACCAATTATATGTTATAAAGAGCTGAATAAAAGAGGAAGAACTTGGCTGTGTTATGAGACTGAACAGTTCATGAGAAATCTCATATAAATGGGCATGCCTTTTAGAGATAGTAATAGGCACTTGAGTGTGAATCTTTCTAAATATTATGAGATGCCCAGATGTTATGGTAATGGGTAACACATACAAATACTTATGGCAACATACAAATAAGCAAACAAAAGCAATTACTAAAGGCATTTAAATGTTATGCTCTCTGTGTCATCCTTTCAACCCTTTTTTCTTTTTTTTTTTGGTAGTGTTTTTGATGTAACTGCTTACCCAGGAACAAACAACAGAAAGGCTTTCACAGTTCTTTAAAATAACATAAATTGTGTGAGCTGGAGTTTAGTCCCACTGCAGTTACTTGAAGGTTTGCCATTGATTTCAGTAGAACAAGAACCAAATTGGGGAGACCTCGTTCCTCCTCATTGTGGCACCCCTGGTATAACATTAACGCAACGCAGTGGCTGACCGTACAAGTTACATCAGTATGTGGTTTAAATATGTGTAGTGTGATGTTGATTTTTTTTTTAATTCACTTTTATGTGAGCGTAATACAGCCAGCCTCATAAAGCTCACTCTTGCACCAGATTAAAGCGATGTCTTTGTAGCATTTGCTGGTTGTCCATAAATCACGGTGGCACTTTGTTACTGTCCACAAGCTGGTTTTCGTGCTAAAGGCTTCAATCATTAAGATGTACAGTATTATCTCAGGCATAGTTTTGGTCCTGGAGAAATTATGCTGAGGTGCCTTTGTACGTCTGGCGTTTGAGGAGAATGTGTGTGTACAGCATGCCATTTGAAAGCTGCTGTATTAACCAGCGTTTTAACTAAATATACAGAAAATTCTCCCATGTATTTATGCAGTGCGGGAAAAGTAATGATCATACCAGTTTGCAAATTCCCAGTGTTTACCTCTGACATCTATTTCAACTCAATTTAAGCTTTTGTGGGCATCAAACACTAGATTTCAGGTACGATTCTCAATTACAGCAAAAGTGCCTTGATTTGTCAGACCCTACAGGTTTTCAGCTTTGGTTGTTAATACCAACAATTCCCAAATCCTATTCAGTTGACTCTGAAAACTGTATTCGGGAGGCGTTCAGTGATCCTGCATTCAAATGGTTAATTTGCACTATGTTCTGTTAAAGAAAAGGAAAACTGTCACCCTGTCATTTTAGAGTCTGACACTAAGCTTGTCAAAAGAGACAGCTGTTAAACTGAATTACTGTTGACATGCAGAGAAACGGCCCTTGCCAGATGTAAAGGACATCTGCGGCAATGAAGTGGTACAGGGTGGCTTTTAAAATGTGGTCATACTGGTATTTGAATAGAGCGTCTATGGCATTAAAACGTGGCCTTGACTCAGACAGTTTAAGGCAGCGAACCAGAGCCAATGAGAAGCACAAAGAAGTGCTGATCTGTTGCTGTATCCATAACTTATGCATGAATATGAAAACAGCGCAGTGTCAAAGCTATTAAGCTCTTATCTTGTATCCAGGAGGATGTGGGTTTAAAACACAGTAGGAAATATTTTGTATTTCTGGGTCCTTGAATGTGCGGGTAGGTGAGGTGTAAATTCATAAGGTGGATTATGCGGGGAATGAATAGAAATAAGTCTTCTTGTCTTCAGCGAACAACTGCTCAGACAAGAATTGCAAAGGGCATTAAGCTTAGGAAGTGAGGGCTGGATGTGCCTTGCCGGTGTTCCCGATAAGGCTGCCGGTGTGCGGAGCGCGTGGGTGGGTGCTGGGGAGGCTCGCCTTCGGAGAGGGCAGAAAATGGAAAGTGGAAATAGCTTCATGGAGAGGCCTGTAAAATTTTGTCCGCGTATCTTAACGCCATTTACATTAAAAAGTCGGGATACCAAATTCATTTTGTGAAAAAAATATATTATGAATATTTTATAGTGTAGCAACGGGACCGACAGTAGGGAATTCTGCGCATTATATAAGTCCGCGAGTCTTTGATTTGCATGTTTTTAGGGTAGAAATAAAGCTGTTTTGGAAAAAATGTATCAGTTAAGCAATTTTGCTAAATGTATGAAAAATTAAATGTTATGAGATGAAGCATGTATTCATTACGAAATGAAATTGATGTTTGAAGCTAAAAAAATATTCAGGCCAAACATCATTTTGAATATGTTAGCAGATCATATCTTGATGATTTATTTGTATGTTTAGTGGTGGCAGAAACCAAAGAGTTTGCCATCTGTGGGGAAGAAGGCAAATCTTATTTCTCAACTGTATAGGCTAAACCGCTCCTTTCCACGGGAAAGCAACAACAACAGCAACAACAATTTGCTCTAGGCAGCAAAAATGCTAGAAGGGACAAGCGTGAGAGGTGTTTTCTTCTTTGTAAGAGGAGAGTTTGCTTTACAAGCACCTGGGTTTCTCTATGCAGAAAGGCTGATGTCAGCCAAGGTGGACTTGTTCCCCCTACGCTTCCTCCACGGGTGATGGAAAGACCAGGGCTTGTCTAGGGTCTGAGATGATTTGAGCTGGTGCCTTGCACTGCTCTGAGAGCATCCCTTTACCACAGAGAGCATTTAGCATCCTGTGCTGCCCAAGCTGCGTTGCTACTGTTGCCCATCACCACGATGCCAAGAGTTGGAGGTCTGTGCCCATGGTCCAGCTGGACGGCCTCCAGATTGCTGAAAGGACGCGTGGTAGGGTGTGATTTATGGATCTCTGCAGCATGGAGGGACGCTGGGTAGCGCTGCTGCCAAATCTGACCAAAGGGCCACCTGCATGTGTAACCAGTGGTGCTCCCACCGGTCCATATGGCTGTGGTCGGCTGGGTCACAGCAGGAGATGGCTTTACAAGTACAAATATACATGATCTAACGCAGCCCATCCTGAAACCACATTTATCAACAGCTGCCAGAGGTCTGCCGTGTACAAGGGAGGCAGTAAGTAGCGTCAGCGTTTAACCACCGTGGCATGGGCAGCGAGCAGGAGTAGCGGTTGTGTTTGGGCGGTCTCCAGGAGTCAATGACTCGAGCTTTGTCCCAGTCTCTGCTGGGAGGCTTTCAAGAGGAGCAGTCAGGATGACTACGCTCCCCTGGGGTTGGACCACATGGGTACATTTTGGTGTTCGTGATGTTGGAAGAGTTGGTTCCTCAAAAATAACTTTTATATGCGGACAATGTGGCTGCTTGACAGCAGCACATTTCTCGCCCTATGGGGTTTGGTAAGATCTCGGGGACAAATACAGGAAAGGAAATTTAAATAAAAATGCTTAATTGAAAAAGTTTTGAATGTATTTTAGCTTGTGGATGACAATAGAGCAGGTGGCTGCTTAGCAGGACCACCAGCATCTCATGTGTGTACGCTGGGGAACACTGGAAGCCACTGGAGCTTCCAGCCTGGTGGGGTAAGGGCAAAACAGACCTAGGAGGAAATTACTTTACAGTGATTTTCTGCCTTCCCGCGCGGCTGCCATGTGTGCCGCTGTCTGTGCTGACCCAGCAACATCAGCACTGAAGCGTCTGCTAAGGCAGCGCTGGTTCAAAACCGTCCCAGTGTCTGTGCTGGGACAGGGCTCAAGTGACCGTCTTCACCCTGCCAGTCTGACAGGAGTTGTTTGGGCAAAACATCAAATACCTCTTCAGAAGGATGTTGTGTGCTGCAATAAAAAAGGCTGAAATCTCAATATCCACTCTCCACAGGTTAGGTAGAGCTGCAGCTCTGTGTCACCAGTTTTATCCAGTGCAGACTCACCTATTTACATAAGTTTAACTATGCTATAATTATTAACTTTTTGCAAACAAGCACAAGGTGGAACATTTAAATAAACAGGAACAAGCTTATTATTAGATGACAGGTTTTTCTGTAGTAGCTCTTATAATATCATCATTAGTTTATTAAAGCTTACCATGAAAAACCTCTTTCTCCTAATCTAAGCTCTTTCATACAGCTTCTGATTTTGATTGACACCAAAATAAAATAACTTAACCTATAAATTATAATGTATGATTTAAATGATGTATAAACGTATTATTTGTAAGGCACTGCAAGGATCATCAGTGTGCAATGTACACAATTTTAAGAAAATAAAAAATATTTTACTAAAATAATAATAAGGCAGAATGCAGCTCTTTCTGTGAATATTCTCACCGCATGCCTATATTAATTGTAATAATCAAACAGACCTGGGAGAAAAGCCCTATGTCAGCAGCCATTTGAACTTCATCATGTAATCAGTCCCAGGTCAAAAATTAACATTTATGCAATTCTTCTGAGAAATGTGCCCCAACTTTGTGAGATGTCAGAAAGCAAATTTCTGCCATTGAAGTCACCCCAAAATTCAGGGTTGCAAATATGTTCCTACTCACCTGCTTGTTGATGTTGGAAAGGCATCTTTCTCATTTTATTCAAGCCACGAAATGAAACTTTCTGAGTTTCATGTGTTGACTGGGAGATGCTCTCTGCCTGCTGTGTACTGACAGGGTAAGCAGGGCTGAATTACTCCGGCTGAAGATCTATGCCCAAGCTTCAGTTTCTCATTTCAGTATTGCAGAGAGCATGGGAACTAGGTCATTGAGAAACAGAAAATAATGCACAATGGCTGGTTATAATCCATCCATTTGTTCAGGAAACCAGTGATCTCCAGGGAGGGAAAGGACTCCTTGCTACATTTTAAATACCGTATTTCGAATTGGGGTTTCTAATTCAGCTTTTACAGAGCCTGACAACTGGTCATTACTGTAAGAAGGATCTCACACAAATGGAAGTTATCCTATCCCAGATCCATCAGTGCCATGGGCTCAGAGTTTGCTTGAAAGGCCACCTCATAGTGCTAGTGCTTGGTGAGTACCATTAATGTGCTTCAATTTGACTGTACGAGTCAAATAATGGAAGATATGGCTCTTACCCCTAGAGGTTTGCAGTGTAAAATGAGTTAATAGCACATTTTGGGCTAGGTCTGAACACATACTATAAATGACTAATTTATTTCTCGACTTTAGCATTTCTTCCTGCTTAGACTGTGATTTCTATGAATATTGTCCTGCACAAAGATATTCTTCTTTTCTCTTTCTCTGTGGTATGAATGGAAGAAATATATATTTGCATACTGAGGTGGTCGTTACCTTTGCTTGCTTGGATGTTCATGGCATGTTTCTGGCAAACGTCTAAAATTCAGTTTCCAAGGCTGTGGACAGCAAAGGGCATGTCTCGCAGAGATAAAATGAGACTGATGCAAATAAATATCCGCACAGCGTGATGGGAACCCTTCTCAATGTTGAAAACCATCAAAGGAGCTAAGATATGCATAAACTGTAAGCCCACTATTTATAAATATTTTTAGTGGTGCAAAACCTTTTGTGATCCAAGCTAGTCTGCAACGTGACCAGTCTCAAGGTAAGGTCACAGGGAATTGCATTGTTTCTTTGGAGGCGTTTTTCCCCTGTGTGTTAATTCTTGAAGGCCAGCTGCAAGCTTGTTCTTTGCTGACTGGCTTGATAAACCACGTGCTGCACAAATGTACTGATATATACCCAGTTTGACTTAAACCAACGAAGAACCAGACATGTGCCAAGGTGGAAGGTGGCTCCTTTTTCATCTTTGCATTTGGCATGTTTCTTGTTTCAATGTCTTTTTCATGAGAATTTAATCTTTTTGGAAGCACTCTGAAAAGCCAGGTAGTATCTTTAGACCTGGCCCCTGCCCATAAAAGTATTTTAAGATTAATTTCATGGGTACAACCAGCTTCTCAAAATATCAGCCTTTTCTCTTTTTAACCATGAATGTAAGTATTCTACTCTTCCCGCGTTTTCTTTATAGAAATGTTGTTTATTACACTGAACTGTGTGACCACGCAGTAAGTGTACATTTTCTCTAAATTAAATGGAAAAGCCATTTTTTGCATATGCTTTCTCATGTAATTAGCTATTATCTTGTTATAGGTTATCTAATTTACAAAGGAGGAATAGAGCTTTGATTATTTTTGCTTTTTCTATGGGAATTTTTCATATTTTATAAAGCTGTAGGTATAGGTAAAGATGAGGAAAAAGGAGTGCAGGTATTGGTAGTGCTCACCGAGGAGCTGATTTACAGATATGGGAGTCCTCTGGGGCTGACTTGCAACCAGATGACCAACACAGTTCACATTTTATTTATTTATCCGACTACCTAGCACTTCTTATTGTTTCTCTTACGTGAATTAATTTACCCTATAAAACACTCTTTGCAATAATCAATGACTCATTACACTGAAAACCTGCAGGAAAAGATTAATTAAATGAAAAGTGTGCAAGAGGAATGTTCAACTTCTTTATTTCTAGTGACCCAGATATTTAGCGCTTTTTTTATGCCGAGTTCTCATAAGTTACAGGAGAGATTTTTACCTTGAGCTACAGGGAATTCAGCTGGCTTAGAGTGTGGTGATATTTCCTAGACATACCAAATCCAGTTCATTTATCATCAATATCCACAGGAAATAATAATCTGTTTATACATCACATTTCTCTGAGCTCTGCGAGGTTCTTGTTATGAATTCCTTCCAGCTGCTTTTCTCATTCCCACAGAAGAATTGCATGTGAAGGGTTACCGCTTACCCATCAGTTACTCTAACAATTATTGACTGATAACCACTGGTAATTCCAACTCTCTGACAATCTTTGATAAGGATTTTGTGTATTTATTATGCTCTAAAATGTCGCCTCACCCATAAAGGTCTTGAACTTCAGGTTGGGTAGCTGACACAGCCACCTTTTCTGAAGCCTTGAATAGAAAGAGGTTAATAATATGGAACACGGAGCTTCAACAGCTGTAGAAATGTCATGTAGAACAGAGTCAGTTCGAAACTCCTACTTTCTGCACCATGGGAGTGATTGCGCCCTGTTACCTTTGGAGAAGTGATGCCTGCCAGTCAGCTGCAGCTCAGCAGGCAGAAATTGGGGATTTTTTTATTCTGCCAAATGATTTTTGGTGAAAGTAAGTTAGGTAAAGCCATAAATCACAGCAATTAGAACAAGGCAAAAAAAAAAAAAAAGGCAATGGCTAAGCTCATTTCCTTGGTGTTCTTTGCACTGCTGGTATTGCGGTATACACTGGCTTTCAGTTCTGGTTTATTCCCCTCCAAATCACTGTTCACCTCTATTAATTTCCTCTTATCTACTGTAGATTTATGTTTTCTTTAAGGTCGGTGTGTACCTGCTTTCAGGCAGAGTTGCACCGCAGCAGAGATGAGCTGCTCCCATTCTAGTTGAGCATGTGATCAAATGCAAGCCTGGGAGATTCCCCATCCTGGGAAGGGTCAAGCCAGCAATACACACACCAGCAATAATTGCTTTACTTTTAAAGTAATCTGGGAAAAGAGAGAGAATAAGAATGAGAGGAATGAATTCTCTATTCAAATTTATGGCAGCAAGAATTTAAGGTAATTTAGTTCAACATGTTAATTAATATGTCCTAAGAGCTGTAAAGTATAATAATATAGAGGATGAATTCTTTAAATTGTAGGTGGCCAACAGAAATCCGGATGAATATATGACACTACCTCTACTTTTGGTTGTTGGCTAATAAATTGCATTAAGAATGGTGTCAATGCATTGAAGATTTTTGTAATATGAACTTTGTTCTTAACTGCAAGCAGTTGTAATTGCTGTAGGGATGTTATACTGTGCTGTAGGACAGGGAAGGCAGTACTGCAAGATTCAGCTAGGAAAAAACCCAACTTTAATCCCAAATGGATGAAACCTAAGATATAAATGCATGTCTTAACCCCTCACTGAGTTTTTAGGGAGAAAACAAACTAAATGATATTAGTACTGTACTGAAGCTATTTGTTCTGTGAATGAAAAGCTGGGTATTTTCCTTGCTCCTTTGTAATTTTACTGAAACAAAATTGTAGAAAGCTTTTGCCTTAATGTTTTGGCCCAGTCTTTTCAGTGCTTCAGGGGACTGATATAGGTTACGTAGCTGTCTTTCAGTTTTGCTTCTCCCTCACCAGCCTTTGCAATTCTGTGGGACTGATGGATTATAGCACTTTGGAAAGCAGGCCCTAAATTCTGATGTCTACAAAACATAAAAGAAGTTGAATTGTGTATATTTTGCCCTCAACCCACACTATATTCCTTGAAGACAATAGCAAAAAAATCATATAACATTGTCTCTTTATTTCTAGGTACTTTAATATCAGAGGAGACTTGCTTCTAGCTAAGAAAACATTTGTTACAGAACTGAAAATGCTTGATATCATCTTGTATCAGATAAACTTTGTTAGTGCACAGTAGCCCAGTGCTGATAATTTAAGAACTCACAGGATTTTCAGCAGTAAAAGATCCTCAATGAGTGCTAAGCTCAGTGGGAAAATGCAGTACGTAAATCTGCAGCGAGAGGAGTGGAACAGGAGGGGAGCAGTTCTGCACTCAATTTTGGGAACCCAAGCCGCTGTTGAAGGACGTTAGAGAGAAACAAAAGTGAAGAGATGATATTTCGGGGCATAAATGTTAATTTCAAAGAATTTTCCTCTTAAATATAATGTTGGGCAAGACCCCATCCGGTAATCCTCAGGTCACCGGAGACTCCTGCTGTCATTTGACACAGGGAGAAACAACCTGGTCTAGCAGAGGAATCAGCCTCTAACTGCTGCATAATCCCAAAGCATACAGTCACTGGAGGTATCAAGAAAGATGGAGAAAGATCCAGGCAAGAAAAGCATGGCCAAAGTTGATGCATAAACTGGTTTCGTGTGATGGGATGAAGAACATCTTCCTGTAAAGAAGAAACGATGCTCAAGATGAAACGTCATCGCATCCAGAGTTAGCCAGCCCTGGATGATTTTAGAAGTAATTATGAAGCTGAACTTGCAAAGAGCAGTAGAGGGAACAGCAAAGCCACCAGAGAAAGGCAGCAGAGGAATTTGACAATAAACTCTAGAGAGAAATTGCAGTGCCACGAAGCGGGAGGATGCTTGGGCACCTGTTGTGACAGCTGTGACTAAGCATACAATGACCAGCTCAGGGTGAATAATGAGAGAATCTGCTCATTTAAGAGTGTATATACAAACCCAGCAGGGACATGAAACTGTTTTGCTTTGTTTTACTGATAATGTGTTATTGGAGTCATGTCTCTGACTGTGTCCTAGAGTGGGTTCAAAATAATTACTTATATAACACAGGATATATTTAAGTCAGGGAGGACTGGGAAGGGAGAAATGTGTGTTTCTCAATTTCTGGTTAAGAAGCGAAATGAAATTATGTTTTTCTGAATAGATTTATTGATTTCTGTTTGTCCAGCACAGGCGTATCTGTTTAAAGGGCTGTATGCCCCTTGTAAAATTTGAACTGCTAAGTAACTGGTGAATCAGATTAAATCTCCTATACATCTCTTGCCACTTGCTGGCTCATACCCTGCCCTGAGCTGCAGTGTTCTAAAGAGAAAACTCCTTTAAAATAATCTTGGCCAGTGCCGTCTCCAAAAGTTGGAGCCCATCTCTGGATGGCTCCAGCCTGGTCCAGGGTGGCCAGGGCTCGCTGCTGGTGGGAGCAAACAGGCAGTCCCTGGCACAGCCCCTGTCATACCTGCTTCTTCATCTAATACTCTGCTTTAGAAGTGGTCAGGCATCTTCTGGATCAGCTCTGGGGATAAAGAGCCTCATTCTGAAGTGGCAAATGCACTGCTCTAGCAAAATTACATCCGTCTGTGAAAGAAAATTACATTTGCTGCTCACTTACAGAGCAGAGTAATGTACAGGACAACACCGGGCAAAACAAAGGGAAAAAATAAAACTCACCAGAGCAGGTTCTTTGGGCACCAAGAAATAGCACGGTCCAATGCAACTGCCCGCATTGCAAAGCTGTTTCACAAATAATGGCTTCTGTGCAAGAATAACCGCTGCTATTTTAATTTAAAATGAAAACCATGTTGAGAAACTTTGAATACAAGGACAAGATTTGTGGAATGTAAACACCTGGTGGGTGCAGCCAACCAGCACAAAATATATTTAGAGGGAGCTGGAGCTCAGTCCCTACTAGAGTGCACTGTGCTTACAGATCATCATGTACAAGGAATAAATTACAGCTTGGTTTGTCAACTAATTTGGTGGAGGTATGAATTCTTTATCTATTAATCAATGTAGGGAAGCATGAAGCACCTATAAACCATTCATCTCACTTTATCTTCTTGTTTAAATTTAATTAGAGTTGTTCTGATTTGATTGGAAAAAATGGAGGTACCTTTGAATATAGTGGTGTCAGATGGAGTATCTTGGATAGCACTTACTGCTGTGAGATCCTCAGGGCAATGGGTCAAGTAGTTTGGACGTTTTTCCAAAATAAACAGCTATAAAAATTGCCTACAGGGTAAGACCCCTCACTCACAAGTAAATAAAAAAGATGTTCATGCTGCCAGTGCCTCACCAATGTGAAGTTTGTAACAGTGTGAATTAGTTCATTTCTCTCTTATCCCTGCAGCACTTTCCCCCTCTTTCATCAGTTTCTCCATTCCTTTATTGTTATATATATGTACAAGGAGTTTATTTAATAGAGAAACAATTTTTTCACCTTTTTTCCTTATCCTAACTTTTTCTACTGCTGTCAGTGTTAAAAATTTCATTAATGGCAGTAGGAACAGTCAGATCAATCCTTTTTTTTTTTTAAATCCTTCACAAAATTATTTGCCTTTTCTTCCCATAATTTCCATGGGGACTGTAGACTGTAGATAAGGCTGTAACACCTATATATAGTTATGGTATGTTTTATACCGCACATGTAGTATGTGATGCAGACAGTTGCAACTGCAACCACAGAAAGCCTCAGTGGGTCACTTGCGTTTCATTTCATTTTAGTTTGACTTTAAATCAGTGACATTTGTTTCTTGTTTTTATTAAAGAATTCTCTAAAATGCTTTTTAAAAATGAAAACTCATTGCTAAGCCTTAGAGTCCTACATACAAGGCTTGAAAATGGCAACTTCACTAAAAACCGTGCACTAAATGTGATATACATTGGTGCATGCTTATTATGGATAAATATCATTCTCTAGGTAGTGCCTAGAAATTTTAATTAATTTCAGATACACCCTATTTTTGTCCACGTATGCAGATTTCAAATCTGTGCCTTCGCTGATTTTGACACTGTGCAATGATGTATCCGAGCTCTCAGATGGCTGGCTCTTAGAGTTGTGAAACGATAAAACAAACAAACCCAACAGTTCCAGCCTTGTCAATCTAGTTCTCAGTGGACAGATGCCCCGGCGCTAGAAAAGCATCATCCCATGCAATACCTCTTGGCAGTGTCTAAAAAAAAGCCAGAGATCTTCTAGACACAAAAGAAAGACTGGCTTCTCATCGCAAAAGAAATTGTGTTTACGGCCACGCTGAAGCTCCTGGGTAAGGATGCACAGGGAAAGGTGCACAACCTCTGTGCCTGCTCTGCCTCGTTTATGCACAAATAAGTGATTTCTGGTCTGTCAGATAATCAAGCTGATGTTCTTCTGGAGCAAGTTGCCTTTGGACAGTGACAGAATAATGGGTGAAGGTCCAGGTTTGTGCGATTGAGGTTTCTGCAGTGAGCTGGGTTCTTTGTTAGGGTTTGTGGATTACATAGTTAATTAATTAAATGGTGTCATTAATTATGGATTTAAATATTTTATTGGATGCTTATCTAGTGGGAATTGACTGAACCTTCTAAGAAAATGGGGGGGGGTTTGAGGTTGTGTTGGCACATCGGCAAGGACAGCCCCGTCCCACTGATATGTGCCATGGTTCTGTACTCTTGAAGGCCACTGCTGGAGGTCTCCTCTTGAGCAACCCAGGGGATGGGGGTGAGGCTTCAGGCTGGTCTCCTGCCATGTAGTAAGCCTGGGTTAAGATGAGTCCCTGGGGATGTGCATTCTTTGTGGTGCAAATCTCCAACATGGCCCAGCCTGGTGAGGCAGTACCTACTGTGGAGCACAGCATCATCCTGAAAGTTTTGCAAAATGGGGTTAAACGCACGCAGAATGGACTGAATTCATCGTACGGACAACTGGCTACGACTGAGAAAGAAGACAGTGAATTGTTTTGGTACAGATGAGGTTTTCTTTTGGCTAATGATTTGTTTTTAATGTCACACATGGTGTCATGAGAAGTTGCAGTATGCGGGCATTTTTAATGAATTCGTATAGCTTGCATATTAGTAGGAATATTTCCACTGCAGCAAACACCATAAACAGTTTCCACACTGGGGTATGTTATACTGCCACCAGAATTGGTTCTTCTGATGGTTCATTTCTTTTATGCTGAGAATTCAGGACCAATTCAGCTTGGTTTTATGCATCATTAGAGATTTACAATTACTTTGCTATAGTTTCTTTCTGGAAGCCTGTCTCTCATGGTTAATGCTATGGGAGTCCTGTTGTGTAGAGGCTGGTATTAGCCACCTTATAGCAATAAAGCGTTTGAGAAGGATTTAGAATTATGAGTGGCTAAATTCTCCATGCAGCGACTGTAATACGGTTATCCCTTGCTGAGCTTGGGTTGAAACTTTTTTTTTTTTCTTCTCAAATTAGAAAAAAATGCTGTTTCTTCAAGAGGTTTTGAATCATTTACATGTAATTTTTTGTTGAACTGCTGCAGCCAGAAATGAGGAATTGTGACAAATTCCATTTGGATTTCATGATGCTTAAAATACATTTAGATTGTATTAGTATATAATGAAAAGAAGGCCTCCTCGTTTGTTATCTCACTTTTAAAAAGTCTAGTCATTACTTGGGACTTTCTTTTGATTTTTAGATTTTACGTGTGTTGCTAAAGTCAATAAATTTCACAAGCTTTGCCTTTGGACAATAAGCAGTGAATCTGTATGTGTTATAATCCACATAATTCATGATTTAGATAAATGTACTATTATGCTGAAACAAACATAATATGCAGTGAATAATATGGGCCCGATCTAAAGGCCATTAAAATCAATGAAAAGATTTCAAATTAACTTTTATAGCCTTTAGATCAGGCTCTAAATGGGCAAATTACAGTTATGGAGCTTCCCATTTACATACCTGTGTGCTGCATTTAATATATTTTATGGAATTGAAATTACTCGCTACTCCTTTTCATGCTTTTTTAGGATAAGAATTTGCCAAGGGCATCAACAGCAGTTTTCCCAGGCTTCAGCACAAGGATTATATAGTCGATCCACAAATGACTGAAATCTGAAAAAAAAGGACATGGTTATCAGAGAGGCTTTGACGACAGCAAGGATGGGAACGCTATCTGTCTTATTCCATCAGAGATTCTCATTCCCTCTCATTAACACACTCAGGACATCAGCACTGGCCATCGATCCCAGGGGAATTGCTTAAAACTTTTAAGGGAATATGCACAAACCCTCACCCCTGCATTATTTTAAATAGATCAAACCACGTTTGTCTTGTGTGAGGTTAGAAGAAAGACTGGGGCACAGTAGCATTAGGGGAGAGATTCGAAGTTTGCAGGGAATTTTCAAATCCATTGTTATAACCTGGTAATCTTTCTTCCTTTACAGGGTTCTTGAATCCCACTGAGGATGCACAGAGCTGATCTCTAAGTCTGTGATATCTGCTGCCACTGTAAGTGTGCAAAAGAAACGCCTCTACCTGCTCTTTCTGAGTGCCCTGTAATGAAAAACCCTTTTGGAGCAACACTGGAAATAAGCCATCACGATATCTGATTAAACCTCTTAGGAAACTGTCACTAATCACCTTCTCTGCTCTTGACGGAATATATTTATGCATTATAAATATACTTACTATGTGTGTATGCTCCATAAATCACATTCAGCACTTGTATATGATGTATAAGCATATTCTATAGAATACACACAAATACAGATGCCAAACTCCCACAGAGTTCATCACTGGGAAATGTTTGAAGGATCTGATCCTTAATATTTAATGAGAAAGATGCTATTTCCTTCCTCAGCTTTTATCTCTGGTTTGGCATAGTCATTAAATTTGTTGTTTCCTTGCAAGATTATATAATTTATGACCTAATTTTAGACTTTTGTGTAACCATGTTAAAATACTCGTGGCATATCTGGATTTTTTCGTATGGCGTATTTCAGCATTAGACACCAGCCAGAACATGAATGCTCAGTGATGANGCATTTCCAAAGCCCATCGTATGCAGCGGTGGGCAGGAATCCCCAGGTATTCACCCAGCAGCTCCTACTACTTAAAATATTTTCATGTAGCGGCTTCTGACTTTCAGACCGCTCTGGGGCAAATTCATGCAGCCTTCTTGGCAGGGAGGGATGTGGGGAGCTGGGGAAAGGAGGAGAAGAATGACACTTAGTGCTTTAGAGTGACCACCAGCCCCCTCGCCCTCCGGAAGAAAGCGTTTGCTCTGCAGCACCTGGCTGGCTGGGGCGATTTTTTTTTTGCTGCACAAGGGGTTGCCAGCTAACTCCTAAACGAATTATGCTGAAGCTGCAGCCACATTAATTTTTTTTTGCCTTCTTGTGTGTCCAGGGTAATTCAGCGGTGTCATAAATAGTGCCATGAGCTTCAGGTATTTTGTCAATTTAACCCATACTGTTTGGACCAGTCTTTCATCAAATTTAATATATCAGCTATTGCATTAATGCGTTTTGAGAGCACTTTATTCTGGTGTTTAAGAGGGAAGTGCCTTGCGGTTGAGGGCAAAGTTAGATGCTCGCTTTGCTCCTGCACTACATTTATGTGGCTTTTTCCCTCTTTTTCTACCTCACCCCAAAGTATCTAAGACGGATGACAGAGGTGGGATGCTGTATCCTCAGACCAGCACCTGGAGCGATGGGGACCACGTTCATGCAGCTCAATGCAGCCGCTCTAACATCGCAACTTAATGCAGCACACAGAGTGAGAGGCGTGCCTACCTGAAAGAAAAATAATCCTTCTGAAAAGGTGACATTATTTCTTGGAATAAGAAAGATCGGAGAGTGTATCTGCTTGGCTTTAATGGAGCAGTTCCAGGAAAGCAGCAGCGACCAAAGTGTTTTCAGTATCACATAATTCAAGAGTAAAATCGTAATTCCAATTACTATTTCAGCTATTTCTGGCCTTGGGAAACCTATCCTAATATTTATTATTATATGATTGACCTATGATTTCTTCATCATTTACATTAGCAACTATGATATTCATAGTAACATCCTTTAAATCATACGAGCAGATGTCAACAGTGCATGATGAAGTCACATCCTGCAGATTTTTTATTTACTTAGTCCATCTTTTTCCTGGTAAAATAACATTGTGAGATGCATAATCTCACCTCCACGAGGCCTCTAGAGGCATATATAATCACAGAATGCTGCATTTTCTATAATCTCACAAAATGAGTCAATTTTATCTGAGGTACAAACAGTTATACGAAGTCAGTATTTCACTTCCATCACTGCCTGACATCATCTTCCACAAAGTGCAAGAAAATATTTACTTAGCTCTTTGACATGAATTGCCACAAAGCCCTTGGAACAAAACATTGAGGAAAGCAAGGAATTAAAATGGAATCACTTGATTTAAAGAATTTAGCCCCTTTTCTGGGTGCAAGATGTAGTTTTGTAACTTCTTCAGATGCTTTTTTATAATGTCCAGACTGGCCATAGACACCTCTAATCTCTGTTTTTCAGGGAAGTGCCTATGCACAAATCAATCAGAGAATTGCCTGGAATACCCAAAGCAGGAAGCTGATCCTCTTTCTTCATCATCTAAATATTTTCTTTGCACAAGTGAGCATGTCTGTGTGTGAATTAAGCTACCGCAGTCATTTTCCAGGCAAATTCCCGAGGCGTGTTGTTTCTGATGCTTTTCAGTGCAAAGCACTGCAGAGCAGGCAATACTGGACAATAATCTCCCTGGAAACAGCTTATTGTTCCATACAGGCGTTACCAGCTGTAATTCTTATTAGCTCTAAAATGACTTTTAATCCTTTCTGCCCCTCCCAGCACAGGAGAAGGCACCCATAGGCCCTTTGGTGTGAGGGTGGTGAATTCCCAAACGGGGAGCGTGGCCGCTTCTGCACCGTGCAGGTGTGGTGTCAAGGGTGGTGAGGGGCTTCTCACCCCCTTCAGTAGAGTTCATATAATTGTATTTATCTGAAAAGATACAGTAAGGGGTTTTTTTCAGGTTGTTCTAGTGATGTGTCAGAAAGTTTTGTTTCTCTGTTTGGCCCCTGTATCCACTACTCATCTTCCCACCTCAATCCAGCTCATGCTTATGTTCACCTCCAGAGAGCACAGCGAGGCATGTTTCAGCATCTCCTCTGGAAAAGTGTCACATCTGCGGAGCTCAGGAAAGCAGGACCCATTGATGCTGGCTGAAGAGGGCTGTCTTTTATTCTCTCTCTCTCTCATCCACTGCTTTTTTGCAGAAGTTAAATTCTTATGTTGCCTTAAAGGGTTTACCTGGCTCAGGAGGTGCCAGGTTCAGGACGTTTCAGAGTTTTTGTATCATTTTGGACAAATTTCTAAGGTTCATGGGCCTTATACAGGCACATGGACTCTTTTCCACTCTCTGTGCATGTAGCCCTAAAAATGCCCTCTCGTTTCTAGATGCGAGGAGAGGTAAAAAAGGTAGAATAGTCCTAGATCATGTTTCTGAAGATTGGTGGTGTATAATAATTATTAACAGTTTCTGTAACAGTGTAGGTTACAGACACAGGACCAAACACCTGCAGTGAACCTCCTAAGGCAAAATTCTCCTCGGATTCAATCATGTTTTTTCCGGAGAAGAGACCTCTGGCTGCGCTCAGGGCGATCCGCGTGTTCCTGGCTTAAGAGGCACTTATAATCTACTGCTAAGAGACTTATTAGCAATGTAAAAATGAATTTGAAGCAAGAAAAGTGTTCTTCCTAGTAGAAATATATTTTTTGTAAAATTAGATTTGCTGACAGAAGTAATTGGGCTAACTCCTTGTGACTATGGATGTTATTTGTTATGCCTTATCTTACTAAAGCAAAGGGTACCAAATACTTTGAACTTTGTAAATAATTGTTTCCAAAGTGGGTTGTGGGGTTTTTTTGTTGTTTTTTTTTTTTCTCTATAATTATTTAGAGGAAAGCTGGCTTCTAATCCTTTCTCTTCCAAAGCTTTTACAGTTCAGCTTCTTCCCACTCTAGATATCTTTTCCCCCCCTTTTTAGTTTTAAATATTTCTTAGATATTATAAATGTCTCTTCTAAGGGTAAATCTAGAGCTTTTCCTCAGTATGGAAAAGTCATTCCTAAGGCTTTAAGAGATTGGAAAGAGAGAGAAAAAACACCAAAATGAACTTTATTTTGTACTGCCACAGATGCAGGGGCTGTGGCTTGGAGATGAGCATCTGAGAGCCTGACTGGTGCCCAGAGCAGGGGTTCTGGCCTTTGGTCTTGCCATTTTTTCTTGCTCCAGGCAGCTGGCTGGTACAAGCAGCTGGCAGAAGAGTTGGCCCTTTGCTTTTTGTTCATGTCTTCTGGGCTGGACCGGAGCTGGGAGCTGCTCTGCCCTCTCCGTCCCACCCCACCAGTGCTCACTAGCCCCCTGTGAGAGGGGCACAGTTTTCTGGCAAACACAATTTTTCTTGGTTTTATTTCACTTTTGCAATCGCAGCAACAAATATTAACCCAGAAACAAGACAGAAAGGTCTCCCAGAGTATGCGTTATTAAAGCAGAGTCAGAGGCCCGGAGGAAATCCACACTTACTATTTGCATAAAAACAAGCAAACTCATGGATGCGGGAAAACCGAAATGCTGGAAAAGCAAGACATGACTTACTTCATCACTCTGGAAAGTTGAATGCGAATGTTTTTACTTATCTGTCTATCTGCTATCTAGCTATTTGTTTACTTGTTTTAGCAAAAGACACAAATAATGAGAAATGTACGTCTCTAACCAGAGCAGTTACCTCGCCTTGGGTTCTCAGAGGTGACAAGGATGGGTATAGGTTGGGCAGACCTGTATAGCCCAGAAAACTAAATGACAGCTTGCAATGCTTGCATTGCTGCTAGAGCAGGGATGGGTGTTAAATCCCAGTGTTCAGCTTTAGGCAGCAACCTAAACCAGGGGGCAGCAAAGCCCAGGCATCCCTGGGCAGCTTCTGGAGTCACAGGAGATTCACAGCAGATCCCAGAGGAAGGATCCTTGCTGAGACACCTTGCTGCGTCAGTCTCAAAGCCAGCACACAAAACCCCCATGGCCAGTGTAGGACTCGTCAGCCCTGTGCCTAGTCAAGATCTGGCTGCGGTTGAGGGATGCTGATGTGTTTGTGCTGTGGTGCCATTCCCCAGCTCTCCTCCAGCCCCAAGGAGGGGACAGTAATTCCTGTTGGGACCCGCAGTGAGACCTTCTGCTTGAGTCTTTAAGTAATAATTTGATGGTAGGTGGCTCCCACCAAGACTGATATTCCCTCCCTCCCCTCCTCCAAAGCCAGTGGTGTCATGTCTTAGATGCCACCAGCAGCTACCTTGGCTCTTGGCTGATGGTTTGCTCTCTGACCCAGCTGAAGCAGGAAGGAATTCGAGATTCCCAGTAATCTTTTTTTCTTAAAAAAAACAAGTTCATGATTTTTAAGGAGACACCTTACAGCAGAGCCCAAATGGGAACGTTTTGCGTTCGATGCCATCCATCAACGCCACGACATCAAGGGAGCGGCTCCCCCAGCTCCTCACGTTGCGGTGGACAGAAGGAGCTGTCAGGGAGCCGCGTGCGGCCGCCGCGCCGAGCGGGGTGGGAGCCGTGCTGGCAGAGATCCCTCCCGCAGAGGGGATTTCTGCACTGACAATTTTTGGCTCCTTTAGGTTACTTTAGAGCTACACAGAATATGTAATGTTCTGCACCCGCGGAGGGGCTGACAGGGAACTTAAATACAGATTGCAAAGATAGATCATCTCCCAGCACCACTTTGTTTTCTGCTGCTCTAAAATCATTTTACTTGTTCCTGCAGCTCCTATAAAGCCAGAAGAGCTCTCTATATTTGCTTCCCGGATGCCTTTTTCTCCTCTGCTTACAACTATAAAAGCAGCTTTTCATGCTCCAAATCAGAGATAAATTGAAATCGCTGCTGAAGAAATAAAACACAAGGCTAATCAAATTGTAGCACAGGAAGCAGCCTTCAGCCAGTGCATTTTTTGAGAGCTATTTTTAGAATATATTTTTATTTTGTCACTCCATATGGGAAGTCAAACCCATATGGTTTGGGAGAATGGAAGGTTGTGCTTTTATAGGGATCTCGAAAACCATCCCTGCTCCGCCACGTACTTAAACATGTGCTTAAATCCAATTGTCTGCAATGGGACTGAAGCACATGAACTCCCCGTGACTGGGGCCTCGGGCCCTGTCTGAGGTTGTAAGAGTATTACTCCCTCCTGAGATGTAAAACTATTCTATATTCGTTAAACCAGTCTCCAGTTAACTTGGCTCCTCTTAATTATGACGTTTCTTAGTCACACACCTTCCTTTTTTTTTTTTTCCCCCTCTTTGTTCTTTTTTCATGTCTGCATTTCTTTTCCATCATTTGGATGCCCTGATGAGTGCGTTTGGTCCAGTATCAGCCAGGATGCAAAGCTGAACATCCATAGCCACTGCTCTCCTGCTCTTCACAGTGTATGTCGGTACCTTGCAAATATCACGATTGATGTGGTGTTGCGCAATATGACTGTACTCTGCCCACAACACTGCATCCCCTCCTGAGTATGCTGATAAAGCAATAATTGGCTGCAAAACGTATCTCTGGTAAAATTATTGCTTCTTCACTCCTTTACTTAAGTAAACTAGTTTACTTCTGGTAAATTGAATGTGTAAAATTAGAAACATGTCCTCAGTGTTAATTCACCGGAATATCCATTTTACTTGTGTTTTAGGTTGTTCCATGAGACTTAAACAAAAATTTTGTTTCTTTTAAGGAATTCTGTGGGATGGTTAAAAGCACCGGCATAAAGTTTCTAACCCAGTAAATTCCAGAGGATCATTTTATGCATATTTTTAATTGTAACCCTGGAGTTTCTTCCCTGTGTAGTTTCTCAGGAGGTAAAATAAAAAAAAACAAAACCAAATTTAGAACATGTGTTATTTATTAAAATTTGAAAGGCCAAATTTACCTGAGCTTGTGTTCCCTGTGTTCCCAACTCTAACACCGGTGGCGGGATTGAGGTACCATTTTTACAAGCAAGTAGGGATGCCCCTGAAGCATGTGAGAACAGTCATGGGGGCACTTGAGCTTTTCAGTCTTACCATCTTACTTACAGACAGAGATGTGGGTGTCCAGATCAGCCTGTTGGCTCCTGAATGCCCAAATCTATAATTAAAAATCATCTTTGCAACTCAAAGGGCTCCTGAGCTGCTCTATAGGCAGACTTCCGCGCGTTGCCTGGGCTCCCCCCAGGCCGGCAGGCGAGCTGCAGGCAGGAGAAATGCAAATTGGGAAGGGTTTTGTCCCGCGCTTCACCCCAGCTGTACACACAGAAAAGCAAGCAGTGCTGTGTGGCAGGCAAGAGGCAAAGTTAAACTGTACGTCAGTTAGCATGAATAACTATTTTAATATGTCTGAGATGATAGCTGACTGTCTGTCTACGAGTGACCTGCTACACAGAGCAAAATGCAGCTGGATGCTTCTGTATGTGGTATAATGAGCAGAGGCTCAGAAATTTGGGTGGTGTGGATTACACAGGCTCAGCATAGCAAATACCCTGCAGAACTGCTTTCTGACTACAGTCATTTTCTGCATTACTTTTGATTCAAGAGTTGTATTTGGCCTCAATGTGGAAGCAGAGCTAATGAAAGTGCAGGGCATTGGTAGTTAATATTTATGCCTTTTTTTTTTTTTTTTTTTCTCCTTAGGAAACAATTCTCTGCTCCTGTTTTTGGATAAAGTACAATTACAATGGGAACAGGACTGCACAGTGGAGAATTCGGTGTGGCGGAAGGGATGGGAAGCTTGGATATTTCTGAGATGGTTTGGATGCTGCTTCCACCAAGTAGAAGGGAAGTTTTACTAAAATTGCTCATCGAAACTGAGACCTCATGTGGATTATTTTATTGGAAAGTCAAGAAAACAACCACTGATTTTTTCTCCCCACAAATATAAAGCAGAGATCTTGCTTAAGAGGAAACAATATTAAAATAGCCAGCACCAGAAGGGGCTAAAAGGAAAAGCCTGATATTAGAGCAAAGAGAAACTGTTGAAAGTTTAAAAAGAAATTTTAAGAAGCCATATTTGTATTCAAAATCTACGATCACTTTGTAAGCAAAATAACTATTGTTAGATTATTTACTCAAAGTATCTTTATAGTCAAAACCCTGCCCCCCCTGCCCCTCCCGACTTGTATCCCATTTAAAAAAATATGTTTTATACCCATCTGAAATCCCAAAAGGCGATAAAAATCACATGGATTTATAATTTTGGGGTGTGTTGGAGTTAGATGCAAATAGCTGGGTTTTCCCAGAAATGTTATTCTGTATATTTGAACAAATTAACTTTTGGACAACTTTTTGCTTGGGTGTTGTGTGTGACGTGGGTATGTGAGCACTATGAGGTGGAATTGTGCTGTCACTGCATTTTCTGCCCATCACCTGGCAGAGCGGAGCATCATGGACCCAGTAAAGCCAACCAAGAGTTTGCCAGTGACTCTAGTGCAGCCAGAATTTAACCCAAGGCCAGGAGCAGCTGATGGTGCTGCACGGGCTGGTGACCTGAAGCAATTTCAAGCCAGTGACATAGAAGTGAAGAAATTCCTTGTCACATAATTGATCTCATCGGCAACCCAGGGTACCCAGATTTCACTTTGGATTTTCTAAGTTTTCATTCTTGTTGCAACTATGTAGATAATATGTTAAGGCGTTACTCTTAAAAAAGTAAAGAATTAATTTCTTTAAGAGATGGGCGATTTATAGAAGACATTTGTGTATTTTTGCATTCTAAATGTGATTTATATTTATAAATAAATTTGCACAAAATCTCCAGCTCTCGGTGTCATAGTTCTATTTTATCTTTAATTCAGATGCTCAAGAAATGTAAATTATTTTTACAGCTAAATAAAAGCTATACAAAGCTGCCAGGAAAGAAAAATGAGATACACATTGTGCCATGCAGCCATGATAAATCCAACAGCACCATGGTTACAGTCAAAATGTGAGGCCATCAGCAGCTGGGGAATATCAGCACATACAGATTCCTCTGACTAGATTTAGCAAACCAATCTTAACTGGCGAAGCTCATGACATTAGGTCAGCAAGAGAAAATATTTACCTGAAAGATAGACAGGCTTCTAAAATGAGGAGGAACAGTTGGTTTATATAGCAAGGGTTTATTATACATTAAAAACATCGGCTGTAGTTGGCTCTATGTAGTATGGCTCTGCCTATGTGCTTTGCAGAAATAAGACATCAGCATTCCCATAATGTGGTGAGGTTTGCAAATTATTGGTGGGTTTGCTAATGGGCTTATAGAAAATGGCTTGGCCACGAAGATGGTACCAGTGAGAAGGTGTATTATTTGTACCTCCTTAGTTATCATGGTAAAAAGGCTCCTGTGCCATGGCTCTGGATTGACTAATATAGCAAGCAATGCGTTCCCCTCATCAGAAATTAACTTGAACATGAGGAGATAATTATACCAAACGAGGGTGTGAAGAGCCTCAGCTGATGGTAGTCAAAATAAAGTAAATAAAAGGTGCAGTTAAGTTCAGATACCTTTTTCCTGGTGAGGAGGCTGAGGAGAGAAGTTGACTGTGATTTCAAGAGGACAAACCTTGCTTTCCATGACTTGCTGTGACTGATACAGGTAGGTCTCATCATTCTCTGATTTTGTCTAGTCTCTGACTACATTTCCTAGTGATATGTGGGTTTTTTTGGTGTGCATTTTCACTCTTTTTTTTGTTGGTTTGGAATTTGTTGCTTCTCCCCTTTGGGTTTCCTCTTCCAGACAAAAAAGGAAGCAAATTTTGTGGTAAGTTTTATCCTGGCACCAGACAGGACACCATATGATGCTGAGCACTTTGTCAAGAAGGTGCTGAGCCTTTTAAGCCCTGTGGGGTTTAAGTACCGCTGGGCCCTCAGCATCCTGAAGGAGTGAACCCTGTGATGCTCAGTTCTCCGCAGGATGAGGACAACAGTTTGCAGTGAATAGGGACAGCCTAAAACTTGCATCAAAAGAAATGCTTTGTCTTGCTGAATTGGGGCAGTGAATGCATGTGCATGCCGGAGAGCACGGACAGGCCTGTTGACTCCTAAGGACCACTCGTGCTTTAATTGAGTATGTGCATGAATGCTTAACTGGTTGGGATCAGCATAAACATCCCTGAATGTCAAGCTCTCTTCTGTGTCTATTTTGTAAAGCTAATGACCACCAGGCATTAAAAACCTGGTTCTGGTCTTTGGAGATGCTGATGCATCTTATTTCATATTTTTAAAGGTGAATGCCTTCACCTTAAAATAAAATGCCTTTATTTCAGAGACATTGGAGCGTGGAAAAATGGAGTACTGTAAACTTAAATGTCCTTGGCAGTTTAAGATTTTTTTAAATGTCTGTAATTTAAAAAAAGGAACCAAATAATGCTGCTTGGAAACATTTAAAAACAACAAAAAAATCATGCTTAGCAGACAACTCTTATGACAAGGCTTTGCCCAGAGTAAATTTTTATGCTTGAGTTATAAACCCTTGAAAAATGGGGATCCTAATGCAGAAGCTGACGCAGCTTTAACTGAAGCAGCTCTAGTAAGTGCTGCTATAATTATTTGCTCATTAATTACAAATTTTGCAAGACACGAGAGTAACACAAATTGGAAAATAGGAATAATTATCAGTAATAATGCCACAGAAGCTGGACACATTGAAAGTATCTTCCTCTTTAAATTTAATAATAGCAAGACAGCTAGGAAACTAATAAGAAATACATAATTGAAAATTAACCTTGCAAATCTGCTGTTAATAAACCATGGTACTCTCGCGTTACAATAATTTTACAGAGCCCTTAATTTGCATTTGAAGTGTTATTCCAGGTAATACTTTGTGTGTTCACAACAATTAGTATGTCTTTGAATTAAAACAAAAATGCGAAGGTAAGATTTAGTATAGCTGAAGAGTACAGAATAGTATATACAGTAGGTTTTAGTAGCTCAGAGCTTGAATAATTGGAAACCAAATGTACAATGGTGATTTTTGTGCTGGCTGTTATGCCTGAATGCTGTTTTGTTATTGTTGAATTCGAGTATTGTGGTGTTCTGTGCTTTCATCCTTAGCTTGTGTAAATATATCAGTTGGGCTGTTGGATCGCTTGTACTTTCTCATCCTCTGAGGTGCGAGGCTTGATTACTCGGGGATGCTTGAAAGCATCCAGTGTGTTGGTAACAGGTAGTGTGTGGTCCTTGAAATACTCTGCTGCAGTACACACGTTCACCATCATGTTTGAGTAGTTTTAATGGATCTGCTGGGGGCGGGCTGCTGGAGGTGCTGGGGTTTGCTGAGCAGGGTGCGTTGGTGTAGCCTGCGGTGCTGCTTTACACCAGGTTGGCACCTTGTGCCTGAGGTTTGTCCATGGTTCTCCATTTGAAGGGGAACGTTACTTGCTTAGGGACATCTTATATCTGTTGCCAGTCAACAGCAGTCTATAAAAATATGTTAAATCAATCAATTTGCAAGTAAGGGCGAAGAGAATTGTTTATTCAAAACTCAGGCTGAGTCAACTGCTCTTGCTAAACGTCTCCCACTCATAAAATAAACCTGATGTGTATTGCTACCTGCTCCTTGCATTCAGTCACAGGAAACTTGTGTGTTTGTAGCCAAGAAGCGTTTTACCATTTCGGAGCTTATATCTACTGAGCTCTGAGTGCTCAGCTGAAAACAGAGGATGGAGTGTAAGAACATCATCCCTGACTGCAGGCTGGTACTTACATTGCAAAGTTAATGATGGTGGAGGCGTATACAGGGTTTCAAAGTTGTGTAGGGCCAAGCAGCTTAAAAAAAAAAATAACAAAATAACCCGGAGACCTACAGTGTTTGGCATCAGAGAGGAGGAACATTGTACACAAACAATTGGGTTAAGAGTGTGCACTCCAAACAGTGTTTCCGCACAATTCCAAACTCCATCGAGGGCTGCATGTAAAATGTTGGCTTCTTTGTGCAAACCCACAAATCCTAGGGAAAAGGCCATTAGGGGTCAGCAATTCAGCTGTTTGTCTGCTCACTTTATGTAAGAGGTTAGCAGCAGTATGCTTTTTGTCCAAAGCCAGCAATAGCAGGAACAGCTTGTTTCTGAAAGGGCTGTGGCTCCCCTAGTAGTGATAGAAGAAGGGGTCCTGAAATAAACCTCCAATGTGGATAGTCTTTGATTTGACCTTTTGTCCATTTATTTGGCTATAAGCGTATGCTTAGTGCAGCGTTTGACTCCTGTCACTCCCTTCCCTAACAGCCTATATAGCTCAAGCACCACCAATGTGGACATTTTTCTTCTGTTTCAGTATGTTTCAGGGAATTCGGAAAACATTGCAACATGGGACAAGAAGGTGTTTTTGTTGCTCAAACTCTTCCTCCAGAGGAGCTCAGGATGTTGTATGGAAAAGCAAACCTCCCATCTCCTCTCAGCTGCTTGGTGAAATCCCAACAGCATTGCAAATCTCAGTGGCTTCAGCCCACGGGAGGAGAGGATGGCAATGATATTCCCCTCCAAATGCCTTTGAAATCAGTTTTCATTTTTTTGATTTGTTAAGATGTGAACTGACTTTAAGCCTATTGTGCTTTGGAGACAAACCATGTAAAGCTCTCAAAGCAGTGGAGTAGAGCCTATTTCCGTGAACTCAGTGTGGACGTGTCTGACTTGAAATATGCTGATGTGAGGAGAGCTTTGCTTGATCTATGAAGCTTTGTTGTGGAAATGGAGCAGAGTGAGGGTGAGTGTTCCTCAGCTTAACCCTGGTCAGGTTGTAACCATTGCATTTGTAAACAGCAGAAGAATTAACAGCATGGTGTTAAGAGATGACCCAGTGAAGGACTGTTGAAGAACGTTTAGATGCATCTTCCCTCCCCTGTGTATCTATAGGTCCTATTGATGGTTCCCTGCAAGACCAGCACAAGTTCTGGGGCTGTGCTGAATTTCCTGTGGAGGCTCAGCAGCTTGGCCAGCCTCCCAGCCTGAGAGCCTTTCTGTGTGAGCAGAGGCATGTCTTGGATAGAGGAAGTTTTGAGCGCTGGATGGATGAAGAGCAGCAGGCAGTCACTGCTCCAACCTTGAGAAAAAGGAGATGGAAAATACCCTCTCCTCCATCTGAGAAGCAGGAGGCCGTGGGAGAAATGTGCCTCTTAATGATGCTCCTGAGGCAGCCTCTGCTAGCGATTCCCGATCAGTATTCTGTTCATCACCGCTTTCTCAAGGAAAGTCATAAAGGAACAACGTAGCCAAAAGGAAGCTATTTTTAGAAGATGGGAGAGATGATTTTTTTCCTAACCATTCTGCTGTTATTTATGTTGCGTAGTTCTTGAGTTAGTTATTTCAGTGGGAGTTGATGCAAAGTGGGATGGTGTTTAATGTGTGGAAGGATGGTGAAATCCATCCTACAGCTGTCCTTGCTATTTCAGGGCTGGGCTTTGATAGTCTTTTCAACCTGCAAATTGGATGGCACTTCTTGGACATTGTCAAAGTGCAGTTGATTGCGAGGGGTGTTCCTTCAGTCCCTTTAGCTTCCAGTGCACTGACCACGTTTCTGCAGTTTGTCACCGCAGTATATTTTAACCTGCCACTTAACTCATCCATATGCATTTTTAAAACACTAAAAAGCAACTGATAATTCAAAGTGTGCTCCAAGGTAAAAATAAAAAATGTTAATACTTTTCATCGATCAAAGCTAATTTATGCGAACAGGGCTCTGCTCGCAACTGCAGCAAGGTATAAATGATGACATCATTGAGCATGAGCTCTGCCAACCTGAGGTAGTGTTGGAATGACAATGGAGTGATTTAGCTATTATGATCTCACTTAATATTTCATACTTGAAATGTAGCCTAACCTGTAATTCAGGGTTATGTGAAGTACACATCGAAGAGTGGTTTCAGAACAGATTTTGACACAAACTTTGCAGTTAAAGGAAATGTTTGAGTGACATACATACTACATATGCTGCTACTCTGTAAGGCTGGTGGAAATCTCTTCAGAAAGGACGATTTACTTTGGAATATTTTCTATCTTTTATATATATGTGTGTGTGCATGTACACAAAAGGGGGGAAAATCTGGAATGTTGTCTAAGCTTTCTGATGTGAAATCACAGGAGAAGCAAATCACTTGGATCAAACAAATATAGCTGCAGTTTTTAAATCCCAAATGCCGTCATCCTCACAACTATGACAACAACAAAATACTGTAGATGTGATGGGTGATGAGTTAGAACTTTTAGCACCAATTTTGGTTTCCAGCCTTTTTTACAGAAACAGTGCTAAAGTGACCTCATGTTCAGTGAGGGAGGTATTGCAGCTGGTCTGAAAAAGCATCAAATAAAGCACCAGGGAAAGAAAAGATAGTTTTACTTGATACTTTGGTTCCCCAGGTGTACAGCTGATGGGAGAGGATGTGCATTCCCTCTCCATACTCCAATGCCAGCCTCTGCAGGTGGAAGTCTTCAGTTGGTTTGCACATCTAAGGTTTCTTTATTATATGTATGAAAATTAGAATAAGAAGGTTTTCCTAGTTTAGTGCATGGTGAGGAGAGGGGGAGCTTAGGCTGTTTGGAGAACAATATCTAAGCCTGACCTATAAGACAGTCTGAAAGAAGAGCAAATGGCGAGTCGTAGCCTTCCAGTCAAAACAGTGTAGGTAAGTTACTTAACATTTCTTCAGGATGAAACTCAGTGGACATAGGAGGGATCAGTTGCTAACCTTGGCCACTGCAGTAGGAGGGTGGGGCAAATAAGCCAGGAAAAGCTTTTCCTGTTTGTGTGGATTTAGCCAGTCTTTGACCCTGTCACTTGTACCTAAAGGACCTATGGCGCTGCGGGGATGACACCAAACTGGGGGTAGGAGTCAATAAGTCGAAGGACACGACTGAACTCCAGCACTGTTTTGGCAAGCTGGAGAAATGATCTGACAACCCTCATGAAGGTTATCATAGGCAATGCAAAGTCTTACACCTGGTTTAGAGTGACTCCATGCAACTGTACATGCTGGAGACTGGATGAGGAGCAGCTTTGCAAGCAAAGAGCTGGGGTCCTAGTGGAAAAGCTGGATGTGAGTCACCCGTATGTCTTTGCAGTGAAGAAGTAAATACTCAGAGCTTAAATGGAAGAGCCTGTGCCTTTGAAGTTGTCCCTGTTTTCAACAAGGGGTCCAACTTCAGAACCCTCTTCCAAATGAAATTATTCTGTGATTAGTTAACAGAGCCACTTTGAAACTGCCTTTAAAGGATATTAAGGAATGATTTTGGGGTAAGCTTTTTCCCTAGGCAAGTGGTATTATTTGCACCTGCGGTTCAATTTGCAAAGATTCATTCTTCATGACCTTAAGGGTCAATGTTGTTGCTCCTTTCTGTAGAGAAAAAGGACAATGAGTATCTTGGAAAGAATGTGGTCAAGCCTTGAATCTGCAGACTACCCTATTGTCTGGGAAAATGGTCTTTTTCCCTCTAAAACTGTTATGTTCTATGTCATGAAGCCAGGTCTGGTTGCTCATTGCTGGCCACTAGCAGCCCATATTTGAAAACACATTTCAGTGGTTCCTCAGCACGTCTGAGGCTGACGTGTTTTGTACTTGAGAAAAGTGGACTTCATTGGGTAAAGTTTTCTGCACCCATGTTTGCAAATGTTGTACAAAGACACTTTCCATATGAGCGGAATGACCTCGTCACTGTTATAAATGCTTATCAAAAGCAATCATTATTGCTTCAAGTGCTTAAAACTTTGTGACAGAAGTATTCATCAAGATGAGTTTTCAGCTGAATTAGGGTAACAAAAGGAAGGAGGGGTTCAAAATCTAGAATTCCAGAGTTTTTGATTTAAATGATACTTTAGAATTTTTTTCAGTCCAGAATGAATTTCCAGTGTTCTTCACAGCTAATAGAAAATTTTATGGTTTTTTTTAATTGGAATTACTTTAAGCCACCAGAAAACATCCTTTGTTCCTATATCGATAAAAACCCAGTATTCTTTTCTTCCTGTTTGGCCTCCATTGCCCTGGATGCAATGGGAGTAAACACAGTAGGAGGATTTGTATTACCAGCAAAGAAGAACAATTGCAGCAGTGTTTAAATTCACAAGGTTTGAGGATTGTGATTGGAGTTTATTTGAAGGGAGGGGGAAATGTTTATTCCAATTTATTTTTAGAGGTTTTTCATTTGCGTTATCCATGCTTATTGCAAAAGGACAAACATTTTTCCATATAACAGAAACCTTTCTGATTCTATTCCAAAAAAAGCCTAGAAGCCCTGAGATCCCAGGAATAGGTTTCTCCCTCTAGTGGCAGCAGAAAGGAAAATACAGAGCTCTCAGGCAAGGTAGCTGCACTTTTTTTAGAAAAGCATATGAAGTAAAAGACCTGCTGTTTGTTTACAACTTCAAAGAAAGATTCATACGGAACAGAATATCTGCAACTTCATGACTAAGGTTCTCCTTAGTCGTTGAAATACTTGTAAAACCAAGATACTGAAACAAGGATGTTTCATTTTTTGAAAATGACCTTGAGGCTCAAGGTACAACAGAGGTAGTTTGATAAACAAATGCCAATGATTTTCTCCTACTCTGTCCTGTTGGGAGAAACATGGAGCAGGCACTGTACTTGGGAGTAACTGCTGGAGTGTGCTCAGCATCTGTCCCTGCAAATAATGCCTAGCGCTGACTGCTCTGCAGCGAGGGAGGGATGGGTGATCTTCAGAGAATTGCCTTGGTGAGTGTTTGAATCGCATCTGAGGCTACCATGCTAGTTTGGCATGTAAAATGTAAACCCACGTGTTCCCAGTGACTAAATTACCCCTTGTGCTCTTACAGGAAATGTAAAAACATACTGTATCTATAGGCAGAAGAGCCTGACCACCAGCTATAAGTCAAATAATAAACAGTGAACTAAATCTACCACTTCTGTCCTATTTCTGCTTTCCATCTTCCTCCTGTTGATACCCTTACTACCAGAGACAAGAAAAACCCCCCCACTAATAGTACTCTTAGAATTGGGCAGAGAGGTTGATCTGTGGAGGGAGGCTGGCTGAAACCCTCCATCCCCAGCTGGCATCTCTGTTGTCAGTGGTTTGGTCCCCATGACTCAGTTGCTGCTTCTTGTGAGTCTATTTCAGTAAAGTGTTACTTCAATAGAAGAGATTACATGAATGAAAGATTGAAACAGCTTCTTAAACTGAGGGAGAACGCGTCCTTCAAGCTCTATAGTGCTCAAAATACTGTTCAGCTGTGATGTGAGCTGTTTTCAAAAGAACACAGTAAGACACCTCCAATCTGCCTTGTGGCTGAGGTGCAGCTGATGGTAGATGCCATCATAGATGGTAGATGGTGGAGGTTACGTTTGTGTGATGTGGGGCAGTAGCAGAGGTGCTCTGTGCTGGGTTGGGGTAGCACAAGCTTGCCTGCCTTCTTGGTAAGTTCCACCTGGGCTCTGGGAGTGAAGATCTCTGTCTCGAAAAGGCCCAAAGAGGAAAATAAAGCCAGTGTCTGTAACGCACCTTATTACATGCATGGTGTCCCCTGGAACACAGGAAACATCTACCTGACCTGTAAGGTCATGTGCATTGGTCCATGAATTGGCAGTCTTCCATCAGGGAGAAACTTAGCGACTTCAGGGTGAAATGCAAACCCTGTTCCTTCCAGTTGGGGTTGTGAATTAGCGAGGCAGTCAAACTGCAGCTTCTTTCTGTGAAACTAATTGGTATCTCTTCTGCCTTTTCTAAAGGCTGTTGCTTTGTAGCCTGTTTCACGTTAGGACTTCCTGAGGAAAGGACTTGCTATAGGAAGTCTTGATTCTGGCAGGCCTGCGTGTGCCTGCTAGATTGTTGTGGCTGCCTGAGCTCGCCGAGGTTAGGAGACCTCCTGGCAAAGGGTCACGTTTGCCTGTCACCTTGTCCTCAGGACCAGGTCAGCTTGTTGCAGATGTTTGCCCAGCAGCCATCATGCTGCCTGGAAGGTTCCTTGGACATTAATTAACAGCAGTACAGAAAACACACTGGGGCTTATTTCTTCCATGCTGTCGTCTTCTGTGAGAAGGTTTAAATCCTAGTTACTTCCCAAATCATAAAGCAATAATTTAGCCCTTTAAGATGGTCACTTCTCTGAGTAATATCTTAACCTTGCTCTGGCAGATACCTGGACTGCTTTTCCAGCCTCTTGTTTCTGCACCATACCTGAAAACTATTCTAATTTTATTTTACCTCCCTGTAAAGTTTTCTTTCATTCGCTGCCTTTGCTTTTCTTATCACTTTTTATGCTCTCAACTTCATTATGCAATTGTTCCAATCCTGCTCTGTATTTGATGTTTTATAACTCGTGTCTGCCTTTTTTCCACTGTTGATTACTTTTTACATTTCTCTGTTCCTTCACACTGGCTTTAAAAATAAAATAGAAAAAACAACTTGAACATTCCCTGTGCAATTACTGCAAGGTGGTATGCGTAACCCTTGGGCATACATTGATTTATCTTTGAACGCTTTCTATTTCCTCTGTGTCCTTTCTCTCCCCAGCTTTATCATGTTGAATTTCACCCTGCACTTATTCTCCCAACTTTGCTCTGCTAAAATCTAATCTACTTGTTTTCTAAGTTTTAGTTGAACATTAATCCTAGTGAAACCTTAAAGAGTGCAGTCCTGATTCTCCACCACACCTGCATCACTAGTCATAGTTGCTGTTACAGAAGCCTTGCTCAAGAATTACTCCTTACAAAACACCATCATCTTTTCATACTTCAGATAATGAAAATAATGCCTGCAGCCAGGACCCAGTGTAGGACTGTCCACAGTAAGGAAATAATTATTTGTGCAACATGCACAAATGTTGCTCAAACTTCTTCCCCTCTCCAAATTTTAGCCTTTCATTTTTGACCTGTCTCAGCTGAACATTTGAGCATCATCTGCCTAACTTTGAGCAACTGAGCAATCTGTCACAGCTATCTATTTTCCTTCCATTAGGAGTGTTTCTCTTGCCCTTTGGGCTACAGCTGTACTACTTCCCTCAGCTGGTGTCCAGACCTAAGTGGATGAATTCATTGGAAAAATAACGAGGGCAAGAGCAGAGCAGGTGCAGCACTGGTGCTCTCTCGCCAGGCATGGAGGAGCTACGCAACAGGAACACTGGGGACCTTCCCACCACTGCCACCATCCCTGGGGCACAGTGCTTCTTGTGAAAGGTTTTTGCAGCTCGTGCCATGGAGCAGACGTGATCATGGGTCATGTTCCTTGGAAAGGAGTGGAACATTTAGTTGGATCATGCTAGGGTGGAGTTAAAAAATAAAATAATTGCATTAGCCCATCTAGCTCATTGCTTTGGGAATCAGCTGGACCAGAGTTTGACTTTGCAGCAGTATGCAAATTTTACAGGAAGCACTGTAACAGGTAAATTAGCAATAGACTGTCACTTCCATCCTACAAATGCGGTCTCGTCCTCTGTCAGGCAACATGTGGCTCGGCAAATGTGCTGGCAATCTGAGAGGTCCAGTAAGACTTGTGCTAAAGAGAGGGGACACTCAGTTGCTGGGGAGGGTGTTCAGTGGGTGATGCTCTGCAGAATGAATGTAGTGTCCAGCTTTTCTTCAATGCAGATAAGGGAATAGATACACATACTACAAACCTCAGAAAACAGCCTTTTGCATATGACTTTGGATTTACTGGTAAGACATCCTTCTGCAGAATGATTTCAGCAGATAGTTGTAGTCTAAAAAATACCTTTGAGTGGTGAGGAGAGCCAGCCGGGCCATGGAAATGTCCATAGCAAGTCTCTGGTGAACTGTGCCTATGCTGGATCGTTCTGAGGTTGCTCGGGGCTGCAGGAGGCACAAAATGATGGAAAATGTGTCACCAGATCCATGAGAGACTACCCAGAGAAAGTCACATCAGCAGTAGAAAGAAACTGCCTAGGGATGGTTGGTAGTACAAGGATTGAAGAGGATTTTATGTCCACAAGATGTAGCTGTACCTAGAAGAAAGGCAGTAGTATGTGCTGTGACACATGGTGTGTCAACTGCAGTTGTGACACTTCCATAAATTCCATTTAAAAAGGAGCCATCTTGGATTGATAAGCATAAAGTCTACATGTTAGTCAACATTCAGGACTTGAAACAGACTCCAGGTGAACCCCGGACTATCCTAGACGTTTCCTGAAAACTCCCCATGGCTATCTCCATTAAATGTACTTCTTTGTAACACTGATATTATTTCATATTGATTATTTGATTGAAACTTTCTGAATGTATTTTTCCTTGTGTTATATGTAATTAACATATCTAATAAAATATTCACTTTAAGTGACCTCATCAATGTCATGGCTTATTAAGTTTTGTTTTTTCATGTAATGTTCCTTTTCCTCTCTATTGAATGATTACATTCATCTGTTTGTCATAATCTCTGAGTACACATATTTTGAAAAATAAAACTGAAATGCCAAGTGCTTTCAAGAAACACCTTCAAGCACAGTAAATGATATATCTGAGTGTATTTAATTTTTTATCAAGTGTAACATGAAAACATGTCTTTACCTTCTTTGCTTTTTCTTTTCTATCATCCACCTACTGCATTTTCTTCCCAGAAAGGCAGCAGACAAAAAGAAGAATGAAGATATCTTGTCTTCAATGAAAACAACTTAAACCTTTTTTTTCTTTGGCATTTAATCTCAAGTGAAAATTTGCAATCAAAACGCATGCTTTCAGTTCAAATTGAAAAAGTATTCTTCACAACTAAGTACTTGTTTGTAGGCGAGAAAGCTCTGATTCTAAGGGTTGGTTCTCACAAGAAATATTTCTGTAGTGTATTTGAATTGATTAATCTGTCACTTTTTTCAGTAAAGTGCAAAATCTGATCAACCCACATCTTGCTTATTTACATGACCAGCTTTAATTTATCATTAGTTATATTAAGTACTAAAGCTTTTAGTGCAAAAGATACCTCTTTCATTTAATGGATAATCATTTAGTGGAATATAATTAAAAAAAATTTATATGGTATCTCTGTCATAGCTGTAACCTAACCTCAACATGATAAACTTTCTCCAGCAGAAGGATTAGCACTTTCTGGTGTCTTTTGCCTGGATATTTGTTTAGTCATTAGTTCAACGGCCAACTTAGCCAAAGTACACTGTGATCTGAAATCAGATATTTGACACAGTAAAAATATTTTTGAGTTTGGCTCTACTTTCCATTAGACCACCTGGTGTCAGGTAATGCAATAGTATTGCAATCCAGATCACTGCATCTTTTTAATTAGTAGATAAGAACAAGCAATTCAAGGCAGAGTCTGAGAGAATTGGAGAGGCACTTTATCCCTTTGTGCAAGACAAGGGGACAGAAACTGTATCTGGAAAAGAAGATTAAATAGTAAATGAAAACAAGTTCTTGAGCAAATTATGGGAAGAGACAGAACAGATCATAAGAAATTTTATTTTGAATTGTAGTGAAGGGTCACGGGGAAAGAACAGATTTCTCTCAGCAGTTGCTTTTCTGGGGACTAGAGCTGCATCTCCCCAACCTCTGAAGCACAGAGGGATGGGAGCATCAGTCTTTTCACAAAGAAGTGTTCTTAATTAGGGATACATTTTTGCTGTAACTTCTTTTTACACTCTGGTAATATCAAATGATGAAGAAATCTGACTTGAACCTGTTTTCTTTCCCATATCCTTATGCTTGCTGAGCTGCAGGAACGCTGTGCGGTGGCAATGGTGGCACTGCCACGAAACCAGGGCAGGGAAAACAATGTTTTAATGTTGTTCCAGCACATGGGAGCTTAGGTGGTGTGACTGGTTGAGTTTGCCTCAAGGGGCAAGGGTTACCTGCAGGGAGGAACTGAGAGAAGTGCTGTGTAGGTTCAAGTGTGTATCAAAGCCTTTTATGTCCACGTGTGTGAGGATATTTTCGGTGGTGTTTGGCGTGACAGGCTGGGACAGGGACTGACCAGTGCTTTAGTGAGGACGGCTTTGCTGAAAGCTGGACCAGAACTCGCCAAACTAAAGCTTAAGGGTAAAAGTTTTGAACTAATGCATCGTTCAAACTGAGTGAGTGTAATACTCAGCAGCAGCATGGGTTGACTTTGCTTCTGTGCTAAATGTGGGAAAAAAACAGGCTTCCCTTGGTTTTAATTGGGTTTTGCTTGCATTGGCCTGTGTCCACCTGTGTTTTGGAACTATCATTGCTATGGAGTAGGATCTCTCCAGCTCCTGCTGAAGCTCAGTGTCACTTATAGGGCATGGCCAAAGTCATTCCTGGAAGTGACATGAGGGTTTGGATTTGATTTTTAACCTGCTGCTTTCCTCTAGCTCGTCTTTCCAAAGCCCATGGTGGATTTCCTACCTGCACTGTTGAGCTCTCATGCTGCTCTAGATTTGTTTCTTGTTATGGAGAGTCATATTGCATGTTGCACATGTTGTGTCATTCTGCTGAAAAAGAACACTTAAAAAAAATCAAAACACGGAATCACACCCACCCACCCAAAATACAGGTTACATTTTTAACGATATCTTGTGTATGTAAAAACTCAAAACAATATTTATAAGCTTAATTTTGGAAGGGATTGACAAAGATGGTTTTAATATCTTTCCTGTAGTGTAGCAGCTGCTGGGGAAAAAACCCACAGCAATCCAGAGGCAGTTATGTTTTTATTGATGCCTGGAATTGAAATACTGGTTGATTTTTATTTTTTTTTGGAGGGGGGAGGGGGGCAACTTCTTAAGGAAAGAACTTCTGAGCGCAATCAATTAAAGAAAGGATCTGATTTGCTTTGTAATTGTTTTTCTGTCTGTATGAATGATGTAAGGGCATATTGGAAGATTTTACTTCACTACTCTGTCTTTTCTAAAATAACAGGTTTACTGGTTGATTTATGGGTTGTTTGTTTTGTTTTTGTTGTTCTGTCTGTAGGTGAGAAAAAGGTTAATTTGCTTGAGAAATCATGTCTATGCCAGAGAAGGTCAACTTGTTCCATCATCGTGTACTGCCATTGGAGCTGACCTGAACCTAAACACAGTGGTTTAAGGGAAGAATTAGGCATCCTGTTTTTCTGCATGCTTTTCCCAGCATTTGTTTTCTACTCCTTTTTTCATAGTTTCTCAGAAAATGCAGGAGGGTGTGACTCAGTGGTTAGTTGCTTATATCCTCCCCGGAACTCATTTTGTTCCTTGTAAAGTCATATTTTTGACGTTGTGCTTCAAAAACTTCAAACTTTGCTGTGGCTGTGCCAACATGATGGCATTTATCATCCTCTGACCAAAAGCCAAAATACCAAGAAGTCCCTCTGAGAACTGTTAAAAGCAGTGAAGAAATGCACAGGTATTACAATCTGGACAGACAGGGAATATTAAACTGGTCGGAGAGTTGTCTGTAAACAAGAACATAGCGGCCAGTGGGGATGTCCCCAGCTCCTCTTCCTTGTCTGCTTGGCTGAACTCTTTCTGTGACTTGTTGGCTGGAGACCACAAACAATGAAGAACCAAGGCACTGTTGGAGTTTAAACCTTTTGCAATGCCATAAAAGCTAATTAAAAGGAAGGGGCTTCATGTTGTGTGCTTTTTCTAGTAGAGTAAGTTTAATATTAATGCAACAGAACTGGGTGTCTGGTTCCCTGCTCTGTCACCCATCGCTCACTGCTGCTGAAAGCAAAACATCAAAGTGTATGAGTCTCTTCTGGTTTTTGCTTTTTTTTCCCTCTTCCTTTTTTCTTTCTCTTCATATGTTTAAGTTCATGTACATAATACATATTTTCCATATGTCTGTTCATCATGTGTTGGAAAGCAGAGTGATGGTGATGGACTATTTTAGGGTGATAATTTCAGAAAAATGTTAAGTCTTATAGAAACAATTTTGTTTCTATTTTGCAGATATGCAATGAGATTAAAAGCTGGTTATTGGACTTGCTCTGCATGTTTTGCCCATGTTAATTTTATAGGGTTATTTAAGTGTTATTGTTATGTTTTGATTTCAGTAAGCTTTTTCCCCTTTTGTTTTATATACCTATTGCAGTAATTCTGTAACTTTATTTTTGTAGAGTAATCATTTGCTTGATTTCAGTTCTGGAGAACAGTGCTCCTAGGTTTAAACAGAGCAAATAAACTCCCAGGGCACAGCTGTCATGCCCAGACAGTGAACATCAGTTTGAAAGGCTGGCTCTAAGGAGTCTAATTTAGGAAGGAGAATTAAAACCTAGACTATTGTTAAAATAAGTTTGCCACGGTATTGTCTTTGTATGTGTTTGACAAATTCATGTAGACTAGGGATGTTAACCTGTGCTAAGTGCTGCTTGTTCAGATCCCACGAGCCGTAGTGCCGGTGGGCTCAAGCAGACCCTACATGCTGCATCTCCACCGCACCCATTCTGCACACATGGAGCGATCCTGGGACCATCCAGGTTCTGCCCCTCAGAGCAGTGGGGCTGCAGGGCCTGTTTTCAACTTCTGTCAAGTGGAAATGCTCTGGGAGGTGATTAAGATGAAGCAGTCTCCCAGTAGTGTTCTATCTACAGCATTTAGTGGAGGTGTTGAGGGAAATATTTAATTAGCCTTTAGGTTTCACTTGCAATCTGGTTTGGATATATCAGAGTTCACAGTGGGTTCTGCCGATTTTCCCTTCTTGCTCAAAAGGCGGTGTTTCACCCGAAGTATCAGAAATGTGGCTTGGAGGCTGTACACCTTGCACTGGTGGGCTAAATCTGGCAACTTGGATTGGGAAAGTCTTTCAGCTTGATTTTGTGATGTAGATATATGCTTAGACTTGAGAGAGGGCGATACAGGGGACCAGAAGAGGACAGGGCACTGATGGAGGGGAGAGCAAAAAACCCAGTGTCATCTCTAAAGTTGTGACAGAATTGCAAGAAGACGTAGATAATTGAAGGATCAGTGCTGTCTTCTCCAGTCAAGTCTGCTGCCTCTGTGAGCTTTTTGTGTGGACTACTGGTTTTTTTTTTCCTCACCTGTCTGTGGTCTCCTGGGGAAATCCCCTCTGACCAGAAGCGTGGTTTCTTGGGATTGGCCAGCTAGTCTCCACTAGTGTGAGAAAGTTGGCATTGTGTAAAATTTCTATCTGTGTACAGCCAAGAGAGGGGCTCCTTTGCTCCTCAGCCAGCCTTGTACTTGAAAGCTGAGAAAAGTTGGACCTACTCAAGCATGTGGAGATAAGAAAAGCTGATGCATGTCTTGCTGTTGCCTGTGCAAGGGCTGGAAGAAGAGGTAAAGTTCCAAATTCTTCTGCTGGTGCTGTCCCTTCTGCTGTTGAACTTCAAAAGCCAGAGAAGGGGCTGCTGATGGTGGACCTTGGCCTGGGTGGAGATGCTTTGTGGTGGAGTTACAGGGAAGGAACAGGTGGATGGCAATTCTTTGGGGAGCTGGAAGTAAAAGGGAATTATGACGCACATCTGATGTGGGTGGTTCTATTAATTGTAAAGTTAATGGAGCACATGTGTAAAAGCAGAATTATTTGGGCAGAATGTAAGTTAGAGAACAACGTAGTCATTGGTCATAGTCATATAAGATAACATATCATTGAGGGGGGAATATGATCATTTTGTGAAGATGGGACATGTAGTCTATTATTCTGATTAAGAGGGGCTGGATGTAGTAGTTTTGGGAAATTGTAATTTCAACTAATTTAATGGCAACTGAATGATAATTTGGTGGTGACGAGTGTATGTTGGTAGTGTATGAATTTGAAATGCAAATTGGCAGGAGTCCCTTTTCTGTGTGCATATTTTTGTTGTGTTCTATGTTGTTTACTGCAAGACCCATAGAGGAAAAAGAAGCAATTCAAGAAATATCAAGATCTTTTTCTAGCTAGTCTCATTCCTGGCATCCTGCTTCGTGCTTTTGTGGATGTGCAATTGGTATTAAGGTACAAGGGATGGTGCAGTGGGGACTGGAAAGAAAATACAGACTATTTTTTCTTTTACTGGAAAAGTATGTAAAATATGATTGGGGTTTGTCAGTATGGAGACAAATGTCTTAATTTACTTGCAAAGGCTCCCAAGACTTCAGGATCTTCAACCTTTTTAGGTATAAAACCCCCTGCAGTAAGAAGCACGTTTACAGGATTTTACATAATTTACTATTTTTGATGAAAAATAGCATCAAAGTGACACCTGAGGCACCACATCCATTACCCTTTGATAAGAGATGGAAGTTGGTCAATCCTGTTCCTCATCATTTATTAGTACTGATTCATAGGGCAAAAAAATGACAGCTAGGAAGAGTTAGTTATACAGTAACTTCCGAACTATAGTGTCATAACTGGTATAAAAGACTCTCTGATTTCCTTTAGGCTTCCTGTACATCAATACACAACTGTGATGGTCTCTTCATAAACTTGCAAGTCAAAACACTGGATACTTCTTTCTTTTAATAGCTTCTTATATGAGCTTCTGATATTTTAAAATTCTTTTTCTCTAGGTAGTTCTTTAATCACTTATTCTGAAAATGTTTTATTTAAAAATATTTATATTTGCACATCTACTTCAAAGATTGGGGATACATAGCACAATAGTTCCTATTACAGCTTTTAACAACCTGCAGAATTGCTCTTTGCTTTCCCCTCCTCTGGGTAGATTGTATATCGTACCCTGTTTAACTCTTCAAGATGCACATGAAGAAATTTAATGTATACAGAGGCGATCTGGCCTCCCCCCGTCCTTGAGCCTTCACAGAAAGGATGTATGAGTTGGAATTTTCAGCTACGTATTACAGAGTTTATTGTCAGTGGAGTATGCATAGATCAATATTCAATATAGCTGTAAACATATGTCCTTCAGACACATGCTAGATGCCCTTTGTTCCTCACAGCCTGGCCGGCAGCTCACTGAAATACCAGCTTACAGCAGCCCAGCAGTAATAAGAACATCTTTCTGGTTGCCTCAGCCCAGGTTTTATTAAAGCAGGTGGACACAGGTGAGACTTGGCACTTCAGAACCATAAAGTTCCATCTGCTATTGGATCTTCTTCTTAGGGTGAAATATTTAGGAGAGGAGACAGTCTTTCCCCAATAGTTCATGGAGCTTTTACATTACTGGTATTTATTAGCAGTTGGTGTTTTCTGTTTGTTGGAGGAAAAAGCTAGCTAGGGTGCTATGAGTAGATCTGTTTTGCTCCACTAATAGAGACACTCCATGGATAACCAGTGTGCAAGGTCAGCTGGGGCCATGGGTATCGTTCTGTTAATTAGCATCTTCCAAGGATGTTACCAGAAGTCTCAACTTTCCCATTTAGTAAACTATAATTAAATAATGCCAAATCTTTGGGAGAAGTGTTCTCCCAACTCAAAAAAACGTCTGTATCTTGCCTCTAAGTTGAGGGTTACGAAGATGTTCCATATAAAACAGAAGGGAGAAAATTCTGGTTGGTTGTTAAAATTGTTAGGTTCAAATGCTATGTATGGGATTTTTTTAAAAACGTTGCTATATGATCTCTTGTTCAGCCTGAGTGTTTTGGACTGGACAGGGAGTGTTTGCAGGGGTCTGAGGGCTGTCAGTGCTGTGAATGTTTTTCTTGTTATGGAGAAAAGGCTTTATCCAAGTGCTTATCATGTGCTAGAAGGCCTGTGCACTAGAAATAATTGCCAGGGAATAAAACTGCTGGCAGTTCTCATTTAACCCACTTCCATGGCACATACTTCAAGTGCCATACAAGCCTAAACAAGACTCAAAATAAAACAGGGATTTGTTTCCTTCTGTGTGAATTTCCCCGGTTTGAGATGTCTTGTCAGGCAGGCAGAAATAATTATTACTGGGAGAAGATGGGAATTCTTCCCTCAAAGATATCCATTCATTCATTCACCAGGAGAACAATTAATGACAACTCACTAATGGCTGCAACATTTTATTTTCTATTTCCAGTGGCATGTGCAGACCCAGGCTTCCGAGTGCCTGGGTACTCCCTGCCTGGCCCCAATTACTTTGGCAGGGAGGCTCGGTATGCTGCAGGGACCCGCGCTTCCCCCGACAAGCCGATTCCCAGCCAAGAATAGGTTTGAGCTTTTGGCATTGAAGTAATGCATATGAGTAGCACTGGGTAGTAGAAATCACTGATTGTTTCCAGCGAAGGAATGGCAGTTGTGTTTTAACTATGTAATTAATTACTGCAGCTCCAGGGGAGGAGAGGGGGAGAGTATTTAGGTTTCGTGGCTGAGCAGAAGTATGGGAGACTTCCTAATCGAGCAAATGTTTCCCTGCAAGATAAACCCAAAATGAAACATGCAAGGAAACAGAAATATCTTAAAAACAAATCTTCAAGAAGATAAAAATAATACCTAAATTGCTTTCTGTCTAGCTTCCTTGTCTAGGCTTGCGCCCTGAGCATGTGGGTAGAGCAGTGGTTGTCAGGTGGTCAATCTGCCAGTATTTAGTAATGTTGACTGTGCTTTTCTACTCCTTTCTATCTCTGCTTATACCAGTTTTGGAGTGCCTTTATACCTGAGAGGTTTGATCAAGCAAAGGACAGGGAGGCTGTCCGAGGTGAGATGAAATGGGTCTGCAACTGTATGTGTCATCCCTAAGCAAAAGAAAAAGAAGTATGTGCTGTGTCTGGTATTTTAATACAATCTATAACTTATGGTTGGGAGAGACCAGTGTCCCTTGGTCTGTTTTACTGACCTGGTGGCCCAAAGAAACTATACACCTGGGTTGGAAAACAGCTGCGTGGTCAGCCTGGAGCCTCGTCTCCTGAGGCATCCACCAGCCCCACCACCAGAGAGGGGGAATTAAGCAATGTCACTCTGAAACTGCTTCTATACCGCTGGTGTGGTGCAGCTGTGAGAAACCTGGTGACGTGGTTGGTGACAGCCTGAAATGTGTCCAAACCTTCCTGATCACTGGGTTGTTGCAATAGTGGCTAAGAATCTTGTCCAAGCTGTTTAAAATAAATCCAGTTGGATAAATTCAATAGCTTAATAACAAAGAGATGTCAACGGGGGCCGGGAGCTTGTGTCTTTCACGTCCATTGAAAATGTTACTTTCAATGCATTACCTCTTCAGACTTGAAAGGGAAAAACCCAGCGCTAGCTAATAATGAAGTGATTAACTGCAATAATATGCTGCACATTTTGAAGTGAGCACTATAGGTGCAGACAAATCAGGAATTAATTTATACATTAGTACATATACAAAAGTGTATTTTATGATTTAATCACAGTTCTAAAAGCAGCAACCCAGAGAAGTAACATAATACCCTGATGTTTGCATTAGTCTTGCACATGAAAACATCCGAAGTTGGCATGTAACTTTAGTGGCTTTTGTGTCATTAATTTTTTTTCTGTACTGTCTTTTTAATGACGCTGCTATGGCTGATCTTGGGAAGTGGAGGAGAGAGTCTGAATTCAGGAAGAAATCGCTCCTCATCCCAAAAGTGCTGCTGTAGCAGAAGCAGCCTTTGATCCCAGAGAGATGGTTGTGAGATTTAGGACTCTCAATGTTCCCATTGCTGAATATGTAATTTAGGTCACTGAGCTATGTTTTGGTGGAAGATACTTATCTATTCCACTTCTTGCTGATGTCATGTGCTGGGAAATCAGATGTTAGAGTACAAAAATACATGACAGGCCAGACTTAAAATGGCATAAAATATAAATGTCTGGGTGACTGACTGCTTGCAGTTTGTGATAGTGGTTCTAGGGAATGAGGGTCACATCACTTCTGTACTTCAGTGTCCTGCTGTATCCAAATTCTGATCTAAGAAGAAAAAAAAAAAAAGGCTTATCTCGGCTTTTGATGTTTAGTCTATATGTGCAGAGGGTGAGCAGAAGACCTAGAGGAAATATTGTTTCCTACTTGTTATGAAGAACTCACCTCTCTGTTGTAATACCTCTGTTCAATTTAGGGAAGCTGAGAGGGTGTTAAATTCAGGTATTTTTTCCATGTGTCCTACAGAGATGTTCACTACTAGGGAGAAAGATTAATTCAATCTAAAATATCCTTCCTAAAGAGAACTGACTTCCAGATGCACGCTAGTGGGACTTTGCCAAGAAAGTGATGGAAGAGCCCAGTGTTGCTCAGGTGGCTTTTTGCATAAGTCAGGTTTCTCTAACCCTCAGGCTAACGATGGCTACCTTATTCTGGAAAGAATTAGTTAAATCATGTCATTGTTTAATCCAGTCATTGGCTTTGGCAAGTGCCCGGCAGTGTCGGGAAGCAGCATTGGTCTGTAGGTGAGCTCTCCTCTCCCAAGCTTTGCTGTGTGTGCTGGATCAGCTGCAAAGAGACTGGAGCTTGATTGACTTGCTAGAAAAGTCTGCCTGGATTTATGTAGTTTTCTGAACTTTTTCACTTTTATTTCTTTTTCTCCTGGAACTTATGTTATTTACTTTGGGGAAATTGTTAACAAGGAGCGAACTTGCAGGAAGATATGTAGGTGCTTATCTTAGTTGTAAAAGTACTCAGATGTTCAACTGGTAATAACACTGGAAATTTAAATAAGTAATAAAAAAAACCCCCAACCTCACCCTTGGGTAACAAAAGGAAAACATGCCTCCTAGATAATTCATCAGGCAGTCCTCAGAAAACAGCAAGAGAAAAATAATTTTTTTCTGAAGTTTCTCATGGTACAGAAAAACCCAAGCAGTTTTCCTCTTCCCTCTACAAAAATTCAACAAATAGTGATCAGTAATACAGCTGTGAGGAATATCAACTATCTTTGGTAGCTAGTATTAAAAAACCCCAAATTTATAGCCGTAGCCAATGCCAAGATAATAATCTGGATTTTGCAAATCAATCTTTGTGGGCTTGTAGTTGCCAAGATCTGAAGTATTACAACTAAGTTCATGTTTTCTGCAGTTTTTTGTCAGATTGCAACCTGACTTTATCTATAAAAGCAACCAGCTTTCTAGTACTGTGGTTTTGGATGACATATTGAACAGTATAATTCAGTATACCTACAGATCAATAATAGTTCAGCTTTTGAGTAAGAATCTGGAGATTTAAAAAAGTTAGGAGTAGGTTTTGCCCTTCTTGGGATCTCCCCCCCCATTCCTCAGAGACTTACATGTTGTAAGAATGTTTGTATAAATAATATATCTATAAGCATTATATACAAATGCACATATTTGTATTTATTATTACTTGAATGTACTTATTTGTACTTCCTAATTGCTAATTAATTTGGCAAAAGCTTACAAAGCTAATGATGTATATTGCATTACATTGCACGCTAAATCAAAGATATCTCCCTAGAATTTACTGTGAGATGTTAATTGCTGAGGTTATCGTCAAGTAGAAGGTATATGCAGCTTGGCATAATTTGTCATTTATAACAACTCTTTTACTAAAAGTTACAGGATTTACAGATGAGTTGATCCAGATCACCTTTGTACAGCAGTTAATTATTAGCTCCTGGGCTACCTGCTTTCACTTTAAAATTACCTTCTTGCTCACTCAGCCTTGCTTTTAAAAACAGCTTAAGATTATGGAATATATTTGCCACTGAGGTTGCTGCATTTATCTTAGGCATTGGTGACTCTTAAACTCTACACTAAACACTTTCAACGTACCTCAGAGTGAAGCTGTCGCTCTGAATTTCTCTCTCAAGAATTGATTAAAGTGATAATTCTTTAGCGGTTGTGGCATAAATACTGCTGGTAATCTCCCTAATGGACAAAAGGCACAAATAACCACTGATTGCAAATAAATTTGCAGAGTTTCCCTTTTCTTCATTAGCTTGCCATTCTGAAATAAAAAATCATGTCCGAAATAATTAGCAACTGTCAGGAAGATTTCCCCTATCTGGAAGAACGCTGCAGAATTCAAACAGCAATTCATAATGTTCCTGCGACTCTTCAAACACACTTCTGGCTGCATACAGCCTTTCTGCATAAACACTGGTACAGTGGGGTGGAAAGTAAGCATTGGAGATTATTCACCAAAAAAAAAAATCTAAGCTCATATTCTATGAGACAAGGGTAAATTTTTCCTGCCGGGGTGGGAGGAGGTGAGGAGGGAGAACAGGCACATGCAGAGATCTTTTCTTTAGCGCTGCAACTATATTTCTAAGTTGAACATATATCTGGTATCTTGCAAAGAAAATGTATTTTGGAATGCCTTATCTCTCAATCACTTTTTGTTATTTTTCCTGGATTATAGTAACTTTTTGTTTGCCAGTAGTTAGTTACTTTAACAAGTACGATATATTGAGACATAATTCAAAATGACAGGAAAGGAGTAACCAATATATGGTGCACAAATGACTCCCTGTTAACATGTCACGTATTACATTCGTTATTAAAAACAGCCCCTGCTCCGTGTCAGCAAACAGCGCTTAGAACCCTCACCCCAGCTCAGCTTTATGATGGATTGTCTTAAGGCTTACTAGTATGTGGAGTACAATATTAGCATCGATATAAACATACAGTATTCATATTTTTTCCCTTTATATTGTCTTCGTAGAGATTTGCATGCAAACAATCTTTTTAATCACAGCTGATAGTTTTAAATAGGCTTCCCAAGGCAGCCTGGATTCTAAACCTTGGAGGTATTTCCGCATCCATCTTTGGCACAATCAATGAACTTGAGGTTTAGGGCATACCTGACAAACTGGTGTCTGTCTGTGTGCCTCAGGTCTGCAACTTCCTTGCGTTTTTTTGACCTCCCTAAGTTTTCATACAACTTCCCTGGTACCTGGGGTAGTAACTCTTCAAATAACACTTTTTTTCTTTATTATGACATTTATCACCCAACTTTTAATTCTTTAAAAAAAAAAAACCCCAACTTTGAAGCTGTGCACAAATCCTGAATTGATATATAAAAGATTCAAAATTCCCGCATCCTCTGCCTAGTTTTACTCTCCGTACCCAGCTGTTTTCTTCTGTGCTGAAACTGGAAAATCCTGACTCTTTATTCTGGTCTTAGTGCAACAGATGTCTCTGGTGAGTCTTGTCCTCAGCAAACTTTTCTGAAGCAGTCGGTGAGTCGACATACTGTCACTGCTGAATGAGGGAGGACTAGGGAATACGTGGTTTTTCAAACCCTGTGGATAGATTTCTGGTGTCTGCATGCTTACACACAGATGCCAGGCATTGTTTTAAAACTGGCTGCTAATATAAACAAGTGAACATGCTATTATTTATTGATTATGCTAATGTCCCTTCCGCACCAAGAAAGCTTTCATCAAAAAATAGGTTTTGTAGGGTATAATCTTTACAAACATCCAACGCTAAAAAACCCTCCCCGAGGGGTCTGTGAGCGTGGGGAAGAGGATGGGAGGGGAAGAGCGGACCCGGTGCCGCAGCCTGGCTGCGGGTTGGGATGCTGGCAGCGCCTGGGAGGGAAGCCCACCCTAGGGTATAACGCTGGCAGTTTTCCATCACACGGCAATGCCAGCACGCTGAAAAAATGCCACGTTCTCTTGGTGAGAAAGGTGATGGTATGTTTATCACGCAGTGAAGAAATAAATGGTAGCCATTACAAAGGTGTATAATTCGGCAATTACAGTTATTTGTTTTTTCTGACACCCCCTGCAAACAGTTATCGCTTCAGTCAAACATAATTTGATTATCTTTTTCTTTTTTTTTCTTTTCCTGGTACTGCACGTTAACAGGGCAAATACAAGGGAAAATAGCGCAGTCCCTTGTAATAAAGAAAACAGCAGCAAACTATTAATGCTCTTTGAAAAGAGTAGTTTTAACAAAGTAAGCAAGAATCATTTTCTTTGGTTGAGTGTTGATTCCCTAGTGTGCTCTCAGTAAGTAATTAGAATGGCCCAGTGAATGTCAGCATCAGCTTGTTTATTCTCATTATTTTATCATTTTAAAAACCCTCTAGGTGATGAGACATGCAGTATAGAACATAATTACCATTATTAGCATACTAATTGGACACAAAAATAGGCCAACTACAAGGTAGCCAACTGAATAATTTCACATTAATCAAACACCATAGTGAATAAGCCTATTGTTAAATTGACAGCTACAATAATTGGCAATATTTCGCTGCGAAATATAAGAAATTCCTTGTAATATCTCTGCAATGTTATATAATTTAGTAATTTCCCATATTTCCAGCCTTAACTTTGTACACCTAGTTCAAGTTCAAGAAAACATCATGATAAGATTATTAGTCTATTATCAAGTGGATGAAGTATATAAAGACCTGCTTGTTAGCATTCAGGAATAGATTCGCATGATAAGAAAACAAAAAGGCTACCAATTTAGTTACTTGTTGCTTCAGCATTGAATATGTATAAAGGTTCACGATAAGATTTCTTTTAACTGTATATTAAAGTCCAACTGGTGCCTTCAAGAAGCACAGAAAATGGTAAAGAAATTAAAAAAAGCGAGTGCTAAAATACAAAAAATCCTAGTGGGAACTGTGACTTTCATCCTCTAGGATAATTTTCTGGCTGAGGCTGGTTGGCTTTTAGTTGTGCGTTTGTCTCGGTGCCGTCCCCGTCTCGTTTAACAGCGAAGTAGAAAGTTGCAAAGCCATCACCAGAAGTGAGACTTCATGAAATGCTCAATTAGTAGCAGACAGGAAGGGAAAACTGGCCCGAGCTGTGTTTCACTTTGAAAACCTTGGGGGAAATAAGACAGGAAAGGAGCGAGTGGAAAGGCGAGGAGAAACAAAGAGGGGGAAGGTGTAAGTAGGGGAAAATGAGGGTTGCGGCAGAGGGAAGGAGACCGATAAGGAGAACAGAACCAGATGGTGAAACAAGAGGAGCAGAGCTCTAGGAGAAGACGAGAAGAAAGAAAAACAGTGAGGAAGAAAGAAAATAGTCATCAAGAAAAGGGAGGAAGAGAAGGTAAGGTGAGAATCGGGGAAAGGAGAGCAGATTTGGAAGAGTATGAAACAATATTCTTCTTTTAAGAATTCAAAGACGAGGGGAAACACAAGTATCTCACTGAAAGAAACGTTTCCTTCTCACTCCCCAGGCTTTCAGAGGCATGGAGACTAGGAAGAAAGGCAGAAAGGATTCGCTTTTAAGCTTCTGTTTATTTCGATAAGGCAAATCTTTTTGGAAAATGAATGTAAAAACTATATTTCGTAAGGCTGCTCGCAGGGGCACTGGGTGCTCATTAAGGACATGCACCGGAGTTCAGGGCACATGGCAACAGTACCACTTCCAAGCTCCACGACCATTCCTGGATGGCTTCTCCGTTACAAGTGCATTGATGAAAGCCAAAGCCATGTGGGTAAACTTGACTGGCATATAACTTTAAAGAAATGAAAGGAAAGGAGGGGCAAAAAGAGAAATAAAATGCTGGCACAGGTTTACAATGTGCCTGTTTTTGCAGAACCAGTTCTGGCACCCACCATGGCCGCTGCAAGCCTTTGTATCTGGCCTTTCTTGCAGCCTTTGGAGAATGGAGACTGTGTTGAGCACAGGCCAGCAACTGCCTGAAATACCCTTAATTCAGTTAAATAATTGAATTGTTTCAGTTGCCAAAGAGGCAATTTTGGCCACTGAGCGGTTCTGGTAGGGGTGGCTCTTGAGACTCTCTACTAGTTTAATTAAAGGCAGAAGAAGCTTTCTGTAAGGAGACACCTCTAAGTTTATGTTGAAATTCAGCTGCCTTATTTTGAATGAAGCTGTAGGGGAAAAAAAAAAACCACCGCCTTACAAGCAATAACATATTTTTCTCCAGTTGTTCTTTGCTTATTAATCTGATAATGGGTAATTCCCTGCTAATGATTGAGGCTGCCTGTTAATACATCACAATCCTGGTTTATTGACTACCTGGTTTGTTTGCCTTTGCATAGATGGTCTCTTCAGGAGCAAACCCACTGTATAAAATACAGAAGACTGTACTTCAGATACTTCTTGGCACAGAGAGGAACTGCCATGGGAAATGTCAGAGGGTACTAAAGTCAGCTAATATGTGCAGTGTGTGCTCAGACTTTGTTTTAAGCATGAGTGTACGAGATACAGCTTTGATTTACTCACTGAACTCGAGAAATACATCTCTGGGCACTCATCGCTGGGAAGTCTCTTTCCTTTAGCTAACTCCGTATCTGTAAATGACAGTAATACCTGGGTTGGAGGGTCTTGAAAGGTCGCTCAAAAAGTGATATAATCCACCTTTTATAGAGGAAAACTTAGAGCAGGGAAAAGGAGGCGTTCTGTGCCCGGTTTACAGAAGAGTTAAGGATAACAGCCAAGGCCGTATTTTTGCTAATACATTAGGATGGCTCTGAAATGTGCCAACCCCATAGCTTGGAATAAAGAAAACGACAAAACTGAAAATATCCTTGACAAGATGTCTCTCTTAACACATTAAGAGGCTGTCTAAACTGTGGAAAAAAAATCCTCAGCAGTTCCTCTCCTTCTGTCACAGTCTGTGCTCTGGTGGTTGAAGTTGCAGGGCTCCGCCAAAATGCTGCGTGTTAGATTGTGAGTAACAGCTCGTGGCCAGCATGTTCAACATACATCGTGTCTCACCTGCTCCTTTACATGCCAGCCACTCAGGGCACTGCAAAATTGTGACAAACACCCTGGTTAACACACCAGCTAGGTCTGGGCAGGGCATTTGCCATAAGCACGCGCATCCATTGTACATCATAACTGTACCTGTAATAAAGACGTTGCAAATCTGACGTTTTCTCATCCCTTAAATACACCTGGATGATTAATGAAAGCAATCCCTCAGCACCTACCCCCCAAAAAACCCAAAACATACTCCACAGCTGAAAATGAAAGGAAAGAAGGCTATTATGCACATTCAGGCACAATAAACACAGAAGAAAAACACTGCAAAGGATAGTTGTTGAATACATTTGAATAACAAATACATTTGAGGAAATCCCAGTCTGCTCAGGGACAGAGAAAAGGAAAATAAATTCATCACATTATTCATTGGAAATTATTTGTTCGGCTCTGCTCCTTAATGTGTCAGCTAAAGATGATTTCTAAGAGTGAAGATTTTCTTTTCTTGCTCAAAGTGACTCAAAAAGAAATGAATATTCCAGCCACCAAGTGAGGTTAATATATGAGTTTCATAGCCATTTACTCAACACTGCTGTTCCCTGCAGAGTAATGGCACTGAGATGCATTCTGGGATTGCCAGGGGTGAAACTGTAGTAGATGTTCTTGAATAATTTAGCAATGTATGAAAGCTTATTTCATCATCATCAACACAGTAATACCTTGCACCAATGGAGTGCTTTATATTTCTGGTCTCCAAAGCTGTGCAAGTATTCTTATTCCCATTTTTCAGTTGGGGAAACTTGAGAACAGAGAGACAAAAAGCATTTTCCAAAGCAGGTGGAGGCTGTGGCAGACCCAGGATAAAGATTCAAATCCCTAGGGAGAGGCATCCATAACGTTTGGGTTGAAATCTGTGTGGGTGAAGATGCTACAGTTCAGACCTGTTTATGCTTAGTGAAAGAAGAGAGAGATATAAAAAAAAAGTGGGTTTTTTCTTTCTTTTCTGGTAAAGTAAGAATTAAATGAAGAATTAAATTTCTAGAATAAATTAAATTTAAATATATTTCTAGTATCTGTGCACTGGTTACCCTAAAGTAGCAGAGCAGACTCACATCCAGTTCTTGCAAGGACAGGAAGCTGTACTCACATCCTGGAGGGATTATTACCAGTGGGCTAAAGGGGCAGAGAAACTCTTGTGCCTCTCTTTGGGCTGTTTACACATGCATGTACTTGGTACCTTTTTTTGTGTTTAAAGAGTCTAACAGCTCATCAATCTTATTCTTCCCTGAATGTAGATTGGTCTTTAATGAGATCAATGAATAGTGCTGGTACTTCGCTGGCCACAGTTGTAAATGTGCTGTTGCGTTTCCTATTTACCCTGTAGCACAGGGATTTTGGTGCGTTACTGCTAATGTGTTTTGCATTCTATTGCTCTCCTACAAAATTTATGGCCAGAGAGAGACTGCAGAAACAGTACGGGCAGTCAGAGGTAGGTTGTATTCTCTGTACTACACTCAGACTTTTTAAGATATATGATTTCAAAATAGTTGAAGGCAGGGAAAGGGAAATACAGAGTAAAGAGGGAGCTGGGAGTGGGAAAGAATTTCAGATTAGTTTCATAAAAACAAAACTTTGGTTTCTGAGGCATTTCAGAGGTGGAAAAATGTGGCTTAAAACAGCTTAAGAAAAGTGATCTTAACAGTGAGATGCAATGGCGGTGCCGTTAGCCTGGACGAAAGGCAGGAGGAGAGACGAGGCTGTTGGGCAAGAAAATAAGTGGTGGAACACTGGGCATGGTTTATTACAGCTCAGGTGTAGTTTGAAAAGACTACTGCTCTTCCAGCCTGATCCTTTCTCTTCACTGTCCTTATTAGCACTGTTTGGTCCTGTTCCAGCTGTGCATTAACCTCTATAGCTGACACCCTACATACTGTGGGGCTTGTTTCTCTAATGCAGCTCCTATGGCAAAAGCCTTACGTATGCCCCAGAGGTCTGACCTAGCGGGTTTTTCCTCTTTGTGCATGGTGATACGGGTTGATGTTGAAGATACATATCTGCTACTTTGACTGTAAAGTGGTGAGTTCTGTATTTTATTTTCTTTTTTGGACCTTTCATCCATCACCTACCATCCTGGAGCAGCTCCCAAGGAAGTTGTATGTCCCAAAGAGATAGACCTAGAAAGTCTCTTTGTGCCAGGAAAAGGAGACATCATTGGGCATCCTTTATATATAAATCTCTTTTGGTCTGTGATGGGCTGAAGCTGGATAAAAGCTATAGTCTGAGGCCTTGACCTGACTCTGTATTATAGGGGAAATCAATGCAGAGCATTGAGGTAAGCTTGAGAGGCTTCTCTTGACCCATTTGAGCCAAGTTGCATACTGAATCATATTTCCTACTGTCCAACAGCTTCAGTCTGGGTGAGTACAGGGATGGTGATCAGAAAGAGTAGAAAATGTAGAGGATTTAATTCAAAGGGTCAAATGAGTTGGACTTTTCAGAGGGAATCTAAAAGGTCTGAAGCAATTTGTGGTTGAGCGCAAAAACCCTGAAAGAAGCAGAATCAGTATGTGTGGGGAAAAAATCTTAGAAGGATGAGAGATGTCCAACAGATGAGCGACAGGAATTGCATGTGTCAAAGATGAGTTGGAGCCCTTGCACGCAGATGTGTAGGTCAGTGCTGCCATGGGATGTTCTCTTGAGCTTGCCCTTGGGGTGAGTGGTTCATCACCCTGAAGCTCTGGTATTTTCCAGCTCTGTGCCGTTTCTAAACATCATTAGCCTCGCTGTTATTGTACTGTTCCCAGTGACGCTGCCTGTGAAATAGTACCCGACAGGTGGTAGTAAGGCTAGATAGGCTGTTTGATTAACTCTGTGAAACGATTTCTGGAGCTCCTGCCTCCCAGATGAAACACAGCATGGTTATTCAGGGACCCTGCAAACATACAGGTGGCAAGCACGGTATTGCTAATGCAGGGCACATTGTGTCTATTAAATTGGAAAGGTGGAGGGGACCCTCTCTCTTTGGAAGGCCAGCCAATACTTAGGGGGTGTTGAAGTATCAGCTACATAAAAGTGAACTTGGGAAATTTGAATGTTATTGTACGTGTCATCTGCTGGAAAAAACATGATGTTATTCTGAAAAGGACAAAACGGCAGAGGAAAAATGACTCTGCTCATCCTGAAGCCATTTACAGTTAAATGCAGCCACAAAAAATGAAGGGTGCATTGAAATCCCTCAAGGCTACTCAATGGTGCTAAGCCTCTACAAAGCCAGTAGAGATGATTTTGGGAGAAATGCCTTAGTAAGGGGGATCCCACAGAAGCAAGGAGCAGATTGGTATCTGTTCACCTGCTGATGTCTTGGCTTTGACAAAGAGTGGGTGGCTTGGATGTAAAGGACACAGTACAAAGCTGGGGCATAAAAGAGCTCTGTACCGTCCTGCTTACTAGAAGTGGCATGATGGTATGTGGGGGTTATGGGTGGGAAGACCCCATTCAGAGGAGCTTCAACTTCTACCCTTATACCAGGGCCAAACTGTGGCCTCAGCTCAGTATTTCTTTTGCTTGATGCAAATTTGCCAATTCAGCAAAGTTGTGTTCCAGATCATGTCATTTCATGAGTTGAGGTGAATAATGTAGATGGTGGTAGGAAAGAGAAGGCAGAAAATGTGAACAGCTTTTTTGAGGAAATGGCACAAATTCTGTTTGTGGTTACTGTGATATAAAAATGAAATAACTCTTTGGATCAGTGGTTTCCTCAGGGTTCATATTAATCTTAATTTATTGTAGTATTTAGCTTTCATCCTCTGAATAATACAGCTTTCCATAGACTTCTTCCATGTTAGACATCTATGTTACTTGTTATGCTCCTACCCAAGTTCCCTCTGCAAAGTGCGAATTTTCTCTCCACTGCTTTATCCAGGGTTTAAGTGCACATCCTCCCTTTAATTCTGCACATTTCTTTCTTTTTAACAGTCTGTCTTTCCATCTTTAAGTATCACTGAGTTGCCAGATAAAACTGTTATTGTTCCTATTACAAGAAGGTTGTAATGGATTTATGTAAAATTCAGACAGTGCCATTGTTCTTGAAGTCCATTTTATTGTAATGAAGTTCCACTCTTAATATTCCATGATCTTCAATGTCCTTTACAAGTAACTTTTTATAAATTAATCTATAATAATCTAATTCAAGTCAGTTAAAGTGGATAACTATACTCCAATTATGATATTGGGAAGAGTTTTTACATAATGGGGCTTTTATATAGATGGTTAACGCTAATACTGTAGTTTACAACATACTGTATGAATCACTAATTAAATGCCTAAGTAGCAATAATGGAAGTGGAACTATCAATACAGAGAAGATATCAATGATGTAAGGCATTAATAAAACTTTATGGTACCATTTAATCTTTTTTTATAGGTACTCCATTATGTCAGTGAAAAGAAAAGGCAGAAAAACAAGAAAGTGAGAAAGAGGGGAACTTAAAGGGACCAGGAAATGGAAAATAAAATGTGCTTTCCCTTGTATCTTCCCCACAAAATGAGCCAGAGAGAAAAAAGTAATGAGAAAAATTTATTTCGACTGGGCAGTTATCACATTTCTAAAAATATAGCTGTTCATTACAGCTGAATGGTTTAAATGCTCCTTAAATAACCTATATTCTATTACATAAATGAAGGGCAGCATAAATAGTATCCTCAAAAGAGGAATACAAGTTTAGTAATGCACTGACCGAAAAGGAACAGCTAAACTGTCGTTTTCTTGCTATAGGCCAGCAGAGATGACTAGCAGGGTAAATATATAAACATTTATATTGGAAGGAGAAACTATTAACAAAGGTATTTTATTTTTAAGCCAAAACACAGGCTTGGCTTTTGGTGCTGCCCAAGGCCCGTTCGAGGTGGCCGGGCTGCTCTCCTGATAGGACATCTCCTCTGTGTTCCTTGGACGCCGTCCAGTGTCCCCTGCAGGAAAGCAAGCTGTCCATTTGCATATCAAAGCAGAGGAATAAGCCAACCCCAGTAGACCTCTAAATGGAAGTGAGAGTATATGGGAATTTTTAGTTTTAACAAGTCTCAATAAAAAAAAAAGACCACCTCCATTCCTTTCATGCAACAGTCACTTCAAATGCTTTTGCAACACATTTGAGTAGATACAAGTATTTAACTCTTCAAATCCCCTTGCAGGGTGTTTCAGTCTTGGTTGTGTTTTGACAAATAAAGGGGAGAGATTTCTTTTCCTGAAAAATGCACTTTTGATATCAGCTCTACACAGCACTTTGAAAATCATTGCACTGAGACCTCCTACACACCTTGACGTGTATTAGAAGTGTGCTGTAGTCAGGCTAGTGTTTCATGCTCACTGTTGTTGAGATGACGTGTTTATTTAGCACAAGATTTCTAGCCTCATGCCTTTCTGTGCCTCATAGGAGGTATTTGACATCATCTGCATAGGATATCTTTGCTGAGGTTTGGCTCTGAACTTCATCTTTCCTGAGTGTCCATCGCTGGGCAAATTGGAGCAGACAACCTGCCTCACAGCTTCTAATAAAAATAAATCTTTCTGTATTATTTTAAAACTATGACTTCAGTATGAGTAGATGAAGAGGCTATGAAAATTCTTTGCCAATATCAGTGAAGATTAGATCCGAGAAATAACGTCTCCCTGTGATAAGAAATTCATTACTCCCCTTGCCCATCAAACGCGGCTGCTGGCAGCCCTCTGCCTCGAGTACACGGGAGCTGAGGACATCAATAATCCTGCAAATTTGCAAATGAAACCAAACCTTGGTGCAGACTCCCCCTTCCTCCCGTGTATTGCTTCATTTCATAGCCACCACATCTGCTCTCTTTGAATACCTTTGAAGAACTGCCGGAGTTTAACTTAACTATTACATTTCTGGTGTCTGACGCTAAACCTTCTTCCACTGAATGAGGTTTGATGTATTTTCTTGAACAACAAATTTAGCTGAAATGCATGAACAAATGCAGCTCTGTCTCTTTGTGCCACCAAATAAATTCTAGGCATGTCATTAGTAGTATGATCAAACCTAAACAGTAATTTAAAGGTACCTACAAAATGATGTGGGGTTTTCCATAAGTGCAACATCACCCTGCGTCACGGTTATCATGTAAGCAGAGCTCATCCATGGTCACTTGCTTTTCTTCTGATGTTATTCTGATTTATCAGCAGTTACTGTAGAGCAACCATTGTCTACTGGCTGCCACTAACAATCAGCCATGGAATAAACTTCTTATTAGAGATACAGACATAATTCAAATTATTTGGAGTGACTGTAGGTTTTTCTAGACTTACATAAGAGGCTGCAATTGTCCTCCTCCTCCTTCTGGAGTTCAATGAAAGAAGTTCTGCCATGAAGGTTCAAGTAATTCAACCTTTTCCCGTCTTTCAATGGCTCTTGTTTTTTCACAGGTGTCTTGGTAGAATGTAAAGAAAAAAGGAGAAAACTCCAATGAAGTTTTGCAGTTTAATAGTTTTAGCTATGCTGTCCTCTCTCTTCTGATGTTCTTGTCCCTCATGACAGCTGAGCACTGCATGTTGTAATATGCTGTAAACCTGGGACCCTATCATAGCTTGTTTCAGAAATCTAGAAATGATGTTAATGGACAATTAAAAAAACCCCAATCAATGAGAGGCATGGAACTCAGTCGTGTCAGCAAGAATGGCTGGAGACCCCGAGTTGAGCATAGGGACCATGGCAGGACCTGGCCCCACGTTTCTCTGCAGAAATTTGTGTAAATGAAATCATGGCATGCAGCTACACCGAGGTAAGATGACAGGCTTACACTTAAGCAAACTGAGGCCGTGACCTAACTTTTATTCACAGTTTTTACTTTTTTTTTTTTTTTTTGGCATTGTGTGGGGAATATCATTCTTCTGTCTGTCTGGGAAAGTCTGCAGGCTTCGTACAGGGTGAAAGTTTCTATAGGACCTGGGTTCAGCTGGGTCAGAAATGTCTTTGCTTTTTTCTTTATTTTAAAGAATGTTTGCATATACACTGAGACTTTCAATGCTGCTTGTTATACCGCATCCCTGTTTTCTTCAAACACACCTACCCATTGAGCATCACCTCCTTTTGGTTTATCGTGCAATAAGATGTCATGTTTAATTTTATTTATGGGCTTAATATTCAAGTTTTTCACAAGTAATTTTTCCCATATGGGCTTTTAGAAATATGTTAGAAAAATCATTATGTACTGCTGTTAGGAGTAATGCATTAATAAGCAGATTAGCGTCCTGCTGATGGGCAGAAATCTGGTTTTAGCACCACACAAAGGCACTTGGTCCAAAATGAGCCATGAATGAAAGAGTTTACAAGTCATGAATGACTGAAGCATTATCACACTTTGTGCACTATCAAGTGCAATGCTCCCTCCCATTTTAAAATTAAAATATCATCTTAAATGTATATCATTGAGTCTCCTTGCCTCTCTTAATAGGCTTTTCAGTCTGGTTTCTCTCCCCAAAGAGGTCCCGTGCAATTTGGGAGCCTTACTCAGCTTGGTCAGACCCGGGGAAGTGCCTCAGTGGTCAAAGAACTCCTTGACTTCAGCCTCTGGGTCAAAGCAGGAGCCTTCTGGGTTTTGAGCTCTCCCTTTGCACAAATATGAATGAATGAAGCTTGCCTGAAAAGGCTTTTTTTTGGTATAATTCATCAAGAAGCAAATCTGGCACAAGCACCTAATGTGATGACAAAAATCAGTTTTCTGTGCTGGTCGCTTCACTGGCAGCCTGTGATTATCTCTGCTGGCTGGTAGAGTTGGTGCTGTCCTTGAAGGGTTGCTGTTAAACTTCTCACACTGCTTGTACGTGGCTGTGTGCGTAGCACACTTTTGGAGCGCTTTAGGCCCTTCCTAAACAAAACCTGTTGCAAGTTTGAGACTGGGATTGACGGGGTAAGGGGAACAGCTGTGATGTTCCTCTAAAGCTAAATGTTGCTGGTTTTGCATAATCTGCAAAAATATGTTGTCAGGAAGAGAGATCCAGCTGGCGCTCTGCCACCTTCTCCCTCTGCAGTGTGTGCTGCGGGAGCGGGGGTAGCATCTGGGGAGCGAAAGGTTTATCTCTGACACCGAGATGTCAACCTAATATAGAAAAAAAAGAGATATATGTGTGTATATTTTAGTAACTTGCAATTCTTCTTGCACGATAGCCGCTAAAAAAGAAACAAAGGGAGATGCAGTTTCCAGTTCTGCGATGCTGCAGGGTTAAACATAGCCACGGCGGGAATAGAGGGGCTGCACGCTCACTGCATGCTGTGGTTGTTAGCATATGCACATCGCAATCTTCTTAATACCCATGGTAAATCCTGCTGTCTGCTACAAGCTCCGTTTTGAATGTTAGGCTTGTTTGCCTTCTGTTTTTTAAGCTTATAAACACTTTGGGGCTGAAATTCCCACAGAAGGTAACAAGAGCCATGTTAACCCTCTGCAATGGTCCATTTAAATGAGATTATCTTGGGCAAGTTGGGCAAAAGGACTGAGTGAGCAGGCTGGCGCTGAAGAGCACGTCAGGCTTGGGACTGCAGTTATTGCAGATTCGTGTTTCCAGCAGCAGAGATGCGTTGAACTATGTGGGGATTTATGGCAAGACATGAGTAGAAAATGACAAAAATTCTGAGTGATTGATAGGTTGATGTTGCTCATCTGCTTAGACCCAAGGGTCAAGAACTGTTGTTTACACCTGAGCTCTCCGAGCATGCCATTACTACTTGCGGAGGCTGACAGAGGGTGTGATGTGAGTTTTCCAGGATTATGTTTACTAGTGTCCATATGTAAGGTTTTGTGGTGTTATAAAATGCTCTTATGCTCTGAGAAACTGGAGACTGCAACCAAACGGGTGATTTGGTGTGGCTCTTTGTTCCTGGTGTTGCACCAGACCTCTTTTGGCTTTGGTGGAATGAATAAGGAATCAAAAAAAATCCCCCATGAAACAGCTGCCGCATTTTTTTAAACAGTCCATATGAAGGTAGCACTTGGCTATTATTTTTAATTAGCATTAAAAAAAAAAGATGCCAATAGCTACATCTAATTTACATCTTCGATCAAAATGCTATTGGCTTCAAAAGATGTTAGGTAACAACTGAGAAGAGGATGTGAGAATAGGTGTGCTGATCCAGCCAGAGCGTAAAGGAGGTACGTTTGACTTTCGTGGTGAGATTCATAGAATGGTTTGGATTGGAAAGGACATTAAAGATCATCCAGTTCCAGCCCCTCTGCCATGTACAGGGACACCTTCCACTAGACCAGGTTACTCAAAGCCCCATGCAACTTAGCCTTGAACGCTTCCAGGGATGGGGCATCTACAGCTCCTCTGAGACACCTGTGCTAGTGTCTCACCACCCTCAGAGTAAAGAATTTCTTCCTAATATCTAATCTAAATCTCCCCTCTTTCAGGTTAAAGCTGTTACCCCTCGTCCTATCACTAAACTCCCTGATAAAAAGTCCCTCCCCATCTTTCCTTTAGCCCCCTTCAGGTACTGGAAGGCTGCTATAGAGTATCCCTGGAGCCTTCTCTTCTCCAGGCTGAACAATCCCAACTCTCTCAGTCTGTCTTCATAGCAGAGGTTCTCCAGCCCTCTGATCATCTTTGTGGCCCTCCTCTGGACCCACTCCAACAGGTCCGTGTCCTTCTTATGTTGGGGACTCCAGAGCTGGACAAAATGCTCCAGGTTGGGTCTCCTGAGAGCAGAATAGAAGGGGAGAATCACCTCTCTTGTCCTACTGGCCACCCTTCTCTTGATGCAGCCCAGGACAAAGTTGGCTTCTGGACTGAGAGGGCATGTTTTCAGGTTATATTGAGCTTCTCGTTGACCGACACCCCAAGGACTTTTCCCCAGTGTGCTCTCAGTCTATTCCATGGAGAATAGTGCAGGAAGGATTCAGAATTGGTTAAGCTCAATAAAAAGATTGGTCTAGAATTTGGTTTACTGTTGCTAATCTCTATTAATAAACAAAATTCCTGAAATGGTGCAAGTTTGAGTAGTGGGTAGAAGGTATTTTTTTTTTTTTTTAGGTGTGTGTGTGCAAATTCTAGGTCTGTGGCTTGAAAAAAAGAGGAGGAGGACAGGTGTAACAGGCTGTTTCCCAAGATATGGCAAGAAAATGCCTCTCCCTGGTCTATGGACCCCTCAGTGAGGTGTTCTCAGCTCTCTCTTCCCAATCCATGCTCATGGACATGTCCCTGCAGGCAAGCTGGGCTGAGCTTCGCTTCCCTGCACGCATGCCTGCAAGAGCAGTCACTGCTCCTGGGTCTCACAGTGGTGCTCTGAGAAAACAGTCAAGTGTTAAAATACTATGAGACCATATAAATACCAAAGGTGGGCTCCACTTTATCTTATCTAAAATAATGGCAAACCCCTTATTTTCTTTTATTTATAACCCTGTGTATACAAAATGTGCACATATATATCCCAGAGCCTCGTGAAGAGGCTGCTTAGAGATTGCTTGCCCTGTGTCGAGAGCAGACTAATAGCCAAATCTCCTCCAAATTTGTGCATTCTTCTTTTGGTGATTCTTGCAGTCTGTTTTATTTGCTACCAAAATACATACTTAATCTGATGGCCTTTTTTTCATCTGACTGATTTCCCTCCTTTGGGTTGTTTAACCTTCAAATGTGTATTAAAGGGATGAGGAAAATATTTACTGAGCTGTTAAAGAATGGGCCATAATCAGGAAAAAGTAAATTCACCATCCTCCCTTGGCAAGTACATTTCGGTATATCTCCTAATAAATCACCTATATGAATTGAAGGTGTGAATAACAACTGCTTATGTACTACAGGACGATAAGAAAGTAATACTGCCATAAATGGAGTTTGGAAGAACTCGGCTTTTAGTTGTGCAGATAGGGTTTTCAGAGTGATGCTTTAAAAAGTTTTTTTTTCATCCAAGCATTTTAATTTTTAATTACAATATTATTACACAATTATTCTTAATATATTGTAATTGTTCTTATAATATTATAATTAACTTGCAATTATAATATTATAACAGCCAGTGTAATAATGCACCAATGATGGATTGGAAAATAGCCTATAAATCAAAGAGTAAATAAGTCTACCAGAGTTTGAGAGAGAAGCAGCTGCCTGAGTTATGTTGAAGGGCAGTCACCACCCTTGCAGAAAAGAAAGGCGTGAGTAAAAGAAATAAAGCAAGGTCTTCAGAAACACTGCTGCTCTAAATCCATGTGCCATGATTCAGAAAATAATTTAGAGGTCTGACTTTATGTAGCTTTTGGCTAAAATTTCAAGCTCAGGTATCTCATGTTTCAAATAGTAAGATGTCTTTTTTTCCTTTTAGTGAGAAATTTAATTACATGTCTATGCTGAGCAATTTCTGTTAGGATTAGCAATTTCTGTTCTGCCTGCTCTACAGTCTCAGCATCCGAAGATGATGATTCTCATTTGCAAATAACTTCAGCATTTCTTCCTATCTGCAAGGCTGAGAAGGATGGATCAAAACAAAATGTGCTTTCAAACAGATGCACGCGAAACAATCGGTAAACAAAATGACTCGGAAAATACAGTTCTTTAAAAATTCTTGTCTGTACTCCTTGTTAAATGTTTATTAGAAACTGATAATGTAACATTTTCAATGTGAAATCCAACAGTATCTCAAAACACTTGTAGAATACCCCCAAACACTTTAGTAGAATGTTCCATAACAAAAGATTTTAAAAACATCCTTTGTTGTGTCCAAGTAAAATAGTACTCTTTCTTTTTGTATTGATTCTTCTGCCTACCAACTAAATTGCCCACAAATTTGTTATTAAATTAAATAATGAAGGATTGAAATGTTAGAGGAAGAAAAGGCTACATCCACTATTGTTCCTTCCAATGTACCCAGCTTGGGTAAGTAACTTCAGCTTTTTCATTTATTTAATATAGGTCAGATTGGTATCTGCTTAAGTCATAACAGCTTACCCCTGCCAACAGGCAAGCTCGGCAGAATTTACTACAGTAAAATGCAGGCATGCTTCACGTAGCCTTAATTTGTTTTGAGATCCCATCTTTTATCTATGGAAACCTGCTCTCTCAGCAGGATGAACTTCTCTCTGAGAAAGTAAATTGGTTGTAACGTGGCGTGGGTCCCAGCATGCAACGCTTATTACAGCTCTCCCTTCTGATGCCTTGCAGAAACGGGTGGAAGAAAGAGTTAAATCAGCCTTTAGCATCTCACATAATTATTCCTGGCCAATTGTCTCCAACTGGAAACTCACAATTTGTTACCACTTAGTTGGTTTCGGTGAATGAAGAGGATTCATTGCTTTTTGCTGGCATTCAGGCCTTTTGTTCACGGTTTTGAGAAAATTGCAATCTCTTTTCTTGCTACTGTTCCAGCTTTAGCCATGCTTGGTTAAGTCAATGCTCAGGTTTCTCTGGATTCACATGTGATAATCTGGTAGCATGCACGTTTTTTTTTTCTTTTTACTGCTATTTCTTGAGTGTTTTGTTTCCCAGACTGACACTAGCAGAGCATTTATTTTTACAATCTTGATATTGTTATGGTAACTCCACTTTCTAAAAGATCCCCATCTTTATGGGGTGGCCATTTATCTGAATTATTTGTTAATGTGTGCTGAGCTGCACAAGAGACTAAATAAATAAAAAATAAATCACTGATATAGGCATATGGTAATAAAATTGATATGGCAACGTTATACAAACCAGCATCCATACACTTGTTTATAGGCTAGTTAACTTTTGTGAGTGGTGTCAGTAGCTCCTATGGGATACGCATGGCTCTTCTCTTCACGGAAAAGATGCCAGAAAATTTAGTAACTGAAAGGTTATTTTCTTAATAAAAAGTGAATGAGTTGTAGTATGCTGATCCTGATTAACCAGCTGTGACAGGTGGTAATTCTTCTTTTTAAACATGACCTAGAGATATTAAATTCAAGGTGATTTAAGAACTCTTTAAGAACTGTTGAAGCCAACTTAAGGAAAAAACAAAAAGCAGAGCAGAACATCTTAAGTTTGCCTTGTTTGCTCTTGCAAAGGTGTCTCTGAAGACAGGGAGCCAACTTCGTTCCCAGGAAGTTGCAGGGACCTTTCCACTCAAGTGTAGTTTCCAGGGTCTTTTTCGGTGTGCTATTGTATCAGACCAGGAAATTTGTCCAGTCACGCAACCCTCTTTTAACCTAAAGAATAGTAATTTATTACTATCTCAGGGAACTGTGCTACTCAAGATAAATGTTTTGGGGCTAGGGAAGTGACTTATTGCATGTGTTCTAGGAGATTGGTTAGCTGTATTCTGCAAAACTTGTGCCGTATGTCTTTTGAAAGCCTGTTTGGGGGCTTTGGATCAATACAGGAGGGCTGAGACCTTCCCATTCTAATTCTCAAAGCATTGATTTGTATTTGAGATTTAAAGTCATCTCAATTTACCAAGTCAAAACCAGCTGTGTTCATCTGGTTTCATACTAACAATCTATGAATAGTGATAGATTCTTCATCAAATTGAATCATCATGAAGTATAAATACATCATCTCAAAACTGAATTCAATTTCACTCTAAAGCTATCTGAATCGTACTGTACAGCCCAATTAGGTTGCTTAAAACAGAGTATGAAACATCAGACTGACCAAAGTTTGCATTTTTTTTTTATGGTAGGTATATGCCTGGCGAGATTTACACATGAAATCAAATCATAAACCTTTAGGGCATTTTTGCTAAATTTCTAGAAATAGCTGCCAATGACAAATAATGGGCTTCATAATTCTGATTTTTAAAATCATGAGAAAGCAACTTGTAAGAGGTGTGGGAGTTGTATGAACCTAGCTGGTAGGACAGCGTTTCGCTGATTGTCCCTAACAGGTCAAATACAAGGTTGTACCTGAGCAGGAGCACTGCTTGTGGCAAGACTGAACCTTAATATCAAGTCTTGTATGAAGGGATGCATTCTGGTGGGAGCAGAGCAGTGCAGCCCCATGCTGGAGCAGAAAGTATTTCAATTCTTGCACGTACTCCTATCCCCACCCTTTAGCTGATGTGTCCGCAAAGAAGAAATTGAGCAAACTCCAATAGCCTGACGTTTACGTTTTTGAAGGTTTCCCGGCTTTCCTGCATGGCTCTCTTCAGCTATTACCATTTATGTAGCTGAACCATTCTAGTACAAACATAAATCTCTTTATTTATAAAACACAGTGTTTCAGCTATTTTGTGTTATCTTGGTGTCAGTGGTTTCAATATGATCTCTTGAAATTGCTTTTGTCAGCTGTGGAGTAACTGTGAGTTGGAAATACATATCTATTTACATGCATACTGCATATTTTGCTCTACACATGCATATGTGCACATATATATTTATACCAGATACTGTTTTCAATTAAGTTTAGTCCAGTTCTTGCACTGATTTTATAAATTATTAAGAAATTATGCACTATGCATGGCACAGATTTACAGATAATTTTTGGCCTCGTTGCTAGCTATGTGGTTTGAAACACAGGTTGCTTTGAGACACAAATGATGTGTTCATTTTCCCTTTTCTGGTTGGATGAGTTTATTTCTCTGGAGAGGTTTCTAGGGTGTATATTCACAGGTACTCGTTTAAAATACTAATTTTCTGTAGGTATTCTCCAATATGTGCACACACACTGCTGCCTATTTAAACAATCCTGTCACTAAAGGCAGCCTTACAGGAAAGAAGGGAGTCCTCTTCATTCCCTGATGGTAACTTTTTCCTGCAAGATTTGTGCAGACGTTCAGGATAATCCGAAACTGCCATTTTTTTGGATGTATTTGCCTATGATACCTAAGACCCTCTGACTCACCCTAAAAAAGATGCCAGAGTTTGAGCAAAGTGAAGCAACTTTGCTAAAAATGTGAAGAAATATTCCCAGATTGTTGGCAGGTGTTATTTAAGGCTGCTCTTTGTTAGCAGTAATGCTTTGTGTTTTGGACAGTACCCAGCATCCAGGAAACTGAGTCCCTGGTAGATACTGATTCAATCTTGTTGTGTCTCAAGAGTAGAAGGTGAAAATTACCGAACTTAATTTTGAAATGGGCAAGTCCAATCATAACACATGTAGGTATTGTGTCCTAGCTGGAAAACAAGCGCTGAGCCACCGATGTGTCTTCGCCCTCCTGCACTCACAGGAGTGGGTTTGCAGCACCTCCTGCTCTGCAGGTGCTGATGGAGGTGGGACGTGGACCCACCAGCACGCATCCTCATCCTGGGGCTCTGGGGGCTGGCATCACCCATCCTGTTCCTCCAGCTCCTACCTTCTTCCTCCACCTATCTGCAAGGGCTACCCTGCAGCAAGGAACCCAGTCCTGGAGTTGGGAGCACCCTCTCTTTGCCCAGTCATGGGGAATCCATGTACTCTGTCAGACCTGAAGCAGCCCGCTCTGATCAGCTGCGTGGTTCAGGGTGGCATCCTGTAACCTAGTAACAGCAAAGCTGGGTGCCTTTCACTATTTTTACTGCTTGCAGAATGATTTATTAATATGTATTTTATATATATTCTAGCATCTTACGTGCATCATGAAAGAATATTACAACTGTTATCAGGCAAATCAAACAGCCAGCGCTAAGCACATTTAAAGTAGGACTGCACAATGTAATGGCTGCATTAATGGCAAGCGATAGCATTTGTAGTCTGAGATTTAAATATATGATGATTTCCATGAAATCACTGTATTCTGCATTTTGAGGTTTTCAGGAAGAAATTACAGACTTGCATTAACACTTGGTCATTATTCTTCTATCATGTGCTCTCATTACTTTATGAGGATTAGTGAGATGGTGATCATATATCTGTATTCATGTGTGCCAGTTCAACATTACCGGTATTTACTCTGATTACCCTGCTGGAGAAAATACTTTACATTATTGCAAAATGGTCTTAAGTGGGAAGTTTGCAACAAAGCCCAGTAGTGCTAATCTGATGAGATGTTGTGGAGTGTTAATATGTTCAATAATCAATATTTAATAAGAATTATGGAAATAGCTCTTCTTCATGAAGGGTACTTAATGATTGTATTTGATTTTGATAATTGTTTGCTAAGTGTGTTGGATTATTTGTTTTCCCTTCTGCACTGAATTCAGTTTCCAGGGGAGAGTGAAACCCCCCCCAAACCTCAAATCTCGATGAATAGTTCTTCTCTGCACTATGTTAGCTCCAATAGGCTTATACTGTTCTTCAAAAATCATTTCTCCTTTCTTTGCACTTCATTTGCTGTAGAGAAAAGATGTTTAAAATCATGTTTCCCGCCTTTAGAGTGGCATTTATCAGTAGCGAGTGACTAGAAGAGGTGGCTATGTAACAAAGTTCAGCTTTATTTTTCTTCTACCTGCAAAGCAAGTGATAAGTGCTACTGAGAGACGGAAAAGTTCATTCTCTCTAGCAAGGTTACTCTTCTTGATGAGCATTAAAAGATAGCTTTAAGCCATTCACAATTATGACCTTGACTAGGAAAATGTAAGTTAATAAGGCTTCAACAAATTATGGTCTTTTTGGTCGATTTGCCTAGTGAACTGTTAATTGTAAAACTGAAAGACATTATGTTCAGCTTTCTCTATCACATCTTTTGTGTTTTAACAGTGACACTTCATTGAGTGCAATTAACAAAGCCTAGGAGATTTATTAACACACTTCTTCATGGCCAATGATCCATTCCACTTAAGACATAACACTGTAAAATGCACATTATCTCCTTTTGGCACTTACAATAATGCTTCATGAACTAGGAAGGCATATGTTAAAGCAGATAAAATAGCATTATTAGCTGACAAATCTTACAATTTATTAGACAGTTAATTTATCAGCTTAAAAGACACTTAAAACAGCTGTGCATTTAATGTCTTTTTAATGTATCCAGTAAAACTTGCATAATTGCCTGTAGTGCAATTTATTTTTAGCTATGTTGCAAAATGTCTGCATTTACTGTTTACATCTTCTTTAATTTTTCCTGCAAGGCTCATCACATCTAGGCACAAGCCCTAACAATGAGCACAGATAATCAGATAAAAAGACTTCTTGTACAAATGGCTGCCCATGAATGAACTATTCAAAAGTGCATGCTGAGCTGGACCAAAGAGTTCTTGCATTTTATCTCCACCCCAAGGGCAAGAGGGAGAAAAAAAAAACAGGGGTGCCTGGTAGGCAGCGTGGTCATGGACTGCCAAGCACGGCACATCAGAGACCGACGATGTCTGTCTTTACTGGCATTAGCATTTGGAGCCCATTCGGAGCCACATGTCTGGGGTGTAAACTAACAAGGCTCCAAAACTGCATTAGCAAAGGTGTTTCATTTTATAATTAAGGTAACTGCTCCCTGCAGATCAATTGTAGCAGACCTAAGTACTATCTGTGAAGAAAGTGGTGGAGAGGATACACATTTAACGACTCTGATGCATAAATTGGCTGTGTTTGTTTATTGCTCTCTAATTTAATGGAACCTTTTGTTAAATCTTTCTGGCTTTTTTTTTTTTTTTTAACGTACTGCTAGTAATGATTTCTGTGGGAACAAAGGGTGTTGCTTATTAAAATAAAAAGTCAAACATTGCCGTTTCCATTAATTAAATGTCAGATTAGCTTAATCTTTTAATAAATATTGGATATAATCTATTTACAGAGTGAAATCAGATCTGCAGATGCTGGCATGTGGAGTAGAAGCGCAGTTCTCCTTGCTTTGCAGAAACCAGGCAGGGGCAGGGGCTGAGGCAGGTGAGACCTGTGTCTTCAGGGCTCCTGAAAAAAAGCAGGTGGGCAGTTTGTAAAACACGATGAGTACAGGGATATGGGTAAAGGAGACTCTTCTGTTCTTTGAAATAATACTTGTTTCTCTCCATACTATGCTCATGCAGAGGCTGGAAGTGTAAATGTGGAACTTTTCTGTAGTAATAAGTGACTCCTGCTAAAGGGGGAAAAAAAGCTCTTTTGGACAGTTCAATCTCAAGTTTCCGGATTTGGGAATCTGAGTAGCCAGAGTCCAAAAATGTGTAGAATCCATCAGCATGGGCTATGCACACACACACGCAAATAAATAAAAGGATATGTAAATAAAAAAAAAAGGAACAAAGCACCATTTTGGGAAGGGGTGGAAGAAAAGGGGTAGAACTTTCATCATGTGAGGCTATATTAATGATGTGAGACTCAGAGACTCCAAGGCTAAATCCTCCTAAAATCCTTTTGTCATGTCAGGATGCCTTTTGTTTTTCCTTCTAAATGTCATTATCCATTCAGAACTGCTGCGTTTGATACAAGTTTGCAGAAGTGTTGAATATCTATGGTGGCAGAGTTATAATCCTCGTCAGCCTGTAAATTACTATCAAAAAAATTTTCCCATAAATGACTTATATTAGTAGTCTGGCAATATGAAAAGTTGTCTAAATGAGTGGATGTGAGAAAAATGGATGAATTATTGAAGTCAAGTGTAATACAGGCACGTGGATACCTATATGCATTACAAGAAAATTTTATGTATTACATTTAATTAAACATAAACATGTAATAGTGCATTATTCATGCAGAGATAGTCATCTAATGAGAGCTTCTTCACAGTTTGATTAGTGCAGCACTGTTGGCTATTTTATTGCTGTACAGTAAATAGTTGGAGAGTTGTCTTTGCTCCAGTATCAGCTGAATTCTGATGACACCAGGTTTCTGGTGTGGACTAAGCTAGTTGGCAACTGGTAATTCTTATATTACAGATCTTTGTGAGAGATTTTAAAGGCTACCACTGCAAAAGTAAGGTGCTTTGAAAATTTTCCCTCAGCTCTGCTTTCTAGCAGGATTTCATCATCCAGTTCATATTCTTCTAATTTGTCATTAAGAATTTAATTTCCATTTATTTAAAGGTAAAACATATTGGGAGGGAAACTGCCAGAAATGTCTGCTCTTATTTAGGCTAACCCTGTTGCGGAGAAATGCTGTAGCAGAGGATCATTCTTATGAAAGTAAAATCTAACCTTTGAAATCTTGTTTAGGCATAATCCACGTTGTTATAGTAATAATTACTTTACAGGCTAGTGAAGTTAACTCATTTTGTGAACAGATTAAAAATAAGCTCATCTGTAGCCCCAAAGACTTGAGAATCTCGTTGTATTCCATGTTAGAAATCTTTCATGTGGAAAGAGGACAATTCATTGCTAAATGATGGGTTGAAGGTACAGTTTTTCTCATCCGGAATGTCTTCTGTTATTTATTAAACAGTAATTTACAAAATAGATAAAAAGTTACAAAACCCAGAGTCTAAAGTTGGGGGTTTTTTTCGTCAAAACTTTGTCAGTCCTTCTCTCCAAACCTTGTGGGTCTCTAGGAAGATGGTTTATAAATAAGTCTGGCTGTGGGGTCTAGCCCCCAGGTCCCCTACACAGAGTGTATGGCTTGAGATGTAACCTCTCCAACGGCTTGTTTCTATCTCATGAACTATGACTGGGTGTGGGAAGAGACAGCGTTGGCTCTGAAATTCAGACTTCACTACAGACCTGTGCACCTTCTGTCATTTGAGAGGTAAAAAGTCAACATAATTTGTAGAAAGCTCATCCTGACACGAGAGCACAAAAAAACTTGATATGGGCTTCTGAAGAATTGGACAACTGAGGGAGGTGAAGAACTGGAGGCAATGGGTTTTCCCCCCATTCTGTAATTTCACCAGATTATTCTTTCCTACATTGGACCATGTAACTTGGAGAGTTTAAGAAAAAAATAACAATAATCTGAAAACAGGTTAATAGTTCCTATCTGGGATTGTTAATATTTCAAACAACTAAAACTTTAGTTCCTTTTCGCATGGGGCAATTCACTACCATAAGCTAATTACTAGGACCTTGTGTCAGAACCTGAAAATAGTTGGTTTCACTGGCTTCTAATAGCGTTCCATTTGAGATTACTTACTAGAAAAATGTTTAATTCTGAGGCTATTGTGACATACTTTGCTCTCTTATTAGGTGGGATTTGTCTTCCCTGATGTGTGAAATACCTCTTCTTGATGCTATTCTCTTAGCAGTAGTCTTTATAAAAGTCTATTTTTAAAAACCTATGTTAGAGCAAACATTGATAGTTTCATAAGAAACAGGTTTGGTGTTATGGAGAGCAGTCTGATGGAAGCAGGAGTATGTACAAATCCCTGTTGGTGCTGGAGTCTTCTGTGGAAAGGAGTGCTAGGGACCGGTGATGCTTCAATCCCACCGTGTGGGATTCTCCAAAGCGTTAGTTACTCCTACAGCTCTGCATGCACTAAAGACCGGAGGAAAGAAAAAGAAGCAGCTCTTCCCAAGGGTTTTATAGGGAGCAATTAGAAAACCATATCCAGTGAGCTTCCCTTGCAAAATCACTTGAAGTGTTCTATATAGAAAAGTGTATATCTTGATCCGTCTGCTAAAATAGTAAATAAACTTTTGTCCTTTCTTCTACTCGTGTGTGAATTTAACCTGCCCCTATATGAGATGAACCTGTGCTTAAAACTAGTTTTAGATTATGTTGTGTTTTCCCCCTAAGCATCAGAAGCCAGATGTTTTCAGGAAAAAGGAAATTACTGGTCTAAGTAATGAATATATTGAAGTACTGTAGCCACAGTCCATCTGCTGCTTTAGGTGCTGCTATTAATGCATCAGGATCAGACTCTGTTTTAATTTTTGGAGTATATTTGTTACATATTTTGTAAATGTGAATAGAAGAAAGATTAGCCCTTTCTGTGGGTAGCTGTTAGCTTTCATCTTTAACCGTTATAGGCAAGGAATTACATAAAGGGGGTTGTACCAACTTGGAAATAGCTGGAGAAGCTGTACAGACCTCAGCGCTCCTTGGTGTCCTGACCCATCCCTCCAGCTCTGTCTCTGAGGGGGGGACCCATGTCAAGTCCCCCACCAGACCACATCTACCAGCCCTTGTTTCTGTAATGTCCATCCAGGGAATGCTGTGAGTCCTCAAATTTTATTTCTAAGAATGTTATTTTTGTTGTGACCCAACAGGAAGCCATAATGACCATTTCAGAGCATCCTAACAATATATATTTTATATAAAAAGCTGTGTGGGCAGACACCTAGGGAGGGAGAGGCACTATAATAGAAAATGACCACAAAGTCTTAATTTGCTTTCCTGGAAGATTTTTTTAAATTTTTTTTTATTTATTATTATACCTGGAAATTCCAACAGAAAGGAAAGACCTTTCCAAAGTTCAAAGATGGTGATGCTTTGACAATTAATGGTCTTTCCAGCTCGTCTTGTAGTCTAACAGCTTGGGTGCTTCACTGAAGTCTGGTTCTTTCAGATGCAATACATCCACGACTTCATTCAATCACTTTGATTTCGAGTCCAGTGAAAATTTGCACTTTAAACCTTGGAATAAACCTCTTTTACAGTTCCTCTTCTGTCCCTGATTTTACAGCATGCCTACCACTGAAATAACCAGTCTTGTAGAGTCCTACCTCCCCACCACCTTTTGGCTTTTGGTTAAAAGACAGTAGAGAGGCTTGTCTAGCAAGAGTACCTTTGAGGCAAGGGTACCTTCTTCCCTACATACTGCTCTGACGTGACTCAAGGTCATTATCACAAACTTTTCAAGTTCATGCCAGAGAGCTTTCTGAGCTGTCCCCGGCCAGACAGTGGCGGTCCTTTCCAGCCCTTCTACGAGCCCATATGGTTTTGGTGAAGGTGCAGCTTGCTGGGTAGCCTGAGGATGGTGTGTTGGAAAAAGGCTATTCTCAAGGATTGCTGTAGTCTTTGGTGAGGAAGGATTTTCTCATCCATTTCTAATCATCCACCTGCAGAATTTCTGTGGCTTTTCTCCACTGTAAATTACTTCATTTAAGGTTCTTAATGGAGGTCTCTCTTCGTTTCATCCCATTATCTATTTCATTGACAACCTAATGTTTTACCTTGGTAAACTATATCAAAGTGTGGGGAAAAAAATACTACAGTGGAAGGATAAGGTTTGGACCAAGAAAAATATCCAAATAAGAAAAAATCTCCTAAGAAAAATATTCATTTGAAAATGCAGTCTCTGCAGCAGAATATTTTAGCAGTAGGTTTTTTTATAAATTATTTAATATGTATATACTGACTTGTAAAGATACCTATATTTAGAAATATAAAGTTTGCAGCCTGTACTCTGCGGACTCTGGATTGATACCAATGCACACACTGTATACTGGAGATTTGGGGCCATCTAATTATGACTATCTTGAACTGTTTTTTGAGGCAAAGATGACTACTGTTGGGAGGTAAATAAAGTATTTTTTTAATTCAAAAATAATCCTGATCCATCTATTTGCATGCGATGACTGATAGAGTTGTATTTTGCATTCTTTTTCAGCATGTGTTCATGGCATAGAAAAATAGCTTGTCACGTTGTATTGTGTCATTAATTTTCTCATCATAATGGAATATCGCATCAAAGTTGATGTCAATGGCACTCAAAATTTTGGACCATCCAGCTCTGTACTACAAGAGTCTTAAACAGCTACATAATGACATAAAACCCTTCCAAGTTGCAGCACTGCAATGAAGTATAGGTCAGACCAGCTGGAAGTTCCACTTTCTGCCATTCTGTAACAAACCTGGAAATGGGCCTTTATTTGCTGAAGGTGTTATGATACCTTCACACAGATGCAGTATTAACTTAACAGCAGAATGGAGGATAAAAATCATTTTTTGTTCACTTTAATCCTGTAACCTAAAGATTGTTGCTTATAGAGGTCAAAAAAAAAGAACTACTTTTAGTGGGCTCGAGAGAGAAATCTGTAAAATACACACAGGTATAAATGTAAACTGAGAATTTTAATGTATATAGTGTTTATTTATATTTTGAAAACATCAGGGGGTCTGCCTGGGTAAGGAACTGGGTGCTCTAGAGAGTGGGAAAAGATGTACAGTAATTCTTCAAAGTTTTGGTGGTTTGAAAGTCACAGGAAGGGAAGAGGTCTGCCTCCTATGGAGAGAAAATATTTTCTTGCACCAGGTCAGTGATCTTCAAATGAAAAAAAAAAATAAATCTTTAAGTAGGTTTAGAGATATTAGAGCATAACATCTCCTAAGAAATCATTTTAGAGAATTGGCCCAGTGGTTTGAGTCAACAACGTGCTTTTATATAGCCGCGGATGTGGTGAGGGCGTTGAAAGAGCCTGTTTGGACCGCTGAATAAGCCGTGTGTTACTCTGCAATTGAGGAAATACTAATCTACAGACTTGTAATTGGGAACGCTTTCACAATCTGCAGAATACAGACATGAAATCAAGGCGATGCAATGACATAAGCCAGTGGTGTGTTATAAAAAGTGGGAATTTAAGCTGGATAATTTAAGCTCTCGTTCATGCTCTTGTACCTTTCCCAGGACCCCAGTTTTGTTCAGTTGGTACTAGTGTGTCAGCCTGGATTTTCAGTCCATTTAATCATCTGCCTCTACCTTTCCCTTGTTTGTTTCTATCTCCACGCTAAAAAGTCTGCTTCTAATGTGTTATTGAATAAGGCAGCGCTCTGTATGTGCAGAGCACTTTCCCTTAGTGGTGATAAAATGGTGATAAAAACGAAAAGTGACACTTCAAACGCAAGCCTGCTTTTAAGCTTCAGTGCATATTGCTGCTTCTCTCCCAAACACAACTCTTTATTTTTCCCTCTCAAAAACCGATCATTTTGAAAGAGAATACAGATGCACATATGGTACAGCAAGTCTTCCCAATATCTAGCAGTATGATCTGCAAAAATGATGTGACCCATCAACATATTTGAGCCTACAGTACTGCAGAAGCTGCTAATATTTAGAAAGTATTTTCTCTGCCAGAAAGGTTTCCATCTCTGCTCTTTCTGTGGCTTGGACTTACCAATACCCTGCAGCTGCTTCGTGGGGATGCAGAGAAATGCTAAACTTGTTTCCACTTAACTTTTTGTTGGGTTCACAGCAGCTTTGCGTCACCAAAAGAGTTTGGCTTTGGGTGCACCTGCCCCCCTGCCTCCCCTCATACCCTCCTTCTGACGGCCTAAACCAGAATGAGAGTGGCTAGGTTAATTATTCTCTCCTTTTAATAAATTGAATAGGCTCAGAGTGCTGATGTGTTGAAGTCTGGCTGCGGGGACAGTCTGAGAGCGCTCTCCCTTGGGAGGCTCAGCAGAGCTGCCCTGCTCCGACACCGCCGCAAAGGGCACAGCACCTAGGAGCTGGTGGCCCTTTATGCTGACTTGGCTCTATTTTCTGCTTCTCCAAATCCTGCTTTTGACCTCGCTCATCTTTTCTTTCCTGCCCTCTACACATTAAGCTTTTTGGTTGTCTAACAGTTTGTATTTGAAAGAAGAAAACACTTCTGTGCTCCCCATTCCCTCCCCTTCTAAACCTGGGGATCATAGAGCGATGCTGGGAGGTGATGGAAAAAGCACTGTCCTCTGTAATTTATTTCAAATCTGTTCCTCTTATTCATTTCTGGTTTTGCTTAGAACACTTCTCCAAGATGCCTCTACTGTTTTTCTGAAGCCCAGGGGCAGGGCAGGCTCTTGGTGCTGCTGCGGGCTTGGCAGCATCCATTTTTAAACACTGTTCTTTAAGGATTCTGTGCAGGAATCGGAGCTCTGAAGGGGACCAAAAGTGATGAAAGATTCAGAAACAGTGGACTGGAGACAGGGCTGAACGAGCTGGGTTTATTCGGCAGAAAAGTCAATATCTCTTTCTCCCTGTTGGGCTTAGGAAAAGAAGAAATTAGCTTACTTTGCAGCAAAGATTTTGGCTAGTTAAACATTAAGACAGCCCTGCTAGGAAGGTAGGGATCCTCTTTTTGGTGAGTTTCTGTGAACAGGCTTGTCAAAGTCCTGCTGGGAATAACATAGGTGAACTCCATCCCCCTCGGTGGGCAGACAACTTAGCTCAAGTTTCCTACCACCTTTCTCTGCTTCTAATGCCTAGGTAAACAGAGGAACATAAAAATATTGCCTTCTTCCACGCAGGGCTGTGAAAAAAAAATATGTATGATATGGTTAATATTTTATCACTGCTCTGAGCTATAAAAAAATTGGCACTGCTTTCAAAGTTGTTGCAGAAAGGATGGATAATTTATAAGAAAAATGTGGGGATCATCCCATCTCCTGTTTTTAAAATTCAGCAGGATGAAATTAGGATACATGGTCAGAAAGTGTCTGTTTTTATTTATGGAGGGCTAAAGTTGATGAGTACATGCACAATTGTCACAATAACCTTGCAGAAAACTTCATTAACGTGTAAATCCCATAGAAACATCCAAAGATTTCTTTCTTGTGGATGGGGCTCTTAATGCAATGGCAGCCTATGGCAAGTAAAAATGCAAATGGCATTTGTTAAGTATGGTAATTGATACCTAGCTATGTGGAGGTCTTATAATAAATGCCTAGATGTTCTTTAAAAATTTAACATTTAGTGTTGTATTTGTCATGGCTTATTGCAGTGGTCTCTGTTTTGATGGGCCGCCTCTGTACATGTACCCTCCCTGGCCCCCTGCTACAACAGCCCTTTTTATGCCCACAGCTCACTTTTCTGCTCCTCCCTGCATATCCCAGTAGCTTGAGGTGAGAAAAGAAAGGGATTTAATTTTTTTTTTTTAATTCTGTCATAACCTCAATGCAGATTTTAAACTGAATTTTGTATTTCATGATTTGTTCTTCCCACACACACACACGCACAGATTCCCTCTCCCCCTCAATGAGGTAATTGCATGACAACTAGATTAATATCTTTTACATACTTATTAAACTCAATGAGTGGTCCTGCGCAAACAATTGATATTTAATTACCGTATTATCATCCTACTAAATTTTAATTACTATTCATTTAAAATACCTCATATGTTATCATTCATGTTAATGTGGATTTGTTTCTCTGTAAATGTTTCTCTGTAAATCCTAACTTTAAGTTGAACTAACCTGCAAAGTAATCGGGATTTCTCAAGGTAATAGTGTGTTTAATGCAGGTCAAAGGCATTGCAATACGCTATGGAAAGGGAAAATGCAACCACCGGCCAGTGTGGGTTGTATTAAAGAGCATATGCTTTTGAACCAGAACTCAGAAAATGTTGAATGACTTACCTTTTGAATCACCTTGCAATGTAATTTCAGCCTAAAAGATCTTAAGCCAGGAGAAATTAATATTTAGCAGCTGACAATAAGCTGATTGTTAAGAACCAGAGCAGTTCCAAAGTTGGCAAGGAACGTGAAAAAAGACTAAAATCACAATCCTATGGTAAATTTGCCTCTTTCAGTGATCATTGTTTTTACCTCTGACAAGTATCGATTTTCTAGATCTCATCCATGACTCACTTAATTACTCCTCGGAGAAAAGAAAATACATGATAATTTTTGTAGTGAAAAACAACCACCTCTGATGGGTAAAATCATAACACCTTGTCAGTTCCTGCAGCGGGAGGCAGAGATTGGGGGGGGGGGGGTCTCGGANGGGGGGGGGGTCTCGTGATCAGATTCAGTTAGGTCTCTTTGGTTTTGCAATTTATTGATTGAGGATATTTAAAATTAAAAGGGGTTATTTTCTATATTTCTATATATAAGATCTGATGCAGTTGTTGACGGCTCTACTGAGGAAGGTCATATGCTCTGAATCAGAGGAGTTTGCTTAGCTCCTTCTTGCTGTCTGTTAATGTTCATTGAAATTAAATCTCTTCAGATAGCTCTTCAAATCCATTGTTCTTTTCCCAACAAGGCATGCGAGACTGTTAACATCTGTACACTGTCAGCAAGATTTCCCAAATTTCTGCAGAATCTTTATTTTTCTCTTCATTTTTGCAGTTTCTATAGGTGGTACTTGATTTCATCCATTTGTTTGCATAGTGAAAAAATGAGGTTCAGCTCTTATTAAAATCCTAAATTTATAAGGTCTTTTTTCCCACCTAAAACATAAATTATAAGAAGAAAGTTCAGTAACAGCTTGGGAAAATCTTCTTCCACGTGGTTTGGTAATTTGAGGGAACTCAGTTCTGTGGGGTTATTTTTGCTGTTGTTGCTTAGCTATCTTCCAGAAAAGTTCATGTAAAGGATCGCCCTCCTTGCATCAATATGCTAAAAATATTTACTGCAACCAGGAGATTTTTCTTAGGCAATTAATTGTGTGACTCAGTCCCATAAGCTCCTGCAATGACTTTATATCCTGTCAGTGATATATAACCTATTGACTTTCCTTTGGTTATAGAACTATTACTTTCCTGATAGATAAAAAGGTATCATGGAATGATTAAATCGGTCTCTTTGCTTTTATGAAACTCTGTTGACTAGCTAGTCTTCCAAGGACTGATTCTAGGGGAAGCCGTGGTCACCCTCAGACCTGTCTTTTGGATCTTGCTCGTGCGTGAGGTGGATTTTACTCATGGATCAGTTCCAGAACAGACCTCTCAGTGTAACAAAATAAGAATTATATATGTTTCTACTGGTAGGTATATTTATCATAATGGAGAACAGGCAATTTTCCCTGTTCACAAAACACCAGCACTGGGTTCCTGTGGGAATTATTGCTTTATTAATTATACCAGGTTTTGTTCATATTTTACTCGGGCAAACAGCCCCATTCCCTTCAGGTGAGTTTATTTGCATGAATTGTGAGGTCTCTGGATTGGCATTTCTATAAATCAGTGAGAAATACTGAATTGTTTCTATCCTGTGTAGAATGGGCATAATAGAGCCTTAATTTTCTTGGAAATATTTAGTATGCAAACACTTTCATGAGGCCAATTTACTTATTGGAATGAAATTCATACAATATATTAGTGGTAGGAACTATTGAACTAAACCATTTAAACCAGCGCTGGACTTTAGAGGAAATTAATCACACGGCAATGAAGATATCTGCTGGGCAGAGCCTGGGTGTGCTTGGGAGAGGTGGTGAAATCCAAGCAGCGCTGCCATTGCCTTCCTTTGGCTTGAGTGACAGAAACGACAGATTTACTGACCGAGGTTCCGCTGTGCTTAGACCCCACATATTGTAATTTTTATAACACATATTCACTATAACACTTTAACTAAAAGAGTTTGTGTATTAAATGATGTTAGATTACGATATTTAATGGCTTATAGGATATAGCTAGTACCCGGGAGGCTAATTTGTTTGCATTAGCTGGACGGGTCAACTGCTTCAAACATGCAGATTATAGAACTACTGGTAGATTGCATTACACAATTTAAATAAATAGTAGCAATTTGTCAATGTCATCTTAGCTTTAACATTTTCCTTTTAAACCCCAGGAAATAGTAGTTCCAATTAAATTGACCTTTTCTTTTCTGCATCTTCATGTTATTAGTAGATAATGCTTAGTCTTTTAGCAAGTAAAAAAAAAAAAAATACTTCCAAAGCAGTGATGCACTTGTAGTAAACTTTCCAGACAAAATTGCCTTCTTTAGAAACAAATGAATCGAATTTATTCACCCAGTAAATTTTACAAGTCAGATACACACATATATGTAAGTAATAGATTAAGACACATGAATTGATGTATCTCAATGACTAGGTCTTCGGTTTCAGAGGACAATTGCAGGTTCTTGTCACTGTAAAGCTTTAAGTTATACTATTCATTTTGGACATACAGCAGCTAAAAAATACATGATGGCTGAACCATCCATACATGAACTGCTGTGAGCAAATCCTAGACGTCTGGAATGCCAACTTGCTTTTGGGAGTCGGGTGTAGGTGTCTACTTACTTAGTCTTGTAGCACTAAGTGAACTAGATTTGAAAACCTGGACCTGGAAGTCTTATAGGAAAATAGAAACGGTGAAATGCTTAAATTGTCATGTAACATAGAAGAGTTTGTCTACGTGCATTGTCCATGCAGTAATACACAGAAATACTGTGCACTGTACATTTTCCTGTGCACATATGTCTGTGTATAAAAAAGTGGTTTGCCTGCTTGATGTCCTCCTGGCAAGCATTAGCTGTAAGCCTGATGGCATCGGAATCAGATTCAGCCACAATTTTTGGTAGGTGCCGATAGTTTTGAAGGCACAGAAGCCTGAGGCTTTTGGGCAAAATTTGGCCAGAGGATGATACTTAAAGCTTTCTTAGCACCTGAGGCAAAATACTGTGGCAAGAAATCTACTATAACAGTGCCCTGGTGGTCTTTAACTGTGAAAGGGAATAGCTCTCTGTAAACTAGAGCGTCTCAAAATTTCAGGTTTTGCTGAAAAAGTTTGGATTATTTTTAGTTGTTTAAGGCTGAAAAGTGGTTTTGAGGTACTTTTCTTGCACGAGCAGTTTTTGACTAAAGCAAGAACAACCAAAATGTGGAATGATTGGAAAAAAAACCCCAACAACATTATTTTTTAAGGAAGGTATCAATCATCTGTGGAATCAAAAAAACCCCCCAAACCAACAAAAACACCCCAAAACCCAGCTGTACTATTATTCACCCACCTTCAGTGCCGTGGACAGAATGACAATTCTCATGAGAAAATCCACATTGAAGTTGATCTCAATTATCAATTGTTTTTACTCATCTGCTTTATTGGAAAATACATCTGTTTTCTAATACTTTCCTTTTGGGCACTGTGGTTATTCTCTCATTTATTCTGTTGCTTTGCTTCAAGGTGCATTAGTTAGCTTTGGATAATGTTTGCGTTTGGGTTGATAGGCTTCCACCCCTCTGCCGTTCCACATAACAATAGACTAGAAACAGAAACGAGCCAATTTCTTGTGCTACCCTTCTATCACACCTTCTGTTGATGTGATACTTTCTTTTCATAGTGTCAGGAGCACCCGACAAACTTCCTGCTTACCCATCAGCAGCTTCTTGAAGGTTACAATTGCATGGACTTTATATACTCACCTGCTAATTAAAAGAAATTTTTTGTTTTCTGAACGTGTAGAATTAGCACATTCCAAGGCTGCATGGTGCAAACACAGAGGACAGGATATTTAAAGTTTCACTTTATTTAGTATTCAGTGTATATCATTCAGCAAGCACTATTTGAAAAGAGGCCAGAAAGCAATTTTAACAATATCACATGCGAGAAAATGATTCAAAGTTTTGGAGAGAGAGATAATTCTGTAATCTCTGTGATCTAAAACTGAACAAAGGATGTGACCCAACATATTAAATACAAGAAAAACAGATTCCTGTTACTTTCCTTTCTCACTCCTCAGAAAGCAGATACAGTAGGCAGGGATCTAAACTCATCGTATTATAACATCGTTAAAGTGAGTAGCTGATCCTCAGCAATTCAAAATAGCTCAGCAAGGGGGTGCAAGGAAAGGGGCTGACATACCCCTGCTCGCTTTTGACTTGAGGGACACCCCTTTTGGGTGATCCCTCGGCACAAGGTAGCAGTGTAAGGGCTGTGCAGGCCTCTGATGGCTTCTTGTGGCTCTGAGACGTCCAAAGGGTGGCTAACCTTTGCTGGGAGAAAAAACAAGGTGGGGTGAAGGACAACGCTTCTGGGTTTTGGGGGTTTTTTTTATGAAATGCAAATCTAGGCAAATATAGCCAATTAGAAAAATGGAAATTTACCATTTTAGAAGACAATTGCTAACAAATACTTTCAGGTTATTTGGGGAATTTCTGTCTGCATGTTCTTAATGTACTATTTCATATTGAAGATGATACTGCGCCTCTTCTTAGCATCTTCACATATGCTGTTTCATCAAGTACACTCTTTTTGCTTGAATCCAGATGCTACAATGCAGTAGCATGGGGGGTTTTTGTTTGCTTTTGCATTTTTTGCGGGAATTTCATAAATTTCTCATTTGTTATCAATCCGTGCTTTTAAAATTTCTTTTAGAGTAGTAGCCACATAGTTTTTTTCCAAAGGACAAGGAGAGGGTAATAGCTTCTAGGAGGCCAATCCTGACTGTTTCTGAGTATTTGGCTGATGGATGTTTCATGGGAAGATTCAAGGATTCTGCAAACACAAGGTGGCAAAAACGTGCCTCATTGAAGAATCCTTATCCGTCTTCCTTTCTTTTATTTACTTATTTTTTAACTAGTTGGCATGCTTCAGATGAAAGGCTTGTTCATTTCTGCTGTTATCTGAAAAATTTGAGTCGAGAGCTTGAGCGCGTATCCGACAGATAATCAATGCCACATCCCTTTAAGAGACTGCTATGGCTGGTAGGTATCAATAGCAGACTTCTAGGGCTGACATTTCCTTCATTTACATGTGCCGTGTATGGACCTCATCTATTTCTGGGTACAGCACGCTATACGTCAGTGCAAACCCTGACTTCAGCAGAGGCAGATCTGATTTGCAGTGGAATTAATTTGCAGAGAATCAGGTCCAACGTATACAACAACAGTTTCATGCCACTCCACTGCTGTCACTATTCATTGCCAAAGAACTATATCCTTTTATTATCAGCTGGCAACAAAACAAGAGAGATGCATGCTTCAGAGCAAAATAAGTCAAAACCAATTAACATTTGTACCGTTTGCTGTTCTCTAAGAATAGTTCAAGGATAATTCTGGAAATTCCACAGTTGCAGGTTATCTGCGGTGTATTCTCCTTTAGAGGCAACAGACAACTCAGTCTGGAGCACAGATGTAGCTGAAATCAAATAGCAAATACACAACGGTTAGTCAGCAAATTAAATAAACATGCATTAATAACTCGTTTTCCTCAAGTGACTCCACACTGTAACAACACTAGGAGAAAGAAATTATCTTTCCCCCATTTTTATAGTTTCTGCAGGTCCAGATAAAATAGCGTGGCATCATGTTCATTGGTTACTGAGTCTGAATCCACAGAAACCAGAGTTTTTGATCTCTTTGAATCTGTTTGGAAAGGAATTATTTTGGTGCCTTTCTGAGTATGCATGAATGTAATGATTATCATTGCTTTTTAAAATTCAACCCTGCTGCCAAAGGGAAAGTTTCTCAGTGTAGGGAATGAGTAAACAGTAGCTTTTGGTTGCTACATCATTCCACATAAATGACATGATTTAATTGATTCTAAATGCAATTAAATTATCTATAAATTGGTAGACATATCCATGACTGCAAATAAAAATTGCGGCTGCTTGAACAGGCTTTCTTCTTTTCGATAAACATCATGAAGTCACAGGCTTTGATTTTGTGACTAATGTAGGAAGCAATTCCTTCCAGATCATGACAGATCTTCACTCAGGTACACCAGAGCTTTTCCACTTTCTGTTGCAGTGAAAAATAATCATGCTGGAATACGTGTAAGGATCTTTAGGAAACTCCTATGTGTGCATTCCTTAAATACTGTTGAGCAAATGAACATGTCCACCGCAGATCTGGAAATAGACTTATGTACTTGATACCATGGACATAAAGTGTGTATGGAAACGCAGGAAACTTTTTATGTGTTTGGAAAAAGGATGGATCAGAGAGTGCAGGGAGTTATTGGAAAAAAAAGCAGATTGAGATACTCGTTTTAATCAGTACAGTCTATTGGAGCTCAAGTGAAAATGATCCCAGCACTCCCGCACGCTGCTGGGTCGAGCTCTCCATCCCAGCACACCACCCCACCCTCTGCCTTTCCCCCAAGTCCTGGGAAAGTGAGCTGGAGAAGACATGTTGGAAAACCTAGGGAAGAGGCTCCTGTTAGTAAGATGAGAGACTCTAGGAGTTCTTACAAAAAGAATACGATTCCTCTGTTAAGTTTTGCTATGCAGAATTATTAAATTACGGGCTAAGAAATTACTCCTAGGGGATGCGTATGTCTATATACTGTATGAAGGTGGTTGGTGTCTCTTTCAGTGAGGACCTGAACGAAGGCAGCACAGAGCAGGGAACAGCCGAGCTCAGGGAGGCTGGTGCTGACGTGGGTTTAGACGCGAGCTCGGGGGACAAGAAGGCTGAATACAAATTTGCTCTGTTTGTAGTGCTCGCTGGTACCTGGCACTGTTTTCATACAACTCATACCTCTTTTCACATTAGTAGTCATTGCTGAGGCTTGATTTTGGATCTACTAGTTACGTAAGGCTTTTGTTACTGTCCTTTCTCTGTATTAAGATGCACTGTAGGGATTTATTTTTATTATTATTAACGTTTTTATTGATTTTTCTTTTTGAAGAGTGCCTTTGAAAGAATTACTCCTCATAAGCCGTGCTGATATAAAAGCATAGTTACTATAATAATGGCCTTTGAATACTGTCCATTAAACCTTGACATTTAAAGTGTTTACTGTGAATACATATTAAGTTTCTCATTAAAGGCAAGGTCTGGCTTTCTTGATGTGACTCTTAGATTAAATCAGTCTAATCCAAAATAAATACAAAGATGGAGAATTCATAACAAGCTGCCTTGTAGATTCTCTGTGTGTAAAACAGCAACTGCTATTGTGGCAGAAAGATCTCATTTTAGTGTCTCCTCTTTGGCCCTCAAGAAGAGAAAAAAACCCTGTTCATTGTGTATAAAACCTTTTGCACTTTGACATAAGTCCTTCCAGCAGAATCCCATTTTTTATTGAAACAAACTTAAACCATATTCCGTTTCACAAAAGCAAAATGTGCTGAACATGTGCTTTTTAAAATAGAAGCATGTGCATCAACTCTTCTACAAGAAGATACTTTCTGAGAGTAGTCTCCTGGGAAGGTCCATTACCCAAAATCCAGCGAGCACAGGAAAAGGGTGAAACAGTATTAGATCAAGCTTTACTAAGCTGGATGGCCCAGGCTGTGGAATAAGTGATATTTAATATGTGCACTTTGAGGCTCCTGTTGAGTGCCCTGTTTGGTAACCCGGATCAGGATGCTTGTTTAGTGGATAAAAGTGTAACTTTAGAAATTGGCAGGAACTTTCTGTGCTTGGCCACCTGTACTCTCAGCCAGATATGGTGTAAGGAGACTCACACAAGCACACTTTTCAAAGTTTGTTCTGTTTCACTTCCTTACAACTGCCAGGTTCAAAAGAGCCATTTATTTAAAAAAAGGAAAAAAAAAAAAAAAGCCATGATCAGTTCAAAGATGCATTTATAAAGCTCACTAGTCTTTATGATCAAACTCATACTTCGTCTTCCCGTTACTAAAATAATACTTTTATCCTGCTCTCTTTTTCCCCACTCATCTGTTTTGTTATGAAAACATAAGTATAATGAAGGTCTCAGGCATTGTATTTTCCAGGCAGCGTGATACTCTAAGTAATATAAAATGGGGATTTTTTTTTTTTGTGGAGTTTTTGCTGTCAATAATAATAATAATTGTATCAAAAATAATGTGAACTCCCACCGAAGCCTGCATAGTCAATCAGCATAAAGTATTAGCACTTCAGGGACACAAAGGCTCTGAGCCTGATAAAAGAGATTGGACTGAGAATTTTGACCTAAGAATATAATAATGTCTTCCAAGATCTCATTATGCCCGTGCCCATTCGAAACCATCTGGGGCCCAGAATAATAAAAGGAGTGGTGTGAATTTATGAACCCATAGATCTAGCCATGCCCCCTTGGATATTGTGTTGGATTAGTAGATTTACTGCTAATCCAAACACTGTGGGCGAAATTATGTCTTTACATCTGCACTGCGGATCTCGGAGAACCGCAGTAAGTTAAATGTTTGAAGGGTTGACAGCAGCTCCCCTGCTTCAGGCACAATCTTCTGGCGCTCTGCCACCTTCCCAAAAGTGCAGCTCCTCAGATGCACGTCCTCCACGTCTGCCGTGGCAGTTCTCCAAAGGGAGATGCCGCCTAGCAAATGAAAGGGGGCTAGTGAGCGAAAAAGTCACCGCTACTGCCTGTAACAGGTGGGAGCAGTGTCAGCCTGGTGCAAATAAGGCACAGTTGGCACGGGGAGGATTGATCTGTCGTCTTCAAGTTGCCTCAGGTGCAGAGCCCGAAGAGAAGTCTCTACGTTTAATTGGGGGTGTCTTCAGCTAAATAAAATAGTCAGATGCAAATCCTTTTCCTAAGGGGCAGCCATGTGGACTTGTGACCTTTCTTTGAATGGTTTGGAGCCCAGAAATCAATGATTACACTAAATCCATAATTATATTCTTTTCATCTGTGGCAGGGTACTGATAGCGTGACAGATGTGAGACCTTGAAAGCACGGAAACTTCAAAGACCGTTGAGATGTGTTAGACACCATGGACATGTGGAGCAGTAAAAAAATAAAATTAAAAATAGAAAAAGACTACTCTATCAGTGCTTTAGGTGATCTCTCTCCTGCACGTGTATACGCACACACACATGTATGTGTGCACACATTTATGTACATGACTTGAGGCCCTGGAATCCCCGGGGAAGAGGAGAGGGAGTAACTGCTGTAAGTCAGAGAGCTTTGGCCAACTAGAAGAATTAAATAGTTGTCCTGTTTTGGCTCAAGAGGCTTCACAAAGAAAGAAGGGGGGCTGGCCCAGGTCAGGAGACGTGGCTGGAGACACTGCTGGCGATTAGGGAAGGTGGATGTGTACCAGTACCTCTCCTGTTGGTAACATGGCTCGGTTGGTTTGTTCTTTTAGGAGATGTTTCTCAAATCTATTTCTGTCTTTAAAGAAGCAGAACTATTCTTTATGGTTATTTTTGTTCTCGTAGTAAGATATTGCAAGAAGAAATGCTGGCTCAGGGTGAGGAGGGTTGTTTGCTGCGGACTATAAGGGCAGCTCAGCCTTCAAGCCGTGGTCCCCAGGCAGAATGATGCAGGTTCCCACTTGGGAAAGATGATGTGTGGGGGTCCGTGACCCCAGAGACGTTCCCTGGAGGAGGCTGATGTGAAAGGTGCAGTTAACCACAGAGCTGTCACACGCTGAATTTTTTATTTTATTTCTCTTTTAAAGCACGAGGAAACCATAAGGGTTCTGATCTGCTCAGGTACCTTGTGAGAAGGGAGGAGGGCAGTCGGTAACGTAAAAGAGACGAGGTTTGCAGGGAGGCAAAACAACCTGCATTAGCCCATCTGTGTTAGAAAATCAGACACTCAGGTGTGTACAGGATCTTCACATGTTTGTAACACGGTGTGCTGTGGCTTCTGGCATGAAGAATATTCCCTGGTTGTCAGCGCTGCCCTGGCACATCTTTCATTCCTGTACGTGGCATGCCACGTTCCTACAGATGGCGTAACTTTTTTTGCAAGTGTATGAAGTGAGATATGTTGGCTAGGGAAGATTTTGTTATTTGCAAAGGAAAATGAGAAAAGAACAACACTGGACGTTTCAGAAAGCCTTCTACCATTTTTTTCTGTTGGTACTTATGGTTTAAGATGCATATGAGCAGAAGAACCACATCCAAAGTGGTTGGGGAATTCAAGAGTGAAGAAATAATTGATAACAGTGCCTGTCTGCCAGTGGTGAAGCCAGCTGGAGTGGGTCCATGGGTCCAGGTACTCTGTATCTGAGAGGAGGTAAAAGCCACCACAGTTAGAAATCAGTAAAAAGAGAGTAGTGTTTCCCATTTATCCCCAGTTCAAGTTTTTTGTGGGTTGTTTTGTTTTGTTTTTTTAGTGTAGTGCCTCACAGTCTTTGCAGGTGGAGAACAAATGCTTTAGCAGGGAAAGGGAAATGATGTTCCTGACATTTCTCTGGTATTTGCAGCTGTGAATGTAAATGAGTATCTTACTGCTCCTCATACTGGAATAGTGGAGGGGCACAACATGGATTTTTTGTTTATTTATTATAACTTCAATAAGTAATAAAACTATTTAATGTTAATCCATATTACTTATTAATTTGCTTCTTGAAAAATTCTGTGTGAATTAGAAATTTTGGGAGTACAGCTAGAAATTAATTGGCTTGAATTCTGCACGGTAAGGTAACAAAAGCACATGATAAATGCAATTGTTTGTATGGTCCTGGCATTACACATTACACAGATATTTGTAACTGTAAATGGTGGATTAGAAAGTGAGGAAATGCTGGTATGAAGTACACGGAGTAGGTAAACTGAAGATTTCTGGTGGTTACCATCAATACAAGTAACTTTATAAGCATATAATGCAATCTCACATGCAATTTCTTAACTTTAGCAATGTAGAAAGATAAATTGAAAAAGATTAGGATTTTGTTTTTTCTGTAAAATTTTGAACTTTAATATTAGATTACTTTTTGAGTTCCAGTGTAGAAATCTCAGAAGTAATAATAGTAAAAAAACACATAAAAATGCAAAATCTAGCCAATGTTACAAGAATTATTTAGGCTCTAAGGCACAATTGGAAAAGTTTCTCTCTTTAGCCTGACCCTGAGATCACAAAATACTAGACTGTCACTGATCTCAGAGTCCAAAATGCCTGAATGGTAACTTGAGCTATTGCGCGCTCTTGGATAAAAAGACTTGTGGGAAGTACCTCTTAAGAGGATGATTTTTTTCATAAATATTTGTTTGAAGCTGGTGGGGCATCTCTAAGATGAGAAGCATCTCATCAGAGGTGCATTACCAGGCAGAGTGTAGCACAGGTAGCCAAGTGCACATGGCGTTTATCTCCTACCTGTGCAGTTTATGGACCTCTAGTGAAGCTCTCAAAAATAGCTGAATTTGAACACACCAGTAACTCCAGCAGTTTCTCGCCACTCTCCCTGTGCAATCCCCAGTTTGAGACAAGCCCTTTCCATCATCCTTCTCCTTTGCCATTCTTAATATCCACTTACAATTTGTTTTCCAAATGAGCTTTCATTAGTTTCTCTCCTGGTTTCTTTGTCGTGCTACTCCAACGGTGCTGCTTAGCAGACATGCCGAGCATTGCTTTTCCTAGTCATCTTCTGGAAGGCCACTCACATAAAGTCAGCCAAATACTTGCAGAGAATTTAAAGATACCTGGACAGAGCCAGTTACTTGTATGTCGTAGGTCTACTTCTTCAAGGCAGGTTAATTCTTGAAGTTATTCACCAGTTGTGTATGTATTATACAGTTGTTTTATCACTTATGTAGACTCCCGTGAAAGGAGTATCATACCCATTCCTCAAAATATTCAAATCTTACCTTTTCTGACTAACACAGGGGGCACCAAGATGAACAAACTAGTTATACATGCATGGAAAGTCGCAAGCTGAAAGTAATTGTGTATTCAGTTTTAATGGAGCTGAATCTCCTGCTGAGATTTCAATATCTGACAGCATTGCTTTCATTGCCCCAAATGCCCAACCTTTTTCTAATGTTTGACCTTGGGTATGATTATATTTCTGTATGTATCTCAAATGATGCAAAATCATTTGCCTATATCAGTCATCTCTCACTGACAGTCCTGTTCCAGCTCATGGCAGAAGAGAACAAGTCTGATGGCAGTAACAATAGCTAAAATGAGCTTTGATAGATGTTTCTCCCCTTTCAATAAATACATAAAGCATCTCTATAATGTCATTTTGTTAACTGATAAACAACAAAAGGACGAAGGCATTCACTTTTAACTCTATTGCATGCCATTATTTTCTCATTGCCTTACTTAGCGTATATAAGTAATGTGACCTGCAGAATAGAGGACAGGACTGTTGCTTTCAGTATTGGTTATTTATTTTCTGTTATATCCAGATGCTCACCTGTTAAATGAGAACCATGCAGGTGTATGACAGGCTTTATCACAGCAGTTTTGCCCCAACATATTGACCCGCAAACCTGGGTCTGTTGTTGGTGTGCTCCCAGCGGGATTTGCTGTAACCTGCAGTGCTCGCCCTTGCCGGCTTTACATCTCCCTGTGCCCGAGGTCGACCAGCCGCACTGGCTCCTCGTAGAAACGCAATTCTTTGTGCTCATCTCTTGGGTTTTTTTGTGTTTTTTTTTTTTTTTTTTTTTTTTTTCCCCTCCAGCTGGTCTAACCCTGTCCCATTATTAGCCTTGTACTATGAGGGCAGGGGTGGGTAAAGGAGGCAGCCCCTTCAGGCACAACGCGCTGGGTGGCATTTACAGATGTGTACAGCGGTTTGGGGGGATGACATACCAAAATTACTGGGGTTAAGGAAAGAAGGAGAAGTTGCATCTCACTCCTTACGTCCGTGCAATGAAGTGGCCATCGGAGAGCAGCAGCAGTGCTGGCAGCCTTGGCGTGCGTGAAGAGGGGCTTCCAGATAGATGGGGACAAAGGGACCGTTTTTTAAGTGCAACTCCAACAGGCAGTCGCAGTGTGATTAATGTTCCTCTACTGGTAACGAGCATATCCCTAAAGAGAAAAAATTTGATAGCGGCCTCTTTTTTTTTGATCTGTGTAAGCCAGGCACATTATTTTAATAGTACACCATTAAGGTATTTATCTTAATTTAAAAAAATAATATTTCCCTTGTTTGCAATTGCCCACTAGAAATGAAATCCCTTTCCTTACCGAGTATCCTTTACAATCCTGGGCCGGTTGTTATTGTAGGTTGCCTCGGGAATACTGAGTTACTGAGTTTTAGACTTTCTTCAGAAACACTGAGGGGAGTTTAACAGCATTTGAAAACACAGATAAAGAAATACATGGACCATGCAAACAAAAGTAAGTGGGATAAAGAGAGATTTGTTTACTAGAGCAGTGGAAAAAAAAAAAGGTCCACAAAGAAGCCCCTTGGTCTGATTACAAGACTTGTTAAGGTTGCAGAGCACTGACCAAGTTCACTGGAGTTTGAAATCCCAAGGGAAGTTTTGGGTTTCCTTCTGCGGACTCCAGAAAGTGATTTAATAATTCATTTCAAACTGTGAAAAACTTTCTGGTGACTTACTTTACTCCCTCTTCAAGCAGATTTGTACTTTTGCTTGGAGATTTTAACCCAGTATTGAGGAATCATACACAGATGGAGATCTAAACACCTGGACTAAACAGAGCTTCACGCGTGTCTAGAAGAACACAGACAATCCGACAAGTGGTTTGTCTGAATTTGCAAGCAAAGCGGGCCTAGGCAGGCTTGCTGTTAAGTCTGCTATTGCTGTACACTGGCCTGCCTTAATGCAGCCTCTCGACTTCCCGAGAACAAGGACAAAGAGAAATTAAGGCAAATACAGGTGTTAGCCTGTAAAAGACGGTAGAGATTTAGGACTGGGAGGCTGTGAGCTACCGCTAGGCAGCAAAGCATGAACTGCACCATGCTCTCGTTTAAAAAAAAAAAAGCAAACAAACAGAAAACAAAACCAAACCAAAAAAACACCCAACAAACCAAAAAAACCCAAATCCCCCGAAAAAGCTCAACCAAAAAAGCGCCCCCCGCCCTCCCCATCAGATGTGGTAGGTAGCTGTTGTGTGAGCCTCCTCTTGGCGTAGTTCCGAAACTGGCATTTTGAAGCATTTTCTGTCGCTCTCTTAATTCTTCCCATTCTCCCGATTTCCTTTTGGAGCGCTCACCGTGCTCATCCCTTGCAACCTCCAGGACGGCTTTCGCTGAGCACCGCTCTGCATCAGCTCTGCGCTGACGGCCACCAAAAATGCATCACCCAGGAGGTGTGCGAGACGTTGCTGTCACTCGGGAACGAGCCCAAGCCCGATGCCGAGGTGGTGCCCGTCTCCCCGTAATCACTCCGGGAACACGATGCCCCTTTGCCGGCTGGGCTGAGCCTTGCATCCCTGCTGCCACGGCAGTAGTGGGGCTGTGGAACAGGACAGCAGCCAAAACCAGCCACATACACCCCAAATACCACACGGTGTGAGGACTCCTTTTGCCAGCTGTAGAAACGGAGGAGATAATTGCAAACGCTACATTTATCTAGGGCTATAAAACAGTGCGCTGCTGGAACCGAACTCAGCAGCACCAAGTACAAGGAGGGCTTCAGAGGCGGCGGTGTTTAATATTCTGTCCAAGGATGCTGGCTGTAATGCCAATACATTAATACGTGCATCGTTCTAGGAAAAACGTGTTGTTTGAATGTAAAGTGCAGTGTTAGCAGTTGAACAGATACAGTGATAAGGCGTTAACTCTGGCCTCGTAATTAAATGTAAACACACCAGAAGAGCAAAGCAGGGCACTGTGTAGGCAGGTAAAGGAGGAAATACGGCCTGGCTCTTTTCTTAATGGCTTTGTTTGGGCTGGAGCAGTAAGAAAGGATTTATTAACCAGAATAAAAAAGGCTTCCATAAAGAACTCATTAATTTATGCTTTCTACACAAATGCAAGGGATTGCCTTTGACACCTTTCTGCTTTTACTTTTAATACATTTCCCTGGTAAATTTACATGTGCTTCTCACTCACAAGCACTAGAATGCTTCATTAGTTATTGTTGCTTGGTTTGTGTTTTTTTTTTTTTTGTAACATTAACAGTCTCTCCTTCTGAATGTCTTTTATTGTGGCATACAATCTTAATAATTTGTGGAAAAGATGACATTTCCAAAGAGATCGAAATACTTATTGGCTACTTACTCCATTCTTGTGCCTGCCTTGGTGGTGGCACAGTCCTTCACCTTGTCTCTTAAGAGAATGTCTTAACACTGTCAAGCTACCAATCATTAAGGTACCATAAGCACCCGCAGCACGCAAAATTATTCTGCTTTAAGCACAATTTTAGGTGAATTTTTTCAGGTTTCCTTCTCTCCAGAATGTGAACCTGGCTTCCAGTAAGTGGTCAAGTTACACAAATTTCTGCAGAATGTATTAAGACCTGAATCCATTTGTAAGTACATCTTGGAATAACCTATGAAATCAAAATAAATCTTTCCTAAAGATAACACACTTTTTTTAGGGAGGAGAAACATGTCTATAGGTAATATCTTAGATAAAAACATAAACATATTCAGTCTATGAGTCCAAAAATGAAATACAGCCTGTGCTGATATTTTTGTTATTTGCATGCGCATTTCTTGTGAAAAATGGAAGTTCCTACTCAGAAAGTCAGAACAACATGTACAAGTGGCCCAAATTGTTTTTGATTAACAAGGTTTTCTGCCTGGAAGTCACTTTATCTTCATCCCATTAGCTGGACTCAACAAAACAAATTAATCTAACACATTAGGCTGAAACACATTTTTACTCAGTGAATACACAGAAAAATCCTCTCTTAACAGCCATGCAGCCATCTTATATATGTAATGTAGTTTTTCAGCTTAATATTCATCTTTGAGTTTATATGAAGAGAACACAAAGTTTCTGTCGTGGTTTGGGCTGGTCTGGCCTCTTTTCACGCTCAACTGACATTATGCTTCTGTCTGTCATTCTGAAGTATGAATCGTGCGATGTTGTGATGAATTGGCTGGTGTGATGCAGAATTGTGAGGGCCCCCTCTCGCCTTGTGTGCTAACCAAAGCAGATAACTAGCTTCTGCACCTTAGTCTGTTTTTTTTTTCCTTTGTGGTCATCTGTGAGGAAATTTATTTTTCCTCAAGTATCATTTCAAGTTGCATGTTTAGAAAGTCAGGTATAATGTAGTTTTTATTGACCATGCAAAAGCACGCATCTTGGTACTTGTGTGATTGTTCAGGAGTTATTCCAAATATGCAATTTCCAGATTGATTGATTGTTGTGTTTTCATAACTGTTCAAAGTAATCTCTTTTCTGGACTACTAATAGATAGCTGAAATGAGGAAAGAGGAGTCGTGCGTTACCGGAATGCTTCAAGGCGCTTTGCCCTCTAATTCCCTTCCATCCTCAATATATTTACTATAGAATACATATTTAGTTATCCTAGGAACTATTAGTACATGCACTTGAATTTATCTGGTGTTCTGCGTAAGTAAATATGAATATCCAGACAGAGACTATGATTGTGTACCCTAAATGAGATCTATTCTTGAATGTATAAAACATGAAGATGACCAAATTTTCATTTTAAAATTTTTTCTTTACTTCTCTGAGCAACATAAAATATAATTCTCTGTTGTTCTTAGGAAAATAGTCATCACCAAAAAATTGCACGTAGAAAGGACTCTTCCAAATTCTGCTGAACAAGATGGTGATGTCTCTTACCAGCAACAGAAAAATCAAGTGGTTAACCAAAGTGCAATATCTTAACTGGAAACCTAGTGGGAGTTCTAGTGCTTTTTCTGGTTATACTTTAGTGTATTATCTAAGCCGAGCAGCCAAGAGAATAAATTTGCACCTAATAAGTTTTTCCTTGGTGTTCATTATCTTGTTACTTAAAAATTGCCCCTGAAAAAGTGAACACATTCATAGGAACATGACTAAAATATTCTTAATAGAAAATATATGAAAACAAAACGTTATTCAAATTAAACAAAATATACAATTGCAACTGGCGCTGTTGTGTTCAGCTCCAGTAGGCACACGGAATTGTCTTTTTTCCAAATGGATAATTTATTTAATTAACCAAGATGCAATGAATTTTAAATTGTATATTAAAATGGAAAAATTAGGTAGTTAGGAAAAAATACGATGTGGTTTACATTCTTGCTCACTGTTAGGAAAAATTTTATTGCATAATTAAAAATCGCAGAAGGCAGTTTACCCCAACATGAATTTTGTTGACAAAAAATATTTTCCTTGACCATGTTGACCTGATGGGTTTGAATAATTTTTGAATATTTTTAAAATCCAAATTAATACACTTGTAAAAAATTATTCTTGCTCGCATCTAATTTTTAAAAATGGATAATGAAGCTTTTCTGTTTTGGTCATTGTTTTTCAGCTGGGAACACACTGTATGCTTAATGGCAAGAAATTTAAATGCACTTTATCTATATCCAGTCTTTTACATTTAAAAGAGAGCCAGCATGTTCAAAGTCTTTTTTTTCCAGAAAATTTCCTATAAACTTTATTCTGCAGTTTCTGTCAGGAATTGTATTTCATTGCATTACACTGCTTGATCCTGTTTATCTGTATAATTCAAATGCAACCCTGAAGGATATAAACATAGTGACAGTTTTTAAACATACTTTCTGATAATCAGCACAAACTATTACTTGAACCTATTCAATAACATAACACTGACAGACGGAATTCAATGACCCTCAGTAACAACAGATACAATCTCATTGTATAAAATTATATTATGACATGATTGTGTTGTCTTGAGTTATGACTTAGGTTGACTGCAATATGGCATGTTTTTTCCTCAGGAAAGGATGATACTTATTGACATTGAGATAATGCAGGATCTAAATTGTGCAGGCCAAGTTTCTCTAATGAAAAAAACCCCAAAGAGTAAAAAGATTCATGAGTACAACCAGGAGACAAACAGTTAAATACTAATTTAGTATTTTGCTACCAAGAATATGACTTCAATCTTTCTTTAACGGGGTAGATTCTTTGGTAGCTCACATTGACATCCGGTGGCTCAGTTTGTATTAGTGTCCATAAGGAAAATGGATCACAGCAGAGCAGATTGGCATTGGAAATCTCTGGGTGGCTGTCAGTGAGAGGTCTTCTTCAAAGGATCTGGCAAACCAAGCTGATTCCTAGGTTAAGATGGCAGCATGTCATCCAAATGGATATTTAGTGGTCAAAAAATCCAAAGCAACTTAAGAATATCAGGTTTCCTTAGCTGTTGGAGGAACTCATACTGCTAAGATGGTAACCGTTCCCAGCCAGGAAAACCAAACTTCCAACCTTCTGTCCTTCCTCTGTTGATCTGAGCTCCCAACTCCAGACAACGTGGAATATTGCAAAGTTAGCATACTGTAGGGTGTCTGGTAGGGTAACACTGCTGAAAGGGAGAATAGCACAAAAGGCACATATCTTCCGTGTTTGCCCATCATCATGAGTCTTTGGTTAGGCTCCAGATAACGTGCAAATGAGTAGGATAAGGTCCAGAAGGGATTGCTGCTGGGGCTGCTGTTAGGGGTAGGCCAGACTTGGCTGTTGGTGTCTTGGAGATTTTGGACACGTCTGGATAGACATGTGATTCTTCTCCCCCCACCAAAATAAACCCCCCAACAACCTCACACCCCAAACCAAACAAAATAAAATATCTTTTTTTTTGCATTTTTAGGAAAGGGATTTTAGTAAACAGTGAGAAACTTCCCAATGTGTTCAGTCAGCCTGAATGGGGCAAGATAACCATTAAAAAGTGTCCAGCGGGGTAATGCTCTTTCACTTTTCATTTGAGAGGAATAAAAATTTTTGTCAGAAAAGCTAACACTCCTGAACATTGAGATTCCCAGTGCATTGAGATGTTGAGGGTTAGGGGCTTGTTTGCCCACATCACGCCGTATAGCCAATGATTGTATAAAACTTCATTATTACAAGCAGGTTAGAAAGACAAAGCTTGCTTATGAATAAATAATTCTGTATCTATTCTGCAAAGGTAGCAAGGACACTTAGGACATTCAGCATTTCTAAGAATGCTGTGAACAGGAATTGTATGTGGCAGGAAAACAGGTTTATGATTAGGTAAATATAGGGGGGGAAACATGCACAATATATAGCATTACTTTGGTTCTTATAGAAGTACAAGTGGGATAGATACAGAACCTCTAGCCATCGCATGCATTCACAGGATAAAATTTAGTGTGGATAGAAGAGTGCGGTATCTTGAGTCATTTCCATTACTGGTGAGATAAAAAGCAATGTCCAAATACTCCCTTACTGGCAAAATACTAGTCTGCTGTATAATACAAAAATCCAATGCCATTAACCTGAGAGAGGGTACAAAACTATATACCACCTTTAAATAACCGCTTTTGTTATTTCCATAAAGTTGGTTTCCACAAAACAATTTCTTGGAGAAATGTATATTTTGGCTGTGTTTGCTTTGATGGCTTGGAAGTGCCCAGCCTGTTTGCTGTGATCCACCGTGAATCCAGGGGACCCCAGCGGGATGCTCAGCTCTCTGCTGCCGCCCCGTTATCAGAGAGGGATTGCTGGGAAGAGCGGCACGGGATGTTATATCTGTCAATGCCATGCTCTAGAACCGCCTGCCCTACGCGAGACAGGAATAACCCAATTAACTACAACTTTTCCGGAGCGGCTGCGCCCGCTGAGTTTATGCCTACGTGCACGCACGTGTTTATCGCGCCGGCGGAGCGCAGGGATGCTGTTAAAGCCCTGCCTACCCTCAGCGGCAGCTCTGCTTTCGCATAAATAGTCTCTCTTACCTCTGAAGTTTTTCCTCCTCTCCTACAGCAGTGCTAGGGGTCAGGCACACAAAGGTGCTGTCCCCTGATTGCAGCAAACACCGCCATGTGTTGTGTGTTTGATGAATTAAAAGGATGCTGCCAACTTAATTACACTGTAACCCTTCAATAAAGGAAGGGCAGAGCTGATTAACTAGTGAATAATTGGGGGCTGATTGATGGCTTTCTCCCTCACTGCTAAAGGCTGTATATATAATTATTTTGCCTGTGGGCCTAATTTTGCCACTGTTAGCTTCCACTTTTGTCATCAGCTGTAATTTATGGATGGGGCCTGAAGCCTTAAAAAAGGCTGGAAAATGAAATAGCCCTGAATCCCCAGATATGTCACCTGGAAATGGCCAGCGGGCAGCCTTTAACGTCAACATTTGCAGCCATTTAGCAGCATTAACACCTCATGCTTAGCCGGAAAATAATATTATCATTTGTCAACAACTATCATAATATAGATTTTTTTCCTGACATGTAATAATGTTGCATCACTCACACCAATGATTTAATATATGTTTTAAATGCAAGATCAATTTATTGTAGCTGAATAGAAAATACTTCTAGTAATGCACTTGAAAAAAAAAAAAGGCAAGAGAAGGAAGACCCATGTCCCTTCATTGCACTGGCAGGTTGGTTACAGAATTAGTACGTAAGTCTCTAATGAACCCTGAAATCACTGTAAAGTAAGATAGTTCGTGAAACTTTGTTAAAAAAAAAAACCATTGTTTTTTTCTTCAAACTTTGAAAGATGCAGTAACAGTTTCAAAGAAAATATAGTTAATAAACTAGTAAACTTCTCTCCACTGTACTTAAAAAACACTGTGGGCCAATTTTCTATCTACTGTCAATCAGCAGAGCTGCATATGAGCCTGTGTAGCTGTGCTGGTTTGCATGGGGTGTAGATCCAGCCTTTTGTATTTTAAATTGAAATAAGATTTCTTCTTTTTTTTTTTTTTTCAGAGAGACAAGAGCTGATCATTAATGCTGCAAAGTAATAGTGAAAGCCAATCTGTTTTGAAGGATTGAATTGCTTCAGTGGCAAAGAGAAGAGATGCTCCCCCCCCCCCAAAAGCCTATTTTGGGAAAATACAACATTCTGATTAGAGCTGCTCCAGCAGCCGCGTGTGAAGCAGCACTGCCTGTTTTATATTCCACAAAGATTTTTTTCAATAAAGTAATAACAACTTAGATTCACTTTTTTTTTTTTTGGTAACCCATATTTAAACATTGCAGAGAGGAGGCTTCTAATTTATAAGCCAAGATATACAAATCCTCTCGCTCAAATTTCCTTTGTTGTTTTGTCCTCACGGAGCGCTCCCTTGCCTATGAATCACATAAAGATTTGAAGAACCTTTCAGTCAAAGCTCAGTAGTGTGCCAGTGGGCACTGGCCAGGAAAAAAAAAAAAAAAGATTGATATTTGCCCTCTCTTCTTATCTGCACTTGATTTATAAGTCAGTGCGAGTATGCAAGAGAAATAAAGGCAAAGACCTTGATGCCTCCCTGTGGAGAATATGCACCATTTGGATTGAAGGCATGAAAGAGGAGAAATTAATGGTAAGCTGTTCATCTGTCACTACTGCCAGCCTGATGGTTTTGCAGAGAAGGAGAGGACTAGATGACATGCCCTCCAGTCAAGGGCACGACTGCCCGCTGTTCTCATATTATAAACACAGTGCTTTGGGTTTCTAAGGGATTTAAATTTAAATTATACTGTACTTTGGATAGGCAAATCTTTACACAAGTTTATTTTCTTGAAGTATTAACATGCAGGATTTCACTGGCTTTATGTGGAAGAAAAATAAAAATTAAGTCCCCCTATTTGATAAAAATGTGTAGCAGACTCTTAAAATGTCTCTGTATTTTTAAAGCAGTGTGTTATAGTGTAATGAGATTTAAATTTATATATGCATTGAAGATTTAGGCACATGCATAAATAGATAAGCTTTAGTTATTCTACTTTCTGGCACATAGGAAAAGATTAAAAAGTTCAAAATAGGAGTTGAATGTTTTTTTTCTATTAAAATGGTATAATACTAACTGCTGTTATCGATGACAATATCAGGAACACATCTGGAGGATAAAAACTGACACAAAACTTTCACGTTGTGCTAAACGACAAGAAAAATATACTTATTGCTAAATGACTTCTTTTCAGTGCTGAGCATTTGTGTATCCTCTTGCTGCTGTTGAAATATTTTTGTACGGTATTTAGGCACAAAGGATCGCCTGTCTGCTCGAGTCCTCGAGGTGCTTCTGCACCACAATGAATCACGAATGGTGTTGGTGCTAATAGGAACAATTTTTGGTGCCTGATGTGGTTTCCATAAACACACATAGGCATGAGAACTAGCTTGCACTGTGCACAAAGTTCAGGGTTCAGGTTTTGTGACGTTACTGCCACCCACCCACCAGCTATTTAAAGCCCTCTTTGCTGAGCCCCATCAGTAGGATGGGAATTTCTGTTTTCCATTAAAAAAAAAAAAAGGAAAAGTGAGTTGCTAGTCCACGGGTTTCAAGTCCCCTTGGGTTTTATAACTCAGAAGCCAAAAAAAAAAAAAAAAAGACTCCTCCATCACTTACTTTTGTTAAAATCTCCTGAGGTTGGAGCTAATTTCATTATTTCCTGAGGCTTGAGTTCATGATTCCTGAAACCCTGGCTTAGGCAACAGATTTCAATAAAATCATTGTGCTCAAGTAAACTAATGTTTACTCTTACTGTAGCAAACTCAATGACTTGCACATCACTTCTGAAAGAACTGTAAATCTTCCACAAACCCAACAAAGACAAATCAGTTGGAGAAGAGGAGATGCAGGTTGATCAGGTATGAGATGGTCCTCCAGGATCTTCAGGAAGGAAGGGACACCCTTCCCTCCAACATGATTGGCATCTCCAAAGTATCATCGCTTGATTTTTTCATCTTCTCTGCCTTCCTCCCATTCTGTCGCAGGAGGAGTTACCGCGCCTCTCGCTCCGGTGTCAGGGTGCTGAGGCTTTGCTCTCCTGGGCTCCTCATCCTCCGGAGCGTGACCGCATCATACCCAAGGGCTTCACTTCCTTGTGCACCGCAATCAACCTTCTCCATCACCTGTCGGGAAAACCCTCAGCAGGGTGATTTCTAACACTGAGTGACAAGGATCAAGGCATTCGCAGTCCTAATAAAAATTAGTCGGCCAGAGATATTGTACAGTCACCAGGGCTGAGAACAATTCACCTTCAAAAATTTATAGTTGCTCTTATCTTCCTGCTCCTGAAGCGTCTCCTCTGCAGCAGTTACAGGCTCCGTGCTTGTGATGGCTGCCCAGCGGTCTGCATTTTAACTCCCTGCTTGAAACTGCCTAGAGTTTTGTCAGACTTCAGATGTTGAAGGTGATATTTTCTGTGCCAGCTGTACATTAAGCATTTTTTTTAAAGTTTCTGTTAAAATGAATACGTTTTTTTTCTTCTTCTTTTTTTTTTTTTTTAAAAAAAGAGATGACAGGAAAGTATGTTCTTTCACTGACTTCAAAATTATAATAATTTTTCTGAGCAGCTCCAGTTCCTCCAGACTTCGGAGCAGGTAGTTAGTTACTTGGGCGCATTTTTTCCTTTTTTTTTTTTTTTTTTGTTCTTGTCAAAAAATCCTCCTGTGCCCTAGTTTATACGCGTGTTAAAAATCTGTTTGCACTTGCTGAGTCCATCTGCACCGAGGCTGATCCGTCTCCTCGCAGTTCCATGCCGACCGTGGTGCGGATGCGGCACCCATACAGAGCGACTCTTCCTATGGCTGGGTACCACCGCCGGGCTGCTCCCCACCGTGCACTGGCAGCGCTGGAGGAGATGAGGAAGGAAGACCTTCCCCTCCACTTTCAGGTTACCCCTTGCTGATTCAGGGGCAGTATGAAACCCACCAAACTGAGTATTGTGCTGAATGTTCGTGCAAACACTGGCAAATTGTGTGTTTTCTATGTCTATAGTGACAGGTGATGTGCAAAAGCTTTCTTTCGCCACAGATGATGTGGTAAGTTAGGGCGCAGGAGGTCGTAGGGCAGGTCTGGAGGTACCAGTTTTGCTGGCTAAGGGATGGAAGGCTGTATGGTCCTGCAGGCTAAGCGCTTTCAAGTCTTGACATGTTAGTTGTTTGGGAAATTGCATCTAATAGGTAGCAAAAGAATACAAAGGTGGTGAGATTAAGCACTGAAATGTAAGAAAATGCTTAATACAGCCCTATTATTAGAGAAGTATCTCATTATTGCAGAAGGAATGGATTATTGCCATTTTGTACATTAACAGCCAGGCACTGAGATTAAAGGCATTTCCAAAGCCCCGATAATGGGCAGGATGCAGATGCTGAGATACCCCAGGTTCACTTGTTCACAGGCGTTATCCCTAACAACTCCTTGGGTGCTGCGGTCGGAACGGTTTCTTTTAGGTGACCTGTTGCACATCTGGAGCGGAGCAGCTGCGTTCTGGCTGGTGGGGTGCGGTGCTTTGGTCCCCAAAGTGGCTTACGTGCGTGATCACCACCAAAGCCTCATCAGCTCAGACGCGGCACCGTGCTAATACAGCGACACTGCCATGGGGACCCAAATGGACTTGTTCAGTGTGGCCATGGGGTCTGCATTTCAGCGCATAGATGGAGTCTTTAACAGCGACATAATTTTTTATCTTTCTGGCTTCTTTCTGCTCATTCACTGCGAATCCACCAGCTACAGAGAGCAGCAAAATAAAAATCCTGATTTATTTCCATGCACAGTCATTCCTACGCACTTATGAGACTGAGTTTCGCTGGGGAAAAAAAAAAACCCACTAAAAAAACCCACCTGTGAGCAAGTAATTAACAACTACATCATAGCAAAGATAGGCAAGGGCCAAATTAAAGTTGCAGAGGGACCTTTAATTCCAGCGTTTCTTGGCTATTGAGCGCTTTCGTATGCGGTATTAGCAATGTTTTAGCCTAGTTTTTAATATAAGCATGCACCGATGCACGATGAAAGGCCGTGGTTTTGATGTTGGGCCAGAAAGTCTGTCCGGGGGGCTGCTGTTCCCACTTCGACCCACCAGCCTTGCTGCGGCAGCGGGAGGTGGCCGGGGGACCTGGGGTGCACCGTGCTGCCTCCGAAGGCGCAAGGACAGCGGAAGATGGGGAAACTGCAGAAGGGATCCATGTACCACGGGGGAACACGGGTTCAAATCCAAATTAACTGGGAGGTGGTGTGAGGGTCCGGAGCCAAGCGGCCCTGCTGGCGTGAGCTGAGCTTACTGCTGGTGGACCAAAATCAGGCTGGTTTCAGGGTGGCTTACCAGCACCCTCAAAAGTTGATATTTTTTGATTTTTTGCACTCTTTTTAAAGTGTCTTCATTTTAGCTCTTCTTATTTAACAACCACGTTGCTTAATGGTATCTTTTAAAAAAACAGCCCCTATGAACAGAAATGAAATATCAGTGCAAAGAAAAATAAAAACTAGATCGATTTCTTGTTCAACTTCAGATAGAAATCCTTTAGTTTCTTTACATAAGGTGGTCTAGTTATGAAAATATTTTGGAATTTTTGGGGAACTTTTTTTGTTCCTCTGGAATGAAAACTATGTTTCACCAGAAATCCATTTTTTCCTATGAGGAAGGAAAGTTTAGTAAGAAAACTGTAAGCCAATTCAAATGCTTTGTTGAATATTTTCAGAAAAATCTTCCAAGAAACTAATGAAGTACTCTTTCAGCTTCCTAAACATGGGGATATTCTCATGTGTAGCTAACAGCAAATGACATTTTGCTTACCCTTGTGGTAGATCCTCTGTCACCATCATCACCTCGTTGTATATCAGAATTCAAGGATTTGCTGTTGTTATGTGTGGCCACAAAAACACCCAAAACTCATTGTCAGATTTAACTATAAGTCTAAATGACAGCAAAATTATACCTAAAAATTCAGTTCTAGATTTGATATCATAAGAGGCCACTAATATTTTTTCTAACTATTTTAGTATGTCTGGACTACATTGCTTAGTGTTCAGGTGCTTATTTTAGTATAATTTTTTTTCTGGGCACTTGATTAAAACTTAGGAAATAAATGCATTTCTTATTTTTATTTTATCTCTGAAATATGATTATAAATGACCTTTGAAAAAAGTTAACAGAGAATATGTCAGGAAAGAGCTCAGAAAGAAAAGATTAAAAGCAGACAGTCTAGAGAGGTGTTTAATTTCAATTTTCTTTGTGGTATAAGAAATCTGTAGATTTTAAAGCCATCATGCCATAGTTACTTTTATCAGTAGGGCTCTTTTGTTTTGTTCTGCCACCTAATTCTTTTGATGACAATGAGTCCACAGTTTTCCAATGACTGATTTCGATTTGCATGTTATTGTCAGCCTTTTATATTTTATCATATCTCCACTTTGGTTTTTATGCAGATCCTCACATCAGAAGGCAAGGGCAGCCTGAGCTAAACAGCTGGCTGGATTTGCATGAAAATGGACTGCCCTTTTTCATTTGTTTGTTCTTTGGAAATTACAGTAGGTGAGTATCTGACTCAAATTTCCCAAACAAATAAAGATAAAACTTCACAGATATTAAACTGTGGAGCATTAAACTGTATCATTTTACATATAAAAAGAAAAGGATTAAATAGAATTAGTCTGTTGAGCTGACTGAGGAGAAACAATGTGAGTGACGGTCTGAAAACTAAAGATACAAAAGAACTGTGGTATCTTCAAGAGATTTTTTCTCTCCAAATATTTTCCTTTCCCATGTTTAAAGGATAAACACTAGTATAAATATTTCCCTTATGAATTTAAGATATTTTTGCTAGGGAAAAGAAAACCAAAGTCATTATATATTTGATAGTATTCATGTATTTTGTGTACATATTTTATATACATGGCAGTTTACAGAAGCCCCGTAGCAGTGGACATTCCTTACAACGCGGATTGGCGGTACAAACCAGCCAAGGTGTAAACGTGACCAGGGGCACATGACATTAAGAAGCCCGTATTGTTTCCAAGAGGCAAAATCCGTGGGGTGAGGTAAGATCTTTTATTAGACTGAGTGATATAGATGGAAAAAATGAACAAGCTTTGGGGCACACAAGAGCTTGATAGTTGACAGATCTGAGCTTTATAGATTTGAACAGTAAGGTATCAAAATAACACATGGCACGACTTGGAGTTGTCAACAGGCTTATAAATTATTTAGAGCATGTGTGCCCTTGTGTGCCTGCAAGCTTCTCCGTCTCTTTCCGCTTAGGCTGCTTGAGCTTATAAAAGACGTAACCACTCCCTGCAAATCTTACCCCTTTTCTGTCTTTAGACCATCTCAGGAAGAAGAACACGACTATAACTTTTAGTTTAAACAAAGGTTTGTAAGGAGAGGATTTTATGATGTCTAAGCTGTAGCATGGGATTTAACTGTTTTATGCGTAGACTCCTGCTTTCAGCTTACAGCAGGAGCTTGGATTAACTGTCATGCTATACACACACTTTCTAGAGTTAAACGTCTGGGGCAAAGAGCTATCAACTCTGAATTTCCTGGAAAACTGATGACTGCTGGTCTTGCATGAGATAACAAAAGTTCGTTATTTTCTCTGATATTGTTGGAATTGGGTACTTAGAATCACAGCCACGCAGTTCTGGGAGACAAGCAGTGTCCCCAGGGAGTAGCACAGAGGCAGCTAATAGCCAGGAGCCCAGGCAAAATTTGTAGGGTAAAATATATTCTCGCCTTGTTGTGGGATTTTTGTGTTAATTTTTTGTTTAGAGTTCTTCCACAATCTTGCCTGAGTACACATGGGAAAGTCTGGAGAATGCTTTAAATCCTTTTTCTTTTAAACGTGGCAGAATCATGCAAAGCCTTTATTACACCTATGGATTGAAACTTATTAGCAAAAAGTGCTCTAAATAATTCATAACTCTAGTGACATCTCTAGGCTTTCACTTGTGGTGGTGTGAAACCTCGCCGCTCAAACCCAGAAAGCCTGTACCTGTCAGCCAGCAGTTGTTGACATGGCTGGTGTAAGGCTCTATAAGGTCAGTGGAAAAGACCACGTATGCATTCTCACTGTTTCAAATATTGGATCTTTCACATAGCTGTAGGGGATCGCTTTAATATCACTGGTTAAGACAGACTAGCTGTTGTATGGCAGCATTGCTGTAGGTCAAGACACAGTGGCAGCAGAACACACCTGGTCCTAGGTAAGGGCAGAAGGTCTTAAATCCAGCTCCTGCAAAGCTGAAATCATCATTTTGTGAATGCTGGGACTCAGCAGATGACAGAATTGCAAATAGTTAAAAGGAGACCCAGTCCTGAAGGCTAAGGATATTCAGGAGCATGCTCCATCAGGTGGGATGGGAGCCTTTCTGGAAGGCAACAGGCTGGTGCTGGGAACCCGATGATCAGGACAATGGAGGACACATTCAGATTTGGGAAGCTGTGTGTGATGGACATTGTGCCTGATGGACTGGGCTTGGCTTGCCTATAGTCCTTTTGTTGTTTTCAGCTATATAAAAAACTTAACAAATACCGTTTTGTTTTAGGAAATCCACATAGGGAATTGCTCCCATTTTTCTCAGCTCCCAGCAGAGCTGATGGTGCTGTTCTAAGATTGGATTTGCTAGGGACTCACCAGGAATGCTTCTACTCTATAATTCAAGCCGCTGTCTGAAGGTAAGAAAATTGTGGGGTTTCGTTTTGAAAGTGGCAGTTGCTTACGGTCTAGGAGCTGAGAAAGGATGCTCTTGGATAAAAGGGATGAACTCTTCACATGACTTTTAGGGAAAGAATATCAGGGGCAAGTGTTTGCTGTCATTTGCACTTCACAAGAGGGGTACGGAGTGTCATACAGCTCTGTGCATGTTTGTACCCATGTATAGATCTCCCCACAATAAACTATTTCAGAGTTAGAAAGTCCTGCCCATCAAAGTCACTGAACCTGCAGAAACTTCTTGTACAGAAAGCAAAACCTAGGTGGAAACTTATTTCAATTCCTGTATTAGGTTTAGGTCATAGGAGTACAAACAATTTTTGGCTTATTATTTATTTCCTGTTGATTTTATTTGTTTACATCATATTTCTGCATTTTTTACTAAAAAATGTTACATTTCCAAATTCTTTCCTAAATATCACAAATAGGTATCAAAAGCCGCTTTGACATTTTTGAACGTTTTCCAAGGTTCTGCTGTTGTTACAGTTGCAGAAACCACAGCCCTCATAGAGCTGTGAATGACTTGAATTGCAGGCTTCCAGCCCAACAGCTACTTAAATTACTTTGATGTTACAATACTTAAAAATAATGCAGAAAACAAGGCATTTTGGCATTGGAACCTGACCTAGAAATGGATTGCTGGAGGAAATGGAGTATTTGACTTGCTTTTCGTTTTAATGAAAAGGAACAAACTGTTTCAGATTTGGCTAAGTTTAGCACTTTGATTTTTTTTGTTGAGTTTTAGTCTGGGCTCACATGAGATCTCCTTTCGTGCTTGGATCTGTTTGAATGAGCTCTTCCTTCTATTGGCGTTTTAATCAAACTGGGCTGGCGTGCCCACGCAAAAATCAGCAACACAGGGAGAAAGAGCTAGTGCATCGAGAGCCAGCTCATGATATCTAGCTATGGTTTTTCTCTGGACTACTTCATTTTTGCAAACTCCTGGTGGATATATGGTATGGCTCCAGTGTGATAAAGAGGAACGGTGTGTAAATGTAGAGGGTTAGATCTCCATCTGATATCAAACAGTTGCTTAAACTACGTGAATTTATACTTACTGAGGGTCAGGTGTAATATGCGGGTCTATGTTTTGCAGAAAATAGTATTCAGATTCTGTTTTAAAAACCCATTTTTACATTGACTTTGTAATGTAACTTCTTGCATAAATGCATGGCTATAAATAACAGTGAAGTGCCACTGCTATCCTTATGGACTCTGGTGTAATTTGGGGAATCAGCACTTTTTTCAGTACAAAACAAGGTAAAACTCATCGTCCTGCCACCAAGCCAGCCGTGGTGAGGTCTGTGCATCCACAGCAGTGTCTGCAGCAGCCACTCTCATTGCAGGAGATCAACGGGGCTTGGCTCAAGTCCCCATTCCTGTAGGACAGCCTCAATTCAAGTAACCTTTTGTCTCTGTTGACCTAAGGGTAGCGTCAGGACTCCTCTGAGCTTGTCACCTCCAGATTATCCATCTTTTCCCCAAACAGCCAGAATCTGGTTGTTCAGTGGGCTGACGGCATCACCCACGCAGCAGGTAGACGATGTGGATGGGAGGTCACGCGTCCCTCGACATGGGTGAGCCAAAGCGCAGGTTAAGTCTGATTACTCTTGGAAAAAAAAGCCAACTGTCAGAGTTTGTTGTGGCATGGTCACTTGCAACTTCCACCTGTATTATTAGGTGCACAAATGCAGCTCGTGCAAGCTAGTTTTTCCTCACGGTTTTCCCCAAATAATGGGAAAACAAGGGTCTCCATAACCCTGGGCCTCTGAGCAGTTGGATTAATTGCACTTGTTTGTGAAAAGTGCAATTCACACAACACTGTGAAAAGCCTTTCACAACACTGAGAATGTCTTCATATGTTTCTTAAATTTCAACGAAAAATCCCCAAATGTGGCTCTTTTATGTCAGTATTTTATGTCTCCATAGGTTTTGTGTTAAACTCCTGTACAGAGTTACTGTGTGTTATTGATAATGTTGAACTGGACTTGGTGGATTTTAATGTCTTTTTCCATGTTTATATGGAACATTTTGAAGCAGCAATTAAAATAATTAAGGAGGGTGAAGAAATCTTTAGCATGCAACAAAGATTTCTGCAAAATGTTAATTTCTGTCAAATAAGTGAATATATGCACAGATGCCTCCTGACAGAGGCTGTGATTTCTGAGTGCTTTGCATGCCAAATAACTTGTTTACCCCCTCAATGTTTGCCAAGTTTACTGTCAATTTACAAATAATTTCCATTTTGCTGTTTATTCTGCTGCCTTTTGATGGATATGTCTTCCAGACTTTTATCTTGCATGTAGACAAACTAATTAATATTTTCCCTTCAGGCAAATATTTTTTTTCTTAGATCTAAATGTGGGTTAGATTCTTCTTCGTTTCCATATGCTTTGTTCTGTCAATCATTTCTCTTCTATGTTACTAAAAATGTACCTTTGTGGATGTCATTTCTCATGTTTTACAGATTTATTTCACCTACATCTATATGGGAATGTGTGTATGTAGAGAGACATATTTGTTATATATGTGTTCATATATGTTTAAGCAGAGAGAGTGAAAATACTCACTTCATGTTAAGATTTGGTTTTTAAGATGGAATGAAGATACATTTTGCCTTGCCTGTTGCTGTCGTTCCCCAGGCTTGACCTCACTGTTTGTGGTTACTGCTGCCCATATGGCACACGCAACACTGAGTACATCTCTTCTGCAGTGTTAGCCCTCATTCCTGCCTGTCTTTTTGACCTAGTCCAGCCCTACTAACTGTATAGAAAATATTCAGTATATCTCATTTCCATCCTCCTCCTATCAAACCACAGCAGGCTGACCCTTCTGAGATGAGCTGGCTGATGTAGAAATGGTCCTGAGCCATCGTGGTCCTGCAGGAGGGATGCTTTCCTCTGGACTGGTCTGGCCAAGCTCTTCTGACCTGGGTGACAAAAGTTCCTCCTAAAGCACCAGCGCAGCCTCAGCCCCAGGGACGCCCCTCCTGCAACGCCTTTCATCGACATCTAGGTACGTTTAAAGATCTCCGATAGCTAAATATTGTTGTATTCAAGGAACAAGATTTCCACATAGTCTCTGCAGCTTCTACGAAGCTTTTAGGAGATATTGGAAGACACAGCGTGGGATTAAAAAAAAAAAAAATGTTATCGGAAGCATGCATGTTAACCACGTTCTGCTGAGAAAAACACAGGTGGTAACCGAGAGCGCAGATATTGTGAACAGATTCTTGCAACTTACCAGTCGTAAAAATATCTCTGCAAAAAAATACTCCCAATGACTCTGTTTACAGAATGCTTGGTATTTCCTATATCTGGAAATATTCTCGTTGTAGCTCCATATGTCGCAGCTAGTCTGACAAGCTTTCTTTTGAACTGTTTGCAGGTTGCAGTCTGTCTGGAGGGCTGGGTGCTGATGCCTTCAGGTTTTTAGGCCCTGCGTTATGGGCATGATTATCTTGTTCACTTTGCAGGCATAGAAAAATGGAGCTGGGATTTAGCAGGATTTGAAGAAACTTCCTAATTATGCCAAGTGGAGAGCTGCCTGAGTAAAATCTCAGCCAGAACCCCAGGTTTTTTACTACCGGTTCTGTTTTAAGTGTATCTCTATAATTTTCTGTTTTTCTGCTTTTGTTTATATCATCATAGTCAGTGGGACTGAGAGATTAAAACTCAAAATATATTATCTTCGCACATCCTCAAAACCTGTCGAGAAAGGAGGAGAAATTAAACAAGGACAAAAACTCGCAGTGAAGTGAAGCTGTTTCCTTTGAGCTGCCTTATTAACCAGTCAAGTACTTGACTGCCACTGTCAGCTAGATTTCTTTAGAGAAAGAGTGGCATTTTGAAAAATACAAATTCACCGCCTGCACAAGTTAATGAGGCCCTTCAGCAATGTTCATTGATAGTGTAAATTCATCATAATACAGTGCTACAAACCATAAATGGGATATGCATACAGGAAATCATCCACTATTAGAAATTTGCCAGACACGAAAAGAAAAAGAAGCCATTGATAAGCAGAAAACTCATCTGAACCGCTCTGTGCTGATGGGTGTGCAGCACATTAGTAATGCCAGATAGCGCCATGATGAGAACTTATAAGGTGAATTGAGGTAGCTCAAGTATATTTTGCTTCCCTTTGCTCATGTTTTATGGACCCTCTCAGCTGCCTCCCTTATACATTTGCCAGTGTTGGGCTAGACAAAGTTAGCTGTACTGTTGTGGACTACCATCAACAAGAAGGGACAAATGTCTCCAAATACGTCCTTTTTCTGTGCACACACAAATGTGCTTATGTGCTTAATTGCTTTTCAGTTGCTTTTGCAAGCGATAGCTTTACAGGCACCAGATTGTCTTAAGGGCCATAGGGTCCACCAGGAGTGGACAGAAATGAAAATTGGCAACACCCCAGAAAAAATATATCAAGGTGACTTCCTGATCTTTTAAATAATTATTGAGCAGTGCTATTTTGCTATCCATATCAATGAATAAATCTCTCTGTGGTGCAATACAGCCAGTATGCCTACCCTTATTGAATAGTATCAGTTTAAAAATCTTGGGGACCATTGGGCCAATACTTAAGTGTGATTTGTCTGTTGGCCAGTTTCCATCATCTTGCTTCAGAGAATTAATAGAAAAATGAATATTTTTTCACACTTTGCATTGTGATCATAAAATTGTCAGCTTTTTGAAGAAAAGAGGTGTGCAAACTCATTAAAATCTTCAAGACTATGGCCCCTGAGGTGTAGGACACCACCTAATTACATTAACTAGCTTTAGGAAATTAAGCACACTGGTATCAAAAGGTATCAGATATTTGAAATATCTGCATTCATGTCCCATGGCCTTGATTCGAAATATCTGCAGAAAGAGATCTGCAGAAAGACTACATTGGGTTAGTCTCTGAGAAGTGCCTGGAACAAGAGAATCACCACCCCAACTCCCTGCTCTCCTGACTATCCTACTGTTGAATGAATCTGTTTGTTGTGGAGCCACAGGTGACTGGGGACCAACAAAGGGCCATCAACAGAGGAACTCGAGAAGATGCAAATTCTGGTATCCCTCTTCCCGCAGTGTCTTTGGTTTCACACATGAAAGCAAGGCCAAGGGTGTGAACTCTGGTCTTCTGTCCCAGGGTCTCTGCTTTCAGGCATCACCCCCAGCCTTCCCACCGGGGTTAGTTCAGAATTCATTTGAATCTATGGAAAGCCCGAAGCCCAAGTTCCCTTCTCCCAATGTCACCCGTTTCACTCAGATGACATGTTTGTGTCATCAGTTGCACAAAAAAGTTGGGCAGCATAGCAGAAATCTAAACAAACTTGCCTTCCATTTGTAAACAGTAATAATGATTTTGTCTAGAAAATAAGTAGGAATAACAGAGCAGAAACTGCCGACATTGATGCTTTCTGTTCCCTCTGCCTTTCAAACCCCTTTGGTAGCTCCTTTGTGCTGCTCTTCTCCCCTTTCCTGGCGGGAAAATCCTATGGGCAGTTTTTGGGAGTTCCTCCAGTGTCTTTTTTTGTGCCTCTTTCCTCTTCCCAAGGTTGCAAACTATTTCAAAGCTGACAGGCCAGAGAGATGCTCCTTGGTGCTCTCTGACCTCCTGTGTTTCTCCTCCCCGCTCCTGTGCTCCACCAACTCTTCTTCTCTTTCTCCCTTGCCCCATCTGACTCTCCCCTGGCCCTAGTTGCCCTACTCGTCTGAACCATTTTTTCTCTCAACTCCTGCCAAAGTCCATACAATGATCTCCAAAGGGACCTCAGAGCTTGGCTTCTGACAGGGTGGTTTTCAAATAAATCTGGAGCGTGCATTGTTTAACGCACTGTGGACTGTAAGAGATGAAACAGAGTTAGATGCTTTTGTTCCTTTTGCCCGCTACTCAAATCCCCAGCTGATAATTATGAACAATAGATGAAAATGTGTTTGGTATATATCATAAGAAGAAATCTTATGGAAACATTAGGCAGCCTATTATTGTAAGGCTCTTGTAAATACTGTTTTGTAAGAAGAACCTATCTAAGATGATGTAAAACTTAATATTCCTATTAACAAGATGTACTCTACTCTTTCCAATTCATATCAGTGAAAATGCATTTTAAATTACAAAGTACTCATATTTTATCTGAGCCGATGTTCTGATTCATATGCCTCCTCTTTAATCCTATTTTCATTCAAAGTTTCAGAACTCACATCTTCTTTTTCTTATTTTATGTAATATTTTCTATGTTTTCAAAATGTAATCAAAGCTTGTTAACTTCTACCCAACCACGTTTGGTTGAATGGGAATATTAATAATACCAGCTATTGATGTCTTTATGTTAAAATTTGATTTATTGAGCAAGTGGCACATAATCTGTGGGGAAAATACCTAGAGATAACACCTTGAGATGATTAATTGTGTTTACAGTGCATTCCTGTAATAATTGTTTACAAGAAAATTTATGCATGAGTTGCTGCCCCAGTTCAAAAGAATAACTCATCAGATTGTCAAGCTCTCTGCTCTTGAGTATTCTAGCTAATTGCTATCTTTGCTAGTTGAGCATCATAAATCGTTCTTCCACAGAGCTGAGAGCAGGATTTTTGGATCATGCTTTTTCATGCAATGAAAAGCTTTTCATCCCTGGGAACATCAGTTTTCTCGTGCAGGAAGGAAAAGGAAATATGTAAGGAGATGATAGCTACAGGAGATTGTGACAAGTCACCCAGTGGCATTGGGTATAACTTCTGAACGGAGCTCGTATAATCATATGTTAAAATCTGCGTTGGGTAAATTTGCCAGTAATGTTATTGATAACGAATAACATACAAGGATGTAGACTTAGTCTTCTATATTTAAAAAACATTAAATTCCCAGTTCTGCTGCTCTCTACTTTCATATTACTTTCTCCTTCACAAGTGCTGCAGGGTGGAAATGGTAGGATGGGTTGGAGAACAGTTCCTTTGCAGCCATCTGTGCTTATTACTGATCTAATAACAATTGCACAAGTCTCCCTTTTGGAATTAAATCTGCCCTTATAAATTCGCAGACATAAACATACTTTTCTGTTGCACAGCTTCATGTGTTTTGGGTTGGGCTTGTTGGTTTGGGTTTTTTTGTTCTGTTTCCAATTTTCGGGTTTTATTATTTCATAACTAACTTTACTGTAGTTACGGGAGTATTATCCGAGCAATATGTTGCCAGGAAGTAGTTGATAATGTTTAATAATTCCTGATTACATTCCTGTTCCAGTCCATGATCATGATTATACAAATGTTTCTGGTGCTATTTTTCAGTACAAATCCTTCTTTTGAGGTTTTTTTTTCTTCCTTGTTGACAGTGTATTGGTCAGAATACAAGAGAAACCGACCTATTTGCTAGTTTAATTAAAGATGTCAGTAAAATCCTTAAGGTTTGCCTGGGAAGGAGCAGATTTACTTGCTGCTTTTATGCACACTGTGGGATTTAAAGATTTTGAGAATTGCTTTGGTGATTTTTCCCAGGAGATAAAGGAATGGATTAAGTGAAGTAGTTTCTGACTATAATTGGTCTGGTTTAAACACTTAAAAATAACTTTAAGAAATAAGGAAACACAAAACAGGTTTTCAAGTAGGGATTTACCTTTTTTTTTTCCCCAGCTATGTGTTTATTTCAGCTTTGGTGTCTCATTGTGAACTATCAAAGTGTGCTATACGTAAGGTGGTACATATGTACTTTAGCTGCTCTGAGCAGCGGTCCAGGCAGAGGACAGATGTCTGAAGGAGAAGAAACAAAAGGACTAAATCTGAAGAAACAGCGGGGGAAGAGAAAAAAAGAGATGGGAGGGGGAGGAAGGAGGCTTTCAGCCTTTGGATAGGTTATTTGCTCTTTTCAAACAAAAAGTGGGCTGTGTGTGCTTTAAACTTTCCCAATGTTTCCAGGCAGCCTAGCAAAGCCGGCTCCATCAAAGGGAAGGCTCCCACCACCTGTTGCTTAGGTGTTTCTGGCACACCACCTCTGTGGCTGGCACGCTGCTGCTGCTCCTCTCGGTTGGTAAATTCAATCAGTTATACACATGGGGCATCACGGAAAAGCTGTTCTGTCTATTTTTCCAGTCAAACACATGGGTTCTTCTTTCTGCCTCCCTTTGTCTCAGGTAGGTGAGCAGCCAATAACAAGGAATTGCTGCCAAATGATTCATGTCATAGTCATTTAGAAAGACAGAGGTAGCTTTGGCATAAATCAAAATCTTCAGATGACTAAACCAAGCCTAACACTCTAACCCCCTAATACCATCAGGTCTTACAATACCAGCTGCATTAGGTGCAGGCAACGGAACACGCTGCCGAGCCATTTGAAAATGTAAATTTAACAGCTAAACTTAGACTTGTGGTCCAAATAAATGTGGATTACTACTACACATATAGTAGTAACTAGAGTCCATCAGAAGTTAGTGGTAGGGGAATTCTTGAGAGAAGAGTAAAAATAAAAGCCAGCCAAGGCTTTAAAAGCAGGTTTTGATCAAAAGTAGACGCAATAACACAACACATGAAGCAGATTCTGTAGGAAATATTAGACTCTAATCTTACAAAATATTCCAACCATGCCTATCAAGAAACATTAATAACAGTGTTATTGACAGAGTGTTCATTTAAAGTCTTTCTGTTGGATACAATTAACATTTAGATGAGAGACAGTTATAGGTACTCAGATGATATATACGAAAGAAACAATGACTCATCTCTCCAACAGTAACGGTAACAAACCTTGCAGCAGAGAAATTGCATTTCTTCTAGCTTAAAAAAAAAAAAAAAAAAAANAAAAAAAAAAAAAAGACATTTCAATGGACCTTACAGAAGAAATCATCTTGCTCCTATCAGAAGGATTGCTGTGTACGATTTCCTTATTAAAAGAGGAAATTTCTGTCTCGTTTGCCAAGTGCGGGGATAAATGCTTCGAGGGCAAGGTGGCACAGCAGGAAAAGGCAGAGATGGAAAGTTCAGCTCTGGGGTCAGGAGGTGGCTGTTGTGCTCTTCTACCAGGTTTTTCTTCTACCATCTTGAAGAACTTTATGTAATGAGATTAATCTTTGTATCATCCACATGAATGTCAGCAAATGATGGAACCTGCGTTGTGAGGGAGCAGTGATGGTGTCCCTGTCTCCTACTCCTGTATCTGTACTTTGAAGCTTAAACCAGAACTCCTCTCTTGCTAATACCATGTCTCCTTAAAGACAAAACTATTTAGCCCTGGCTGGATGTTGAATAGGAGGCTGGAAGAATACATTCAGATGAAGATTTCCTGAGATTCACGATGTCTCCAACCAAGTAACAGATAAACCTTGGGCCTTAGATTCAGCTCACCTGCTTTTAGTTCTTCAAATTTAGTCTGGGCTTGCTTCGAGTTTGACAGAGAGAAGTGAATATGGCCTGGAAGCTGTTCATCCCAGCCAGCTTCAGATCCTTTATTTTTAGAAGGCTGAAGTGGTATCTGAATGCAGTATAACAAAAGCATCAATGACAGTCGCTAGTCTAAGTCTCTTTGACCGTGACCATGGTGAGCTGGCTCAGGAGCCTTTGTATTAGTGAGCCTTTACTTTGTTCTCTGCATCTGTACCTGCCTGGAGGTCTCTCCACCTGGCTGGGCTTTGTACAGTTTTAGAAGATGCCTGATCAGACAGAAACTAGAAGGGGGAAAAAAAAAAAAAAAGTGCAACTGACTGAGATTCAGAAAACCTAGAATTATGACAAAACTTTCCACCTTAAACACTCTCCACACCGGCATTCACTGTTTTGGAAACTAAGAACATCATGATTGTGTTTAAAGAAAATGGTATGATAATCAGTTGAAAAACTGCCTTATATGCCAAACAAAAATTTTAGACTAAACGATGCCATGATAAGAAGACTTGTAAGTCTTAAAATGGAGTTATGTCCAACCATGCTGCTATAAATCTGATCTATAATAGCCTGGTAGTAGTTTATTTATATTAATTCTGTACTGTATATTTTACATTTTGTAGAAATGCCTAGAGCATGCATGTTAAGCAGTTAAGAAAATTAATCTGCTTGAGCAGTGATAACATTTGTAGAATGAAATCCTCACAATTAGAAAGACATTTGAAGAAACCATGTTAAAAGGTGCTGAAATGTTCTTGAAGAAATGCCACATGTTGCTGCGGGCAGTAATGAAACATTTCCATATAAAGTACTACATAAACACATATAAAATGTAGACATATGTTAGCAGATTACGGAGTGTGAGAGTGATACAGTAGTGATGATTATTTGCAAGTGTTAATGTTACCAAAGCTGAAGGTTATCGCCTGGTCTTGGACCCTATATGTAAATAATTATATCTGAAAATACGCATCTCCAAAGCTATCAAATGTAATATACGTTCAGTATCTCTGAAATACTGTAGGGTTTATTGATCTGCAGTATATGATAGTAAATTTCAGTAGATTTATGCTCAGATATCAGTGAACATATGGCTTAAGACATGCAAGTTTGAAATAAAGTTATTCATATTACATATACTTCCACATGGTTAAGTATTTGCGACTCAGAGAGTGATTGATATGCAAAAGGTGAAGTCTAATATACATTATCCACAGGGAGGTAGTTTTCTATGGATAGCACATAACAGCTCTATCAGCAAACCCAGAGAATTTTTATCTCTATGTTCATCTATCAAATGTTTCCTGTGAATATGTCCGTCTACTAGGTAAATAGATCTGTTTTTCTAAATATGTGTTTGTCTAAGAATAACCTACATATTTCAGGATTATGTGTAGTGGGCGTAAAAAGACAAGTGGGGTTGCAACCTTGGACTTTAGGAAGGCTAAATTTGATCTCTTCAAGAAACTGCTTGAAGAGATCCCATGGGTTAGGGCTCTATAGGGTAGGAGGGGCTCAAGAGAGCTGATTGATTTTTCAGGTATCACTTCCTCCAAGCTCAGGATCAGTGAATCCCTAAGAGTAAGAATTAGGGCTGAGGAAGCAGAAGCCCAGCATGGTTGAGCAGAGAGCTCCTGAAAACGCTCAAGTGGAAGAAGGAAGTTTACAGTATGTGGAAGAAGGGACTGACCACTTGAGAAGATTACAAGAATGCCGTCAGAGTATGTAGGGTTGAAATGAGGAAAGCCAAGGCCTCCTTGGAATTAGATCTGGCAAAGGATGTCAAGGTCAACAGGAAGGGCTTCTTCAAGTACATAGGAGGGAAAAGAAAAACTAGAGAGAATGTGGGCCCCCTGTTGAAAGAGACAGGTGCCATGGTGACAGACGATGCAGAGAAGGCAGAGTTTCTGAAGCCTTCTTTGCTTCAGTCTTCACCGCTCAGGCCAGCCCTCAGGACCCCCAGACTCTACAGGTAACAGAGAAAATCTGGAGGAAGGCAGACTCTCCCTTGGTTGGGGAGGATCAAGTTAGAGACCAGCTAAGTAAACTGGACATCCACAAGTTCATGGGTCCTGATGGGATGCACTCGCGAGTGCTGAGGGAGCTGGCAGAAGTCATTGCTGGTCCACTCTCCATCACCTTTGAAAGGTCCTGGAGAACAGGTGATGTGCCTGAGAACTGGAGGAAAGCCAACGTCACTCCAGTCTTTAAAAAGGGCAAGAAGGAAGATCCAGGAAACTACAGGCCAGGCAGCCTCACCTCCGTCCCTGGAAAGATGATGGAACAGCTTGTTCTGGGCGTCATCTCCAAGCATCTGGAGGAAAAGAAGGTTATCAGAAGTAGTCAACATGGATTCACCAAGGAGAAGTCATGTCTGACTAACATAGATGGATAGATGAGGAGAGGGCAGTGGATGTTGTCTACCTTGACTTTAGCAAGGCTTTTGACACCGTGTCCCACAGCACCCTCATAGGCAAGCTTAGGAAATGTGGGTTTGGTGAATGCACAGTGGGGTTGATTGAAAACTGGCTGGCAGGCAGAGCTCAGAGGGTTGTGACCAGTGGGGCAGAGTCTAGTTGGAGGCCTGTGACTAGTGGTGTTCCTCAGGGGTCAGTGCTGGGTCCAGTCCTGTTCAATGTATTCATCAATGACCTGGATGAGGGCATAGAGTGCACTGTCAGCAAGTTTGCTGATGACACGAAGCTGGGAGGGGTGGCTGACACCCCAGAAGGCCGAGCTGCCATTCAGTGTGAGAACTGGACAGGCTGGAGAGTTGGGCACAGGGAAACCATATGAAATTCAACAAAGGCAAGTGTAGGGTCCTGCACCTGGGGAGAAATAACCCCATGCACCAATACAGGTTGGGGGCGCCCAGCTGGAAAGCAGCTCCGCAGAGAGGCACCTGGGAGTCCTGGTGGACAACAGGATGCCCATGAGCCAGCACTGTGCCCTTGTGGCCAAGAAGACCAATGGCATCCTGGGGTGCACCAAGAGGAGTGTAGCAAGCAGCCTGAGGGAGGTCATCCTCCCCCCTTACTCTGCCCTGGTGAGGCTGCATCTGGAGTACTGTGTCCAGTTCTGGGCTCCCCAGTTCAAAAATGACAGGGAACTGCTGGAGAGGGTACAGCAAAGGGCTACACAGATGATTAGGGGACTGGAACATCTTTCTTACAAGGAAAGGCTGAGGGAGTTGGGTCCTTTTAGTCTGGAGAAGAGAAGACTGAGGGGAGGTCTCATCAATGCTTATAAATACTTAAAGGGAGGGTGCTAGGAGGAGGGGGCCAGTCTTTTTTCATTGGTGCCCAGTGATAGGACAAGAGGTAACGGGCACAAACTTAAATATAGGAGGTTCCGTCTGAACATAAGGAGGAACTTCTTTACTTTGAGGGTGGCAGAGCACTGGAACAGGCTGCCCAGAGAGGTGGTGGAGTCTCCGACTCTGGAGACATTCCGAACCCGCCTGGACGCCATCCTGTGCCACCTGCTGTAGGTGGACCTGCTCTGGCAGGGGGGTTGGACCAGATGATCTCCAGAGGTGCCTTCCAACCCCTAACATTCTATGATTCTATGATTTCCATAGCCTACTGAACCCAAAGTAATAAGTGATATCTCAAAAATGAATGTGTAGCAATCTGAGAAACAGCAGTAATTGCTTCAGCTTTAGGAATACAGTCTTTGTGAGCCCTTGACTGGTGGTTTATTCCAAACCTATTCCAAACCTAATTTTTTCGTGGATGACTTTTGCATTTGTCCTTATATTAAAAATGCTGTACATGCCTCATGCTCCAGGATCTAAAAACACAACTATGAAATCAGGTAAGTTAATTGAATATTTCTACTGAGATTCTTAGTGTTGTTTTCCTAATGAGTATTTTTTCATATCCTTTTTTTTTTCCCCAAAAATGTTTGCTTTTATTAGAAAACAATCTCTGTACTCAAAAGTGACAAATCACTTGAGATTAATTTCTGAATAGTGCTGAGAAATTCTTTTTTGCATACCTTTAAAGATGTTGCTAGAAGGAAAATAGGAATTTGTAACTTTAAAACCTTCATCAGCCCTGTAACTTTGAAATAAATAGTTCTTGAAATAACTCAATACTTATCAGGCCAGGCCTTCTAGTTGGTGTGAACTGAAGCTACAGAAATTCAAGCAAAACAGATGTGATGATCTTAATCTATTTAATAGAGGGTGTTTGTCTGCGTCGCAGAGTTACATCACCATTTTCTGTTCTATAAAGACCAGAAATAGAAAAATCAGAGAAGAATGGCATCATATTGCAAAAAGCCTTATATTCTTTCTGACTGCTTTTATCTTTTACTAAGGACTACAGTTGCACAGTACAATCCTGAGAAACCTGCTGTGTGTTCTGTTGATATTGGTCAAAAAGGGCCTCAAGCCATTTCCTTTGGTTCTAGATCAGGCCTGTTCTTGCAGCAATAGGGAAAATACGTAGACCAATGCAGAGTAGATCAATTATAAATTATAAAAGGCATGATAGTATTAATTTGCATTTCATATCTTGGTGCTGATTAGTTATCGATCCAATGATTCTACATTGATTTTTTTACTACTAATGTGCTGTATTTATGTATTGTGTTGAAGGTATATAGACTTTAAGAGCAAAGCAGTGTTTCCACTGCAGTGCTATCAAAACCCACGTCCCACAAGCTGTCTGCTGAGTCCAGCCTACGTCCATGATTTGGGAGGAAGGAATCAGCATCGACAACATTGTTTTATCTAAATTTCCAAGGGAAGATTGAAATCATACTCAGGGCACAAAGAGGTTCAGAGCGTTCCACAACCTCTCATTCTTTTCCAAACCCAATTCCCACACGAGAAAAGCCCAGATAGGGCATTTGATTACTCAGTGGGCGAGTTATCTGATGTTGGTGCTGCAGGAATTGCTGGGATGGGCTCCTGCTCCCAGGCACCAGCAGATCTCCAGTGCCCACTGCCCTTTTGCCCCCCAAAGTAGCAAGGTCAATGCCAGATCCCCACTTGCCAGAACCACAGGGGAAAGTGGTATTTCTTTTCATTTGATACATGATTTGCCCATTAATGATGATGGCATGTCAACAGTATGTGGCGCATTAAAATTTTACTAAATATAGTGAATAGAAGCTCTTTTGCTAAGTGCTGCACACAGTGCATCAACAACCATTGAAAAGAGGTGCATTAAGATTTGCAAACAAAGAATCAGGCAAGTGTATTTTCCAGATATGCCTATTTTTGGAAACGCATCGATCTCCTTTTCAGAAAGGAGTTAAATTTCACAAGGAGTCTCCCCTTTCTTCATTAGCTCTTGATTAGAATTGGGCTAATCAGGTCAGGTAGAATAAAAACTGATCAGAAACTCCAGCTAAAGATCAGAGGAAACCATTTTTCCTTTTGAAAATGTCATTTTCCTTTCTTTTATCTCTTTTATTTATTTATTTATTTTAATTTCCGTTCCTCCTGTCTACAGGAACAGATGTGTATGAATTCCCCAAAGAAAATTTGTTCCTATGGCATTGTGGTTCAATTTCTTTGTCCATACCAATCCCCAAAGATAGTAAACAGATATTATTTATAGATCATTTTATGATCTGTTTATTTCAGATCCTTTTTGTATTTCAAAAATTGAGAAGAAGCCTATCTAAGTGATAAAACTACAGCTAGAATGCCATTTTAAATTTGAGCATTCAGTAAATATTGCACTGCTAGTAAGAAAAAAATCAGACTGAAAAACGTTAAAAATTACCCTCGTAGCAGCCTAATAGGGTAGATAATAGTGGTACTTATCGTAAAAGCTGTTTTAATGAATATTCCTAATAACAAATATGAACCATATATTATCAGCATGACTCCTTGTCATGCCCACATAGTGATCTGGACTCTGTAGTGGTTTAAAACGCTAATTTTGAGCTTACAGATTTGGCTTCTTTTGGGTGAATGATGGCAGACGGGATTCCTGCTCCATGGTTTACCGTATGATTGTTTGGAATTCAAAGACAGTTGTTACAGACACCACTTTGGGGCTGGATTATGAGTACCCTTTCAGATGCTTCAAAAGTCTGTGTGATATATTTTTGATAGGATATGCTGCATTTTTGGTAGGAAATAACCTACTAACAGTAAGAAAGGACTTGGAGCTTTCTGAGTGAATGCTATTTGCTCTTTTGCAGAATGTATCCTTGTGCTGAAGCAGTTTAACAGTACCTCGTCACAATTAGCAATATTGAAATAGCTAAAATTGTCAAAGTTTTGTCAGCTAAAACAGCATGTGTGAGAAAACATGAACTTGTGTTGTAACAGTTATGGAAAGGTCTGCAACGAATATCAGTGTTGAAGGGGTACGGGATGCTCCCTGTCGTACTGAAGGGGTTTGGGGATGCATCCTAATCCATCCCAGCCAGCAGTTCCTTTCCCTCCCATCTCCCTCATGACTTTGTCCTCTTAGATTCCTGGCTCTTCTCCCTGGGATCCTGCCATCAGTTAGGATCTGTCACTTGTGCCGTAGCAAGAGCAAACTTGCTCTTACCCCTCCTTGTTCAAACTATTATCCATTACTGCCTCCTTGCTTCCTGTATTCTTCTTCTTTCCAGCCCACTTTGGTTTCTAGCTCTTAATTTCCTTGTTCATATTTACTTCTTATTGTCCATTTTTCTTACTTTTTTATTTATTTTTTAATTATGATTTTTTAAATAGTCAGAGCGACAACAGTTGGTGGTTTAGTGCAGTCACTTATATTTTACTCCTTGACCAGTCCTGCTGACTACTAATTATGATAGCAAAACATGACCTGTACCTGAGACTTGTTAGCTGAGTAAATGTCATATTTTATTTGTATATATTTTTACAAATAGTTCTTGAACACTTTAATCTACAACATCAGTGATATGTGGTCACCCGTACTGGCCTAGGCTACACATGATCACTGGGAAGGAAGAGGTGCTGTGGACAGAGGTGTGAGTGCTCAGGGGCTTCCCCGCGCGTCTTGTGCCACCACTTGGCACATGGAACCTCCAGAGGAGTTTTCTGGAGGTTTTTCCAGTTCAGGCATGGCTCTGCAGGAGCTCCCCGTGTGCTTCTGGGCTGCATAACACAACTGCACAGCACAATGTGCTCAGCAGAGCTGGTTGGGAGTGTTTGTGAGGACCATCTGCATCAGCAAGGCAGCCAGGGCAGGCAAATTTAGCCATATGAGAGGGAGCTCATATATAAGCTGTTTGAAAGTGCAGGATAGTTAAAAAACCCCTTTGATATTAATTAATTAAAAAATAAATAGATAAGTGTAGTTGCATTTAACAATTAAATTGATTTTTTTCTCATTTTCATAGGACCTGATGACATCTGAGGCTGCTATCAGACATAGTTTTTAAGAAGTGTTCCTCATTGAATATTATAGGGTATTTTGAGAAGTGCAACAAGTGTACTTAAATATCCTCTTACATTCACGTAGTACTAGCAGATCCTATAGCAAAACAAAACCTTCTGGCGGACCAAGTCACAAGTTAAAGAAGAAAATCTCAGTGAAGGTTAACTTAAATCACCCTGCAGATGTGAGTCTGAACCTCTGAGATGTGATTTTAAAAGCCTCAAACATTGGCCTTGTAGCATCCCTTAAACAGTCAATTTTAAGAACTATCAATATCTGTACAACAAAAGAATTTTTAAAAACCCGAATGAGATTTTTGAAGATCTTACTTAGAAAAAAGTCAGTTTTGGAAGATTCAAAGAGACTTTAACCCTTTAGTGTAGGGAGTGGGCTGCATTTGTAAGAGGGATTCTTAAACACAAAGAGCACAGCAAAGTCAGAGAAACCTGTTACATCCTCTTTTAAACAGAAAAGGATCTTTATCGTTGTTCTTTGTGGAGACTCACAAAGTCTGAATATTCACGTTAAAAAGGATACATATGCTAGCTACAATTTAGCCCTCAGTGAGTAAATAATGGCGTGGTTTATAAGAGATTTGTATGTCCTCATTGGTATTTTATTGTAAAATCTTATTATCAGATTAAAGTAGCAAAAGGATAAAACTTAAAGGAGCTCTTTATTATGAGATTTCACATGGCTGACTTAATGAACTTAGGTGGTTCTGGAGGGATTTTTCTGATTCAGATTGGAAGGATTTGCTGGCTCATGGTCCTGTTGTTGGGATTCTGGTAAGATACACATGCCATCCTTGTCATCAAAAGCAGTACCAAGATGACTGCTTCATAGTTTAGGAGTTTATGCTTTTCAAGTTACATAATTCCTCTGGTTTGTGAGATTACTTACAAATTGTGTCATTTGTGAATGATGTAGCTTTGTCTACAACAAACGCTTTCAAAAAACTGGAAAAAAGTATGTAAGTACTTTACATGAGAGTAAAATAACAACTCCTTTAAATGCTGGTGGGATGGGAAGACAGAAAAGTTGTGCATTCACGTTGAACTCAAAGGCTCCAAGGATACTTCCAGAGCCTTGTACCATTTCATTTTTTGCTCCCACAGCTGTCTAAACTATACAGTGATGTTGCTAATGACAGCATTAATCACCCAAGAACCACGAACACTGTAGTGCAAACAACACTTAGAATAACCAGTTTAGCAGCAGACTTTCCACGAAACCCAAAGAAATTGCAGACCTGATCTCAGCTACCCAAAAATTGCTGAGCTCTTAGTGGAAGAGGACCAAGGGAAGGTCTTGCAGTCCGAGAACACGAACAACAAGCAGGAGGAACCAACCTGGTCTTCTGTTGTGTCAGAGCAGGTTTCAAACCTTACCTTTCACAGCTCTGGTGACCCAAAACTATAGCATAAAAATGGAGCTTTTTTGGTTGTTGTGCTGTTTTTTGATTTTAATATAATAAATCTGTATCTTGCTGACCCTATTGAAAAAGCGTCGAGCCACCAGAGTATACTGTGGTTGCCCACAGGCTAGAAAATAAGACTGCTGGGGTTGCTTCCAGCTTTGATGTTCAGGTTCAACACTCACAGAACAGTATTTTCTAGTTTCTCAAAGGACAGGTTATATTTGAGGTCTCATAGCATGTGGCATGAATTCATATTTCTTGATGTTTGAAATATTTCTAGCTCTAAGTGGTATGTGGAAAACAAATTATTGACAAAGTTTTCAGTTATGCTGCTTCTGCTCTCCAGGAATTACAGTATGATGCTGCAACCTGTCTGACCTGACTCTCTCTTCTCTTAATCTGGACACTGTTTCATAAGTTTGCAAATATGAGTAGAGACACCATATTTGTGTTATTATTGATCTCCTCCTTGATGCTGGCTAGGTTTAACTGAGCAGTATAAAACTAAGCTATTCAGAGCAAAATCTGATGCACGCATAAAAAACCTGGCTGCTTCCCCATGTGCTGCTGAGATGTCTTACACCTTTATTTTTGTGGTTTGGTTTTGGGTACGATTTTTCTGTCTTAACAATGCTATTGCATCTTAGGATGGGCTTGACACTATCCCACGCAATGCTTCTCTTGACCTACAGGGTAACACAAAATAGAAATTTAAGAATCTAATAGAAAAGCCACAAAAGTAAATTTGGGTCATTTCATTGACTTTATGTGGCTTTGGAACAGGTCTGATATATTCCTGCAGCAGAATTCTGCAAGATGTCTTGTCAGACCTTTGGAAAGGTCATTATACTCCATCAAATAATCTGCAGCAGATCCTCTGTGACAGGGACATTGGTGGGCTAAAATGAACTGAAATCACCAAATAGTTTCATAAAGAACAGCCTTCAGAAAATAATAGCTTTTTATTCCTTTTGCAACAGGCCTTGAACTGAAACAGCAGCCTTGGTCTGGGGGTTTGGCTGATGCAATTTCATTGACTTCAGTAAAAGGACAAGCTGGTGTGAGACCCCTGCGTACTTCAGTCTCTGTGTCAGATCGTCTAAGTCCTCAGCCTCCAAGACCAGCAGGCGATGTGATTTTTAAACCCACTTACGCCATTTTATAAACCCTATTTATCTTTTTTCTCTTCCCACTTTATTAATTATACAGTGTTACGTCTCTTGAAACATAAATACCCCAACTGCCAAAATTAGAGCGCGGTAGTGAGAACATTGTAAGAGTGCTTTTTTGAAAAAGAAATAGTAGATTTTCATAAATGCTGATTGACCTTCTAGAAACTCCATTCTGGTACTTTTCAGCATGCTTTGATGCGCAGCAAACACTGTGTTACTTGATCACCTCCTGGTAGGGTTTCCATCCTCAGCACTCGGTGGAGCAGGAGACCTGATACACAGAGCTGTGTACTCCAGTACATCACTTTCAACCAAGCCTTTACCATCTGTTTCAACCTCTAATTACAAATGCAAAATAACACAATTCACAATTGCATCATAAAAAAAGTAAAATATAAGTGATTTAAATGCATGTGTGTGTTCCTTATGCAAGGCAACATTCATCTGTTATGTTTTACCATCTTTTAGAAACAACTCCGGGGTGAAATCCCTCTTTGTGGAGGGAAGAAAAATTATTTCATCGTAAGAAGGCATTTTTTTAAGGTATGTTTCCAGGTTATTACCGCACTGTATATATTTCTCTCTTTATGAATTCTCCTTCTTCTGCCAATGTAGCAGTATTTATGTCATGGTGGGATGGATGGTTTGTCCAGAGCAGTCTGCTGTCTTCAAAGACACAGGCTGGGGACTCCTCCAGCCGACCCTGTTCTCTCCTGGGTTCTCACAACATCAGCCATGTGCTCCTGCTACTTTCCCCCTCTTACAGATCTGTGTTTATTTGTTTTGTTATGTTTATATAGACCTTTTTAACCTATAGATGGAAATACCTACTAGTTCCAGCCAGTTCATCTCCTTCCCAGAGCAAAGGCGTTATTTTTTTTTTCAAGGCAGCCTTCAGTTATCCCCCATCATGGAGCTGTTCACGGATTTGTCATCCTGGGAGATGGTACTGTGAAGCTGTATACCCAGCTCTAAAACTCAGCTTTCTAAAAAATGACATTAATTGTGGGTTCTGTTGTTTAAGGTATTTGTAAAATTCCATTATCACCATGTGTGCTTAACTTTTAATTTTCATCAGAATTCACTGTTTCTGTTCACCAGTGACACCTCTGGGTCTTGAATAAGCACCTTGTGATTTCTCAAAACCTTTTTTGATACTGAGATACGCCAAATCAAAACTTGCATGGTCCCTAGACCTCCCACTATTCTCCACCTTGCCTTGGATAGAGCCGACACCTGGATCTGGGAGAATATCAAACTAAAAAATGAGTTTCTGGGGGAGAAACGAGTGATTCATGGGAAGCAGCTATTGGGGAGCACCGGAGTGGCTTTCTGAGCTCAGGTCTGCTGGTGAGCAATGAGTATTTTAAATGTGGCGCTCGCTGTGAACTTCTGAACCCTACAACGTCTGGAGCCTTTCTGGAGAGTAAAATCCAAGCCATGCAATACATGAAGCCTCACCGCATGATCTGTGCAGCATACGTGCTAGCAGCCCACGCATAGCCCTCTGTCCTGGGCTTTGTCCTCCCCCTCCCCTCCTCTCCTCATCAGCAGACTCTACATAAAGGTCCAATGTATCAAGGGAATGAACTTCATAGATTTAAAATGAAAGCTGAAGAATTTGTTTTCACTCTAATGTGAAAGGAACAATTAGCAAGGGTGCACACCCCTTCCCATCAATAGGAGACTTTTCAATTACTTTGAAAGGCTTTGGATCAGGATCTAAAAGAGCGAAGACTTACTCCTAACAAAGATGCTTGAATAGGGATGGAAAGCTGTTTGTCAAACTCTTCTGGCGCACTAGACACTAAAACAAAATGATCAGCACACTTAGCATCATTTTAGTGTATGCACTATGGGTAAAGTGATGATTTTATAACTAAGGAATCCTGGAATATAACTAGTGGTTATTCTAGTTCTCGCTGCTTATTTCTAATACATTTAGAAGGTTACAAATGCAACTTGTTTATTCAATCTCATGGCAAACACCTGGGAGAGTCCTTGTTTCAGCTGTGGGAAGGGGGAGAGGCAAATTGCTGCTGGGGAGTAGGAGGAGAGGGATCCTCCATCATGCTGAGCACAGCCTGGGTGAGTGTGGGGCCACTGGGATGTACTGGTCCTTGCCTGGGGGTTGGGAAGAGCAGCAAGGCTGTGGGTGCTCTGTGCTATCTGATGACAAGCTGTCTAACTGGGATGTTCTTGCCATCCCTGTTCTTTGTCTTGGAATTTTGTTTGGCAAGTCAATAGCATTAGAAATCATTATTATAGTAATAGTTTTTAAAAATATTTATTATGGTATTGGACTGCAACCGTGATTTGAATTCTGGTGAGGCTATGGGATACCAAAAAGAGGAAAAGTAATCACTTTTTGGGAACATGTTGCAGGTTTTCATGTTCCCTGCTCTAACAATTACCAACACTTGGCATGCTGGCTAGTCACAACCATTTTGGAGTTGCCTATTTCTGTTTTACTTTTCTTCCAGTCCGCTGGAGTTTTATTTTTCTTAGTAAGCCATTCTGTACTGTTATAGCTCTGTAGATTTTTTTTAAAAGCTTTGTAACTGAACTTTATTTTTTTCCTGTATGTAATTTGGTTTTGAAGTTGTCAAGGAACACTTCTGTTAAGAAAAACAACAAATCCACCCATATTATGAATTAGTTTTATTTGAAGAAAATATAGTTCAGATGCACCAAGATTAAGTTATTTGGCAATAAGGGGTTTTGGGTCTATTCCCTCTGGAATGACACAGTTCTGATGAAGCAATTGTTAAAAGGAATTGATTTTAAAATAACATGACCTGTGCTTGAAAGAAATTGGCCTCATATAGTCCAGTGAGTTGCTTTTTCCCAGCCATGCTTATTGTTTTATTTAAAAGCTCTTTCAGAATAGATCCATTAACTGGTCATATTCACTGATTGTGAGCTTGTCTTTTCTTTGGCTTATAAAGGCTTTGGATTGAGGTCAAAAAGAAAAGGCATGTAATAAGCAATTTTAAATTGCCATTTTTTTCTTATTTTAATATCAGTTTTGTTTGGCTTGTTTGCATTATGCAGATGAAGCTGTGGCACCAGAGCCTAAAACCCTGGTCCGCACACCACTTGGGGCTGCTGAGATGAGAGTATCCAGCCCAGAAGTTTCTCTTGTGGGCTGGGGGGAGAGATCTTGAAGTTTGCTCTTCACCATTTCATTCCTTTTCTATTAGTCTGGTTTTCCTATGTGCTGGTGATGCTGCCTTATCTTGTGCCATAGGCAAATGTCACCACTGTTTTCTTACTTCTCACACCACATTCATGCAAATACCGAACAAGAGATGGTTTTAGTGACTCCTCTTCCAGATACGTCTTTTTTTAATCTTTTTTTTTTTCCATGGACCTAAACAGAACTTTAAAATAAAATTGTTGTTTTTCTAAAGAAACATGTCTAGCACCTGTGAGGAGCTTTATTACTATTGCTCTTTCAGGGATATAGATTTTCTTGTGAGAAAAACCAACAAAATAATTGACAGTGTCTTTCCATTACAAACATTACTCTTGAATCTCCAGGAGTGTTGTCTATTATAAATTAAGCTGTAATTAGAACTCTCTTTGGTATTCCTACACATGTTTATAGTAGCATAGTTGGGCATTACAAGTGTCATTTTAATACATAATGAAGATTAAAGAGTGGTAGTGTACCAGGCAAATTTCTATTGAAATATTCTGTGCAACTTCGGCTTGGGTAAACCAGCTGAGACAGGTGGGATAATGTCTTGATATAGAAACAATGGATGATTGTGCCATAAGTTGAGGCAGATTTTTAAACCAAGTTTTAGTGTAGTTTCGTGGTTTTTCTGAAGCAAGGCAGGCAAAACCATAAACAGGTGCATAGAAGAAGTTACCTTTACAAAAGTTTCTAAAATACTTTTTTGATAGCTTGGCAGTCTGGTTTTAATTATTATAACCAAGACGCTTTTGTCATATCACTTCTAAATGTTCACTTCTATTCTCTAATGCAGAAGTAGACTAGTGGCTTACCCTCCCCCTGGGGAGAAGCCATTTTTATTATCAACTTTTAAAATTTTCTGTATATATGAAGGAAAATTAATTATTGGGGTATTTTCTTGGGATTTACAATAAGTGTATTGAGATGTGTTCACTGGTATGACTTTGTGAGACACAAAAATATTCGTCTGAAAGAAAAAGTGTTGCGGTGAAAGCTTTAAGATGATAAATGAGATATTAGTGCTCATCGCTAAATAGGGGACTATATATACAGTCTCTCCTCTCAGCAATTCACAGCTGTTTTATGTCAGATTCAGTGGTTTTGTCATTTGGGGACATCTGCAGCCATGATGTGAGGCAGGGTGGTCCCCCTGTGTATAGGGATGGGCTCTGCCTTGAGCCACAGCCAGCTCCTTGGGCCGATGAGAGCAATGCAGTAATGGTTACTCAAGTCAGATTGCTCATTTTATGAAAGGTTAAACAATTACTTTGCAGTTGCCAATCTGATAAAAGAAATTTTATATTAGCTTCAGACTCCAGCCACTATTTTTGAGAAGTGTGGTGAAAATTTTTATTTTTTTTTCAGAAGTCCACATATTTTTGGACCAATCATTATGTTAATTTTTTCTGGTATTACAGCTTTTTTCTTTTCTAAAAGTACCATTTACGTTAGTTGGAGAATAACGCTGTCTACCACAATGTGAAAATAGGTTTCATTCAATTAATGAACTGGAAACAGGAAGACATTACATAGTAAATGAGGTTTACATATGATAATGTTGGATTTGTCATGTAAAAGATTGCTTCCTTTCAGCTCCCTGAAAGGACGAAATTTTGCTTTTGTGCAGATGGTACAATGCTAATAAAAAGAGAAGGCTCTGTGGAAAGTATAACAATAAACTAAATCTATAGTTCTAATGAACAGAAAAAAAGATGACGATATTTTAATACGCACGTAGATCAGAGTTAGGTAGTAGCATCAAAAGCTAAGTCTCAGCCACATCTTTGCAACAGACTCCATACATAGAGCGTCACCTCTCTCCTACGTCTTGAATGATGTACGTCCCCATGCACGTTGGCTGGGATGGGTGTGGAGGAAGGGCTGAGGCTTCACCCACTCCTTGCCATTTTGCCCCCATTTCTGTAAGAATAAATGATATCCAGTGACCAGAAACCAATGAGCCCCTACCCAATACTATCTGAAAGCCGCTTTCCCTCACAGGTTACACCGGGTTGTGCAAGGTTGCTACCTGGTCCAAGGCAATAAGCGGTGGAGCAGTGTGGCTTTTATTATTATGACTCTTTCTTCAGTAATATATTATTTGTATCCCTTTTAATCAAGCCAAAAAACTAAGGTAAAAAACAACAAATGTTCTCCAATTAGTTCAGTGTCACCACCTGTAATGATCCAACGGTAATCTTGTTAAATTTGTGGGTTTTTTTTTTTTTCGTTAAAGTTTATATCATTAAAAATGGTATTACAGTATCTTGGTACTTTTTAATATGGAAGCAGAAGAAATATTGAAAATTTGTTTTGAGGATGAAAAACTCAGAAAGTAAAAGGGAGATAAAAACTGAAAGGAAAATCCTAAAAGATGTCATGAGTTTCAGATAAGCCTCATTTTTCCCAGTGCTCCAACACATCCTTTCTAAATGTGTGTTGACAGTATTTCTAAGGTTCTTTTAATGTGTGTTTTAACCAGCATGGTAGCTAGATGAGTTTAGTTTAACATTCATCTCTTGCTCCATAGGGACTACAGTATTTTTTGTCTTTATCATTAGTAATTCTCCTTTGGTAATTCCCATCTCTGAATTTACCGCTGCTCCCACTGACCTGGAGCAAGCAAAACTCTGATAGCTCCTGGCACTGGGGCTGTGCTGATCCTGCTGTCCTTTCTCTAGAGGGAAAGAAGCTTGTGCAACTCATCTACTGTATGTTTTTGTGTCATGGAAATTGTCTTCAAACTCAAAACTAGCTAAACTTCTTTGCCAAAAAAAACCCCAAAACAGTTTGCTTCTGACTTTTCTTCTGGAGGACATGGAAGGCAGTTAATCAGCATGCTTGAAACAGTAGCCTTTCACCAACTGGAAGATTATTAATTATCTCTCTCCCTAATTTTCTCTTTATTAAACTGAAGAGCATCATCTTATACCCATGAATCATACTACTTCTGCCCTGACCATTCGTGCTGTTCTCAATTGGACTTTGTTTAATTCTTTCCAGTTGCTTTGCACCTTTTTTAAAAATATGAACTCAAGACAGGACACAGCATGCTAGCTGAGGGTAGGATAATTAGCACAATAGTCTCACATAAGATGCTGTTGTTAACAAATTCCTGAAATTCCCTTTTCTGGAGCAGTTTCATTCCTTTCTTTGATGCCGAGCTCATAGGCCGCTATAACTTTGAAACTCTTCTCTATAATACAGCTCCCTTACTGGCAATTTCCCATTTGCATTTGATTTCTCCTCTGTAAGTGTAGTGCTTTACACTTGGCTTTATTGAATTTCATCTTAATTTCAGACCATCGCTCCAAACTGTTAATATCTTCTTGGATTTTGATGCAGACCTCCCAAGGGTTCCCACCATCCCAGCTCCTCAACATTGCAAATTTTATAAATGTAATCTCTTTTCCCTTTAACTGAGTCATTATGAAAATATTGAACACAGCTGGAGCAAGGACAGATCCCTGAGGAATCTCACCTGAAATTTCCTCCCGTTTTGACAGTGAACCATTGATAACTACTCTTTGAGAGCAGTTTTTCAGCCAATTGTTCCCTCCACCTTATGGTAATTTTATCTAGTCCTAGACTATATTTTCTTAGTTTTATTATAAGAACGTCATGTGAAACAGTATCAAAAAGCTTACTAATAACAAGATGTATTACACTGACTGTGGCTCCCTTATCCACAAGGCCAGTTATCCTGTCAAAGAGGGAAATTAAATTGGAGAGCTCTATGCATGGGACTTTTTTTTTTTTTTTAATCAAGCTGTTTGAGTTATGACCCTTGCAATACTAGATACATTTTTTGGAAATAACAAGCATGCTGATTTTCTCTAGGCTACCACTGTAAGATGGTTTGCTTGTTTGTGGTTGGGGTTTTGGAGGTTTTTTGTTGTGGTGGTTGTTTTTTTTTTTAAATTATATGGTGATGTGAGATTAAGAATAATGGTTTGAAAGCCAAAAGCCATTACCTGACCGTTACCAAAGACAAAAATTAGGGTAGAAGCAACAAGCCTTCCTTCATAATAGTGTTTTCTCCATTTCAAGCTGATCAGTAGGAAGTGGATTTAGAAGTGCTTTAAATTATTTCACATCACTTACTGGTAATCTAACCAGCATGTACTGCATGTACCCTAAGTGCTGATTTTTTTTAAAGCACAAGAGGAAGAGCAAAAGAACTTTTTATTCTAAGTCATTCTGTAATTTACACATTTTTGTATCAACCCACTTACTAGTGCCATACATAAGTGTTTCCTCTGAACAGATTTAATTTTTAATTTTCCTGAATCAGTGTTAACCAGGAAAAAGGTAATTGTTGTCAAGAGTATTCAAACTGTCAGAATATCATTCAATCTAAAAGCTGTTAGAATCTGTGCAAAAGTAATTACTGAAACTCTATTCAACTGTAATAATAACCTGCCACTGATGACAGCAATTACTGGGGAAAGTGTAATAGAAATCAAAGGCGCATTTTTCTCTGACAAGTACATTTCTAACTAAGGTTTACATTGGTTGAATAGTGTTGACAATGATGATGTGCTGTATCACTCTTAATCACGGTTGGCACGATGTTACAGTTCGAACTGCTCACTGTTAGAGGAGGACTAATTGCGTGTTTCATTTGACACTGTCCATGCTTTCTGTACATAGGAATATATATTATAGATGAGCAGAGTTTAAGTGTTGTGCCTCATTGCCTGTCTCGATCCTTTTTAAGTGTAGGTTATAAGTACTTCTGCATTTAACGTAAAGGCTCCAATTAGAATTGGGATGAACCGGTTAGGTCAACTTCTGCAATGTACAAAACACAGGAGGTGGGAAGGAGCGTGGTGGCAAAAGTGAGCCCACCTTCTGCTTCCTGGCTAATGAAGGTCACGCGGAGTCCTGCTCCTGGATTTAGCTCTCTAGGAGGAATAGTTGTCTGATCAAACAAACTTGAGAAGACGGTTCTTCACTGCTTCAAGTTAGTAGGAAGTCACTGAAGCAATGAGTCTGCCTTTATTGTTGTTACTGTTATTATTGTCAGATCTAAGCATCAGTGCTTCCCTTCAACTCAAACGAAAACCAAAACCTATGTTTGCACACACAAAGTGCCAGTAGGAATAACTGCCCTGGCTTTGGTGGACTTGTGTTAGGAGATTTAGTTGTATGCATTATTTGGAGAGGCAGGAAGAAAGGACATCCTTCTTGACAGCATTTATGCCTCTGTTGACTAACTTTGCCTGCTTTTTCATCAATACGTGAGACGTTCTCTCCAGAATTTTCCCCTGCTGTGAGAACTCCATCAGAACAGCTCTGTTTCAGAATAATCCATCCACAAATCTTTTTCGGCTTCCCTCACGTGTTCCTGCCATGACAACCCTTGTTGGAACAGCTGTTCCTGTGAACAGGCTCAGGAGAGCTGTCCTTTTGGGGGCAATACTAGGGCAGGTATCCAGAGTGCCATGCGTGTTGGTCCTGCCCAGCCATTCTCAAAATAATTCCCCAAATGTATTAAAGCATCAGAGAGAGTGCTAATTTTAGCAGGTTTTTTGGCTGCCTTTGGGTCCATCAGAGTAACTTTAAGGACTGAACATGCACAGGAGATGATGTGCACAAAAGATGAGAGCAGTTTCAGAACACATGGTCAGGTTTTCATGCAAGAAATTAGGTCCATTGATTTTTATAGAGTGGAAGAAATGAAGATAACTGGGTGACATTGTGCAGTTAATCGCATTTCTCTTGTGAGGGCTGTTTTGTCCTTCATATATTTCCACAGACCATAAGCCTACATTCACTACAAAGGCTGAAAATCATTATTATCTCACAGTAGACTCAGCTATCTCCACCAACGAGACTCAGTAGGAAAATGCAGTGTGGGATTCAGGTGGAGAGTAGGGAGACACAGAAGAAAAGTCTTTCTGAGGTCAGCAAATAGCCATTAAAGTTAATTCAAACTGCATGAAGGACTTTTTTACACTTCCATGGAGCTTTCTGAAATGGCTTTTGGGTGGTGGCACATCACAATGAAATCACTGACCGTCCCTGCAATTCCGTTTCCCTAAGATATTTCTAAGCTTTTACAAACCACTCGCACACACTTTAATGTGTGAGTGCTCCAAGTAGACTCCTAGGATCACAGGATCATAGAATCATAGTATATCAGATTGGAAAGGACCTTGGGGATCATCTGGTCCAGCCTCTCTTGGCAAAAGCACAGTCTAGACAAGATGGCCTAGCACCCTGTCCAGCTGAATCTTAAAATTGTCCAATGATGGGGAATCCGCCACTCCCCTGGGGAGATTATTTCAACAGCTTATTGTTCTCACTGTGAAAAATTTCATCTCGCGTCCAATCAGAATCTCAGCAGGATTAACCTGTACCCATTACCCTTTGTCTTTTCCATGTGACTCCTCGCGAAAAGGGAGTCTCCATCTTCTTTGTAGCCACACTTTAAATAACTGGAACATGGTGATAAGGTCTCCCCAAGCCTTCTTTTCCCAAGGCTGAACAAACCCAATTCTCTCAGCCTTTCCTCATATGGCAGCCTTCCCAGTCCTTCTATGGACGCTCTCCAGCCTGTCCACATCTTTTTGTATAGCAGGGACCAAAACTCAACACAGTATTCCAGGTATGGCCTGACAAGCACTGAGTGAGATAATGACTTCTTTATCTCTGCTGGCGATGCCCTTGATGCAACCCAACATCCTGTTGGCTTTGTCAGCCGCAGTAGCACGCTGTTGACTCATATTGAGCTTGATGTCCACAGGACGCCCAGGTCCCTTTCCACAGAGCTGCTCCCCAGGCAGGATGATCATTTGGACTTAACACATGCCTAACTCTTCATCAAGTCGGGGCCTTGCTTGGCTCCGGATAGGAGACTGCCAGGAGGAGTTCATTGTATCATTCTACTTATTGCGCTAATTGCCTGTTTATGTTTTCTGACAGCCAGCACTACCCGATAATTTTTATAAACAGAGGCTCTTTCACAAAATCTAGTAAATAAAAGTCACAGCTCTTGAAAACCAAAATGATTTTAAAGGAAACTTGATATTTCCCCTATGATTTTCCTATTGATGTTTAACAGTTGCATCAGATTTGGTCCCCGGTGTTCTGTTAACATGTGGCTCTCTTTTATTATAACATAACAATAATGCAATTCAACTGAAAACATGTGTTAAAACACTCTTCGATTTTGTGCACACCTTATTAATTATACTAACTGCAAAATGACGGGGTCTTTGACAATCGTTTCTATAAACTCTTTGGGTTTCTAAAATGATGGACTACCTGAATGAAGGTAGTGTTTTCCGGTTTATTGAACGCTTGCAGGCAGGCGTTTGTGTAACTAGGCAATATGTATATTTATGTACACCGTGCTGATGAGCAGTTGCACTTCGTTCCTTAGTTGAATTAAAAGACATGAGAGTTACTAAAAACAAAAACATGCCAGGAACTCCTTCCTGATCAGAGTTTCCTACCTAAGAGATGAATAGCGTGAGCAACGTCCGAACTACCCAAGAAAAGAGCCTGCGCAAATTCTGTGCTCAGCATTGGTCTTTGCTAATTACAGATGCTGGATTTTTTTTCTTAGAGGGCTGCAACCACAGCAAGGTGGCACAGGCACTCTGCCACGTACAGGGTTTCCTTGCAGCACTCTCTGTAGGATCAAAGCACCTGGGGCAGAGCTCTGCCCCCATCACCGTCACTCCACTGGTGAGAGTGCTGGTGTGACCATTAGTCAGCCTTTTTACAAGGTAATAAGAGAGAACACAGAGTATGAAAACCTTTTTCCTTACAGAGTTCATGCAAACTCTGTTGAGTGTGTGTGCTTGTGCAGTTTGCATTTCCATGTCCAGGAGGAGACACGAGGGAGATGCTGTGTCACTTGCAGGTGCAAATGTTAGAACTATGTATATAATGAATTGTACAAAAGGGTTGCAACCTCTCCAACTACATGTGAAAATTTGTTTGGGAATGCTCTGGTTTGAGGAATTTTGAGGCATTATTACTACTGATAGTTTTCTCTTTCCCTATTTGCCTTTCCAATGCTACACTTGCTGACAGCATGTAAGAAATCCTCATCATCAAGTGCTTAGAAATGATTAGTCAGGTCTCCCCCAGACTAGAATTTTGGCTTAGAAAGAAAAATCCCGTTACTTGCTTTCTCTTTTTCCATGTCCTTAAAGGTTCACATTGTAAAGCTTTTCTCTGAAAACCTCAGAGTATTTTTTTGAAGCAAGAGAGCTGAGATTAATGGAGATCATATAGATAACATAAATCTATTGTCTCAAGAGAGCAGAGACTTGAAGAAAAATACTAGCGATCACAACTTTCTGATAAAATTATCAAGTCTGACAATCCAGTGTGTTTGCTAGAAAATTGTAAAGTGTAAATTATAAGGCTCTTGAAAACAGCAGATGCAAGAGACCACATTTTAACCCCAAATCTCTTCCACCTGTTCTTCCAGCCCTTTTCCCTCTCTCTCCCCGTTTATTCTAGCTCTACCATTTTTGGTGCATTTTGCCATTGCCTTCTTTATCTGCTTTAATGGCAAACAAAGGAACTGTTAATTGCCAAAAAAGGGTAAGAACAGAATTTGAGAAAAAACAGCAGGAGGTGGGCAGTAGCAGCACCACTGTGGTTGTTCCTCCAGCTCAGCTATGGCCATCACGGACCAATGGTGCTGCTGGGTGGCATGCAGACACGAGAGTTTGGCTGGGTGGTCTTCTCCAGTCATGCCACCGAGGCACCAGTTCACTGGGTCTGGATCGCAGCCATACCCTGCATGGAGCTGGTACCTCTCCTGGTTTTGTACAGTGTGGAAAAGCAGGAAGACAGAGAAGCTACTTCAGGGGTCCACCTCTTTCCATGTGATTAGTGTACACCTATGGGTTTAAATGCCTCTTCTAGTCCCATCACTTAGGACTCTGACATTTTTCAATATTTTACACTCCTTTCTGAAGGTTTTTGTTGTTTGGCTTTGTGGATTTTTTAAAATATGTATTTCATCTGATGGTTAATGTGAGATTTCACTCATGATGAAGTGTTGCTACTTGCTGAATTCATTAGCATCAGTCAAAGCTGCACGACTGACTCTTGTTCCAAGTGTGTCGCATGGACCCATATTTGTTATTTGTTACTGAAATTTCTTATCTAGGCTGAGGCCCAAAGTTGCTATCAACTGGTATTTTTCCATTGATACCTAATAATGTTATGCTGGTTTACACGAGCTGAAAATCTGCTCAAAATAAGAGAGCAGTGGTGGGGATTTGTTATTGGAAGTATCTTTAGAGGTTTCTCTAGCTAAGAAGAGAATGAGGAGGAGTAAAAAAACTAAAAACCAAAACAATGAAATGGAAGAAAAGTGCCTGTTATATGATTAGGCCTCTGGAGGCCTATGGCAAACTGTATCCAATGGAAATGAGATATAATACCCTTTGGCTGTAGATCAGGCTAATAGCAGCAGCCCATTTTCTCTACAATAGCCTTAGAGCTTTAGTTTCTCTTTCTGCAGGGGCACTCCGTAACTGATGTTTTTGCTTTTGTACCAAGTTTACATTTAGTCAAATCGAACACCTAACAAGCAGTAGTACCTGGCATAAAGATGCGTTGTTACCGTCTTATCCTGGTGTGACCACCTCAAATGGGCAATCATGGAGAAGGTGGTATCCAGGCCAAAGACGAGACTTCAATGTGTGGCAGTAAGGACAACATCTGCCTTGCATATTCCTACTTGCCTACATAATCATGCATAGCTTTCTATTGTTCCAGGAGTTACTCAAGCATATAACAGAGTTTCAATGAGTTCAAACCTCCTGTTTTAGATGGTGTTTCAGTGAGTTGTTTTTCTGCCTCAGCATGGATTAGATTTTTTTTTTTTAAACAGCCTTGTCAGATTCAGGGAAGCACATGGAGACAGTGAGAAGGAAATCATGGATTGTAAATGCTGACTATGCAGCTGCATCACAAATTTTAAAAGGTAGGAAAAGAAACGTTACCTGAAAGATACTCGTGACACCTGCTTGATTGCTCTCTGTTTATTACTGAGAAATAACCCTCTGGCCCCAAACGCCTCTTTTGCTGTGCACAGATTATGCATCTGCAGCTGGGGTTTCAACCTGGTGCAAACAAACTCCATGGCAGAGCCAGGTCTTCACCTAGGGAATGGCAACTCCAGACAGGATTTGTACCCAGGAATTTTACCTGGTAATTTGGTTTGCAGATTCATAATGGTGGTTTGAGGAATCTGTTCAGCTTTGCTGGAGTCACATAATGAGTCAGGGGCAGTGATGCTGGATCTAAAGGATCCCGTCTCCTGAGCCCTGTGCTGTGCCCCCTGGATCCTGTGCAATTTCTGTCATAATAATTTAATGAGGAACAACTATTGAAAATAATATTTTAAGTGCTTCTGGGCCTACATTGTACTAAATACTTTTAGTTTGAGTACACCAATGGTTGACTTGTGAAATAGAAAGGGGAACACGGTGTGTGTGCCAGTGCAGGTTATACCTGCTCAGGTTAGCCGATGCCATCCTCTCCCTGCCAGCGGCTGCCTCCCGCGCCAGCCTGCTGATCAAGGAGTGTGTCCTCATGCTCCTAATTCCTCTCAGCCAGGTTGGTTTAAACTGTTTGAATTACTGGTCCCGGTTATCCCAGCAGATTTTTTTTTTTTTTTTTTTTGCCTGAAGAGAATTAAAGTGCTCATTTGAACTGCTTTGCCAACATATCAGTTCAAAACCTCCAGCAAGTGGGTTTTAATGAGCAGCTGGGGGAGTAACTTCTTCCTGGCACAGGCTGCTCCTAAAGAGGCTATCTGTGCGTATCCTTAAGACATTTAAGAGACTGAACATTTTTATATCTTTAAATCATATTAAAAGCGACTTCAGGTGTTGCACAGCTTTAAGTCATTTGATTCCTTAAGACTGCATGGTGCCCACATCTGCCATTAGCGCTTTCCTTTAATGATCAAGGCTGGACTGTTCAAACGAGCTTAAACAAGTTAGCACTCAAATCCCTTGGGTAGCCAGCAGGACAGATTTGAACACATCAGTCCTGCTTCTTAATTAGATCCCAAAATCTCAAAGTAAAAATCAAGTGATGTTTTAAACAATGCTTGTATAATTGCCATCTTAGTTAATTTTTCCTAAGGATTTTCAACCTTGGTTTAGAAGATTACATCAGTTGTGCTTTTAAAATTAAACATGTAAATAACCTCATCTCTCCACAGCAATAATTTAAGCAGCCGCTAAGTCATACGAACACCTTTGGAACTTAGGTGAATGCTTAAATGTTTTGCTCAATAGATGTCTAACATTAAACAGGTATTTATGTGCTTTGCTCCACCAGGGCCTTAAAGATATAATTTAAGTAGATGGGTGTCTTCTCCTAATGACTATAATAAAAGATCAGTGAGGGAAGGTGGTGGGGAAGTGTGTCGGATGCAGTTGTGGCTCTGGAGAGTGCAGGAATGGATTAGGAAAGTTTTCATCTCCTTTACTTTCATTTTTCAAGCACATAAAAAAGGAATCTTATCCTTTTCTTCAGGTGAGTAAATGAAAGGACTGCTTTAAAAACAGCTGCATGTAAATTTGCAATTTCTTTCTATGCTTTTGGTCACTTGAAGAAAAAAACAATCTGTCTGGCAGGCAGATGTGCTTTGAGAGATGGCTCTGTGCTTTCTGAGAGGGAAAATGTTTAAAAATGAAAAGAAACACGCTAAGGGCCTTACGAAGCACAGTGCTTTATTAGCCATTGTTCTATTATATGACCCATCATTCTGCCGTAATGCATGCACAGGAGCAAGTGCCCATGTTTTAGAAATGGCAAACCTGTGCTCTTTGTCTTGTGTTTTCTCCAGCGGACAGCATGCCATTATTGTCACACTCTCTGGTTATATTTAATGCAAGGAGGACACAAGTCCTTTAAAAAAAAATGTCACTTTGGTGGTACTCTATGCATTTTTATTCCTGAATATTAAGTTCCAATTTTTATAGCCTTAGCTCAATCTGTGGCTTCATAAAACATCATAAATTGGAGCTTAGCTTTACAGGCAAGCAAGATGATTTGATAAGCATGGGATTGCCCCTGCTACATCAAATAACGTTTCCTCTCTTACTATCCAGAAGCTCTGAGTTATGGCACTGGTACACTAGCCAGCCAAGAGATATAAGAAGCCCTATGCAATTAACTTCTTGCATCTTGTCTTTTTTTCCAAGGGGAAAAAATGAGAAAAGTTCTTTTAACCAGGTATTTTCTTCCAATTTTACCTCGTAGCGGAGTCAGCTAAGTGCACCCTCTTGTCAGCACAATCATTATCTGTAATTTACATGCAAGAAGCAACAGAAACTTTTAGGATGAAATGAATGTAAAACCAGAAACCTCCGCCTGTTCCATCATCCAGCCTTGCAAGTACAGTAGCCATGTCAGTGACTGTATTAAGAGCTATTAAAATGTCTTTGATGTATTGCTGGAGTTTGGTATGATTTTCTAGGTTTTATTATTCCTCTGACTACCATTTGCTATTTTTAAATGGAATCTACTATTATGGGATACGAGCAGTCTGTCCTTCAGAGGAGAGTCTGCACCAATAGCCCTTCTGCTCATCTTCAGTGGCGTGTACAGGGGGACGCCAACGATCCCTTGGTAGTTCAGTGTCCTAGCCACCATTTATACTATTTATCATCAAAGAAGATTTTGATATTCAAGGTTGTGTGCAGGCACAGGAGCTGCATACATAACAGCTCTGCTGTTTGGTGCCGCAGCCTGAGAGCTGTTGGGGTTTATCTCCATTGGTGCTTACAAACCACCCCTGGTCCTTTTGACTCTGCCCCTGTTAGCGAACAGCACGGCCCAGTGGCACCCGCACTCATCTTCCCCAAATCCTGTTCCTTGCTCTAGTCTTATTCTCTTTAGATAAACCACCTTTCTCCATCCTTGGTCAGGTAGCGCTCGCTCAGCCACGTGGGTCTGCTGTGGGGGACTTTGGTAAGGTTTTTCCGCAAAGACCTGCACGGTGTTTTAAGGCTAATTCGATACCTGGGTGAGATAAAGTGGTGAGAAAAACAATGAGAGTATTGAAAAAAGAATAGCATTTAATGAACACTAAAATGTATTATTCCCTTTTTAACAAAGCTGCCTAAAAACTATTGATTTTTCTACTCACGGATTTCTAATAATAAAAAATTTAAAGCCTGACTATCGTTCCCCCAAATCAGGTTTATTTCCAGCGTGACTAAACTCACAGACTCACCAGTTAGAACTATGGGACTCAGATCCTCCGAATTAACAAATTCCTCTTCAAGTCTAACAAAACGCGCCATTCATCTGGGCCCGCATCTTGGGAGTCAGCGTTGCTTAGTGAGAAAAACAAACCGAAATTGATTTGCCTTTTTCAGTGTTTGGCTTCTCTTCTTTTTCCCTCAGGCTCAGCCATCTTAATGAACCCCTCTCTATGCATACTTCTGTTCATAACTCTATTTACAAGTATTCTTATGTTACATCTCTTTGACCAAAATTAACAATAATAGGTGGTTGTGTCCTTGCCTGTCGCTCTAGTTAACCTCCCATTAAACTTCTTAGGTCAAATCTGGAATGACAAGGCTCTAGTAGCAATGTTAAGCTACCTCAACTGGCCCTTGAACCACTTTATTGCAGCTACGTTTGCATTCATTTTTACTATTTGTTTGGCTTTTTTTTTTTTTTTCCCCCTTCTTTTCACCACTGCTAAGATGCCACAAAAAGACTTTTGGCCAAGCTGCTGGTTTTCTTTGCAGAGCGGTTATCCAGTGTATTGCTGGCAGTGCCTTTAGGGGGAAATACATAAGTTGGAAATCAAGCTTCCAAAAAAACAAACAGCACTTCTGATTAGTATCTCATATTGTTATCCTTCCTGCTTCATTTGTTTTCCAGATGGGCGAAATAAAGGTCAACAACCCTAGGGCAATGATCTGATTTGAAAGAAATGTGATTTCTGAAAGGGAAATTTGCAAAAATAGCCATAACCAAGAAATGAGAAACATTTTAAGAAATTGGCAGTTCAGACTAATCTTCCATGTAGTTTATCTTCGTGAACTGGTGATATTTTATTGTCCATGCAAATACACTGGTAATCCAGTCCTGTTCTTGTGGTATTTTGAAATCTTTTTTCTTTATTCAAATTTGGATATTACTATCATCGTGAACACGAATAGGTGGATATTACTATAATTGTGAAGGAGATAAAGGGGACCATCATGCACTTGGTTAAAAAAGAGGCATGTTGTAGGCTACTATAGCCATAGTTTCCCTGGAGGGAGAAGTCGGAGCTGCAGTGTCCCTAGGTTGGCTGGGGACTTCTCTTTCTGGCTTCCATTCCCTCCCGTTCACCTACTTGACCCGGGACATCACGGGATGTCCTACACCATGGGCTCCTCCTGCATCCTTCCTGGCTGCTTGTGGAGCAGCGCTGCTCATCGCTTCTCCAGGAGGCCATCCAGTGCCACACATCCATCGCATCCCGAAGGGCACCGGGCAGAGCGGCGGCCGGGAGCATCCCTCCGCCCTGGCTCACCCACCCGGTCACGCCTGGGAGCCGGGATCTCGGGAACCGCTGCCTGGCTCCCCTGTCTGCCTCCTCCTAAAATCTGGGTCATGTCTCCCTCTAGGGGCTCGCGAGGAGGATGAAACCCACCTTCCCCTGGCAGAGGAGGCTTTAAACGCGCTGCAACTCTCTTTTTGGCAGCGAGCCTGCGTCGGAGAAAAAAGGTGTTTAAGCTGGTAGAGGCTGTAACGTAATACAGAGGGTGTACCCGTGGAGAAGACAGGTTAAAAGTTTTATGTTAATGAAGTTTTCTGGCAGAAATGAAATTCCTGCCTCTTATCTGGGCTAAGAGGAGGCTGAGCTATAGGCTGCCGCGTTTTTACGGTATGGGTGAAGGTCCAAGCGATCTCTCGTCTTTGCCCTGTGCCCTGCCCACGGCAGAGGCAGCGGTGGCACCGTTCCCACATCCCCTGGGCAGGGGTGTGTGCTGGTGGTACCCCGCTCCCCAGACCCATGGTGGGTGCCCGTCGCCCTCCTCTGCAGCATCCTTGGGCATTTTGGAGGTGGATGCTGCTGTCCGCTGGGGAGAGATGTTCTTCCAGAGGGTGCTGCTGGGTGCTTCGTTGACCACCGATGTGGTTGCAGTGTAGGGACAGGGGAGAGGACGGCCATCCTAACATGGTCCCTTAGAGGAGAGAGCAAAGAAGAAAATTGCGTGGAACGTTAGTCTTTTGTTTCAATGTTTTGTTGAAATGGGAAACCAGAAGCATCCATTTGGACTGATACAGTATTTAAACAGAATTCGTCAAGCTGAATTTTGAATTTGCGGTTTAATTTGACACTTTTTTGTGGAGTTTCTGGATAGTTTGTATTCTCTGTTTTTACAGTAACAAGAGCAGTGGGAATTTTCCCCTGTTTAGTGACCAGGCAGCCGTGATAATCGTTCTGTGCCACTGTTGACCTGATATTGATCTGAAAGTCTGGGAAGAAAAGAGGTCTAATAAATAAATATAAATCAGTAAATTCAATCAAAATGTAAAGGACAGTCTTCCAACAGGCACAAGTGAGAATTACAGAAATTGAAAGGCAGTCCGTGCAATTTGAATGACTCTGCTGGCTTTGTGTGAGAAGTCAAGTACAGCTCTCAAAGACCTCGCTTTAATTAGGGGACACAGAGATTCATTTCACCAACTTCAGTCATCTAAAATTTAGACTAAGGCTTCTTCAGCAGTCAGCTGAGAGACGGGATGAGTCAGTTTGTGGAGGAGTGTGTTCATTAGCTGCAGTACATGATCATCTGGGCAGTAGGTGCCTAATTTTGGGATGGCCAAAGTGAGGTGCAGTTTGTCTCATCCCTCTTGACAATTGCTTCCTGGGCCTTTACAGCTGCTCCCCAACGAGTAGCAAAGAATCCTGTTTACCACGGCAATTATTTACATTGAGATGATTTCCCGTTGCCTGAAAGTAATTCATCTTTTTTAAATTATGGTTGTTCAGTCAGCAAAACTAAGGATATCTATAAAGATGTAGTGGCAGTGTTGCTGATAAATAATCTAACAAATTTTTGAAAAAGCCAAAAACAATTTGGGTACAATTATTTTTTCATCGACTGCAGTGTAAATCAGGAATAGCTTCTGAACACCCAGCTTGCATACCAAAGACTTTGCATGCAGCTCATATAACGCTCATGAGCCTTTGGGTCTTGCAGAGTAACTTTAGTGAAGCTATGAAACCAGGACATGTCAGATAGATGCAACCCTACATAATAATTACTATTTGCTTGTTTATACTAACCCTAATGGAAGAGTTTAGTTACACTCAAAATGAAGCTGAAGGATTTTGCTGATTTGGGAGCCAGAGAATATTTTATACATGTCTGTGCTGCAAAATGAAAGACTTTGCTCCCATATGAGCTCTTGTAGCCTAATGGGAAAGGCAGACAACTGAGTGTAAAAGCCTTGTATGCGTGCTGGAATAAGGAAAAAATACTCCACGATTACCAGGAAGTCAATCCTTATTTGGTGCTTTTGCTTACTATGCGTTATTGCTGTAAAAATAATCTCCCCTCACCACGAGTCCTGCAAGATGCTTCAGGCTTTGTCCTGAGGCGCCGAGTTTAGGTGATCGCTCCTGGAAGAGCAGACACCTGGAGATGGTGGGGAAGGGGCTGTGATGCAGGTGCTGGAGGAATCGTCCTCGTCCGCCCCCCAGGTGCCACCTTCAGCAGCTCCATGCCAGGGAAGCAAAGCGTAGATGCAGGAGATGTTTTACCTGACCACTTGTCTCTCTTCTGGCAGTCCCAGGGAGAAGAGCTGAAGGTGAGTTTAGCTCTTAATTTTTCCTTTCTTCCATTTTGACTCTTCTGCATGTGGACGTTTTGGCTGAAGTTCCCTCTCTGGGGTGGTGCGACCGGCCCTGGCTGTGAGGTGTCAACCTGGGGGTCCCCCATGGCTCCTGGCAGCGCACTACGGAGAGAGAAGTATTAGAATTAATTTTATCCTCCTTATGTATCAGCTAAAAAACACATCCAAAGGAGATGAAAAGATGTGACGACGCAGAACGGTGGACAGGCGCAGGGTACAGAGGGAAGGCTGGTGGGGTTAGCGAAGGCGCACTGCAGGCAGGGCACGGGCAGACAAATGTGCCTTGAAACCAACCCTGACAAGCGGCGAGAGGCCAGGTGCCACCACCGCGTTGGGATAATCCTGTGTGTGTGTCTCCGGCGCCGAGCAGGAAGGAGTCAGGTATTCGCATGGTCAGATTCAGGGATGTGCAAATAAGAGGTGTAAATGTGTAAATACAAGCCAGAGAGAATCGTGCTGACATTGCATTAGGGATGGAAACTGATTTTTATAGTTTTTTTCTTTTCAGTTATAGAAATTCAGGGCCAGAGCTCATGAAGAGCTTAGTATCTAAACTAGGGGTAGTATCTAAACTGGGCTGTCCCGCTCAGCGGTGACTTTTGCATCCAGGAAGGGACAGTGCTGGGACCCAGCAGGGTGAGGGGATCCTCGTGGTCCCTCTGACCCATCGGGGCCACAATAAGCCTCCGATTTCAATGGGAAGAGCGTCCCTGTGACTTGAAGAAGGTGGCCTGGGTCCAAGTGTCTCTGTCGGCGTTTTGTGGCTGCTGTGGGTGCTTTTGCAGATTTTCTGCTGATTATGCTAGAGCAATATTGCAAGGAATTTATGCATAATGGACATAAATCTCGCTATACGAGCCACCTGAGAGGCAAGAAAAATGGTCTCTGTCAAGGATCTACATACAGAAATACATTAAACAACAGCTCTCTGTAGAGCAGGCGCTTCGGTTTCAAATGTAGGTTTGGGGGAATAATGAAGAATAAAATTAGCGCTTTGGTAATGCATTAAGCCTTTTGGGGGGGGGTTCACTGGCAGATTTTTATAGCCTTAAAGGATAAATGATGATGGTAATAAATTTTTCTAACTTTTAAACTGATCTTTCAAAAGAAGATGCAGAAAGCTGTTCCTGTGCTGTTGTAGAGCTGGAAGAGCCGTTCAGCTGGGACTTCAGGCTACCGTTGTAACTTCCAATTAGTAAAACATACATTAAAAGGGGCTGCCTACCAGGATGGGAGGGCTTCTGATGGCTGTGACGAATAGCTGCGCACCCCGCGCTATCGCTCGCGTTTGTGCACAGGGGCTTCACAGGCTCTTTGTGAACCGTCCACACAAACTTCATCAAGCCCCGGTTACCCATCAGAGGGGAGATGCCGTTTTAGCATGGGATTGTGTCTCTTAATGTCACTGCCTCTTCTCTTCAACCAGGACTGGTGCGATATATTTTTCAGTGACCGACAGCTGCCAAATGGCGTTGATAAAGGGAGTTTAAAAACACAATCATAAAATGAAAGTGCGCTCATTCCTTTCAATGTGTTAGTTATTACAAAGGGAAGCGTGATGTTATTAAAGTGTGTGTGAGCCTCTTCCCGTCACATTTCTGTGGCTCTGGCTTTGTTATACATATTCTCATAAATTATTTTGTTGCTATAGCAATACTCTTCTGTGAGCCTAATCCTTTCTCATTTACAGTGAAGCCCTTTACTTTGCTCTCTCAGTGCAATGCGGCCTTTACTTTGGCAAATTACCTTTCAAATTACATCTTTAGGTTACATTTGCTTTTGCTTTTCACAGCTAATCTGGATTAGCGAATTCTTAATTTGGGTTAAAATGGATTTGGAAATTCCTAGTAAAATAAGTGCCAAGAGATCACATCTGTAAAATTATAATACATATTGTGTGTCTGTATATGTGTATATATATATGTATGTATGTGTGTCTGCATCTTTGCGATCTCCTGTATGAAGAGGGAAGTGGTGGGGAACCCAGAAACATATGATAAGAAACTCTGTATGCTCTATATTTACAGATTTCTGAATTGCATTCTCACCATAACCTTTTGCAGCAATTAAAAAAAATATCTCTTGGTCAGAATTTTTTTTTTCCCAGCCATGTGGCAGGAGGAGCAGCAGGGAGGATCGTGCCAGCATTGGTGGCTTTGTTCTAATCCATAATTTTTCTTCTTTTTCTTTCCTCTTTTTTGCACCTCTGTGTGTGTGTGTGAGCGCTTTTTTTGCAGTGCTTATGGACCAAGCATCTGCTGCCCCTCACGCTGGGTCTTTGCAACTCTTAGCAATCCTTTGCTGTGTGGTTCATAGAGCAGCAACAGGGACGAGAAGATTTAAATGCCAAAATAGATACTGATGATTGTATACATGTATGAAAGTCAAGTCCAAGGCAAAAGGATTAACTTGTTTGCTTTGTATCAAGTAATACTTATTAAATACTATGCTCTTATATTAATTTTTAAATGGGCAAATTTAGGACTGAGACCAGGCTCTGGATCATCTTTCCTTAATACCCTAAAAGAGTAATTATAATACATGCTATGTTGCCACAAGCATGCAAAATTAGTAATCATGAAACGTTAATACATACAACTCAAGTTAGTGAGCAGCAGAAAGCTGCTGCTGAAGGGCAACAACGGGCTGGATTCTGATACTATTACTTCAAATAAAAGCATTTGGTGTCCAGCACTGAATTCATTGCAAAGGTCTGAAATTCAGCCAGAGGGTCCTGGGTTAGTGGTGACGGGTGCCTATCAACCACAATCACCTCGTTAGGCTCACACAGATCGGCACACGTTTGAATTCAGCCAATTTATTCAGGGTTGCTCCTATAGGCAAAACTACTCGGATACATCAACTCTTTCAACTATTCCCATTTGGGTAAAAGCTTCCAGCTCCTCCAGCCTTCCTAGCTGACAGATGTAGGTGTCTTAGGTTCTGCTGCACTGCTTCAACACCCTCGTGTACTACTTCCTTTATGAATAAGGTAGGTCCCTCCCATGGTGAAGTGAAACTCTGATGTCTCCCTGTTTGAATGCCCATGGTGACAGTGGGGTAGGATGGAAGAGGGGTGTGCAGTAGGGATGGGTGAGAGCCATAGGTATAAGGAAGAACAATGAATTTCTCAGTTTAAGAAAGAGAAAATACAGAGGGAGTCTATGAGTTACAGGGGTTTTTTTCCCCTGAAGTCTGTTATTTCGAACTTCTACTGACTTTGAAGAAAAATACCAGGATTTACAGATAGAGAAACAGATTCCCAAAGTGGCTGCTGAGACCACCTCTGAAGCCACCAAGGTTTTCTCTGGAGATCTTGAATTTCCTTGACTTCAAAACTCTATTTGTTGTTTAAGCTCATAGGATGTTTCCACTGTGTATACAGAATACAGTTTTAATATACTGTCTTAAGTATAATTGGAGTGAGCTATCATTGATCTCTATTGTAATAATTTCCCCTTAGAGCTGTATGACTGGTGTACACTTTGACGAATTTCTGCATATTTGCCTTTTTCCTTCCCCACACCCCTCCCTGCATTGTGATGTCGGCTTTTAGTTCCTAAAATCTTAAAGTGAAGACATTCTATTCAAGGTTTAAATATGGTTTTAGTTTGGGGGAGGGTTATTATATCTAAGCAGGTATATTGATATCCCAAATAAATTATTTTATTCGCATTCATTTCCCTGCTTTCTCATGATGGGTTTCTGGCTTTCCCTTCCCCATGTTCTATATACACTGAGTGAGGGAGCTGCAGAGCCCAAATTGCTTCTGAGAGTTGTAAAACAGAAGGGAGGAGTCTGTACCATGCGTGTCAGATCCTGGATCTGAATTATCATAATGTCCCAAAGACCTTTCTGAGGTGGTACAAACAGGTTAAGCAAAAAAAAAAAAAAGTGTGCTGAGTTCATACCTAAAGTCCTTTTGTTAAATTTCTGCTCAGTGTTTGCTCAGGCTCCCAGGATACCTGACCTCATATCCATCTCCTTAATAATACTTTAGTAAACTTGGTGCTGTGAATTGTCTTTCTAGAATAAGATTTCCAAATGTACATTTTTGGTCAATGTTTTAGCAGACTTTTTTTTTCCATACCAAGTCTTACATGTATTGAATGCTAATTTTCGGTGACCAATTAGTTTTTACTATGGCCATATAACCAAACTAAGATAAGCATCACTTTTTGTTGCTTATTTGCCAATGCAACAAATCAGTTTTATGTTTTGAGTCAGAGGAAAACTAATTGAAGTTAGGAGAAATATAGATAAATATGTATCTTTGTTAGGCCACAAAAATAAAGATATTTCACAGGTTTTTAATCATGGATTCTCAAGGTCTATATTTAAAATGTGGGATTTAACGTAATTAATTTAACAGCAGAATTTGCCATCAAACTCATTAATTTCTGTCAGAACGCAAGTGGTAAATTGTTCTGGATAAATAAACATCCATCTCTGCCATTGTGGAGAAAAAAGCCCTAAGTTGGGCTTTGGAACATTGGGAATCTTCCTGCACCCAGACTTCTTAGCTGGAAGCATTGGTACCCACTGTCCATCTCTGCTCCCACTGCACATGGCTCTGGCTGCTCCAGCTACAGGTAATCTCACACCTCACTGGACACGGGGATATCTTGGGGAAACCACCCAATGTAGTTGAAGTCATCACAGAGTGGCGTATCTTGATCCAATCTTCTGTTACCTCTGAGCAACATATACATATGTATGCTGCATTATTTACTCTCTATCAGAAAATATAGGCCAGCTTTGAAATGCAAATAAGCTTCCTCATCTACCAGCCAAAGCATGCAGCTGACTGAATTTACCAAAACGTACCATTTTATTGTTCAGGCAGTTTCATTATCACCAGTAAGCCAAGCTCACTGAGATATGGCACTTTTCTTTGGGACTTCCAGTGGAAAACAACCTTTGCTTTTCATTTTTTATCCTTCTTCTGAAGTTTCAGGTTTCCTCCAGGTACCCTTTGGTGGTCTTTGTTTATCACGAAATTGATATATGTTTCCACAGGGCAATCCCAGTCATGAGCTGCATCTCTTCCCCGAAGTCTCATACGACAACGTGCTCTCAGACACTAACAATTTTCAGGTGGTGCGGCAATGTGTTCTGCACATGGTCTAAATTGGGGCTTTTCACACAGCCGTCACATTTGCTTAGGAAGAAAGTTCCTTTCCAGAGCAGAAACACGACATCGTCCTTCCTAGTGCCATCTGGTAAGGAAAAATGCTGCAGCAGAGTAAATCTATTGTCCCTCTACATCCAGGCAGAAGTTCCCACCTTATTGCCCCTGAAAACATGTCTCCTGTAATGGCCATCAAATAGACTTCCAACACGTACAGACAAGCCAGTAAGCAGTATTTTGATTCCATGGTAACTTGAGCAAAGAGTAAGGGAATCCGACAAAGAGGGAAAGATGATCTTGCTAACAACGTGAGTATGAGAAAAGAGGGAAAGTATATCCAGTAGAGCAGAGGAAGATAGATTATGAAAATACTAGGCTTGAGTCTGTATGCACAGCTTTCCAGCCTTGTGGCTCAGAAAGCCGCGAGGTATAAGAAAAAAACCCAGCTCCTCCCACAAATCTCTTTTTACTCCCAAAATAGAATTATTTCTCAGTGTTATCGTATCAAAAATAGTTGTGTCATACTCCTATCCTCAAATGCTTAACATTGCCGTCCCAAATTTTTGGTTACACACCTTTAAATATAGACAGGCTTCTCATGAAAATAAATTTTTATAGCTCTATTTCCTTACCATCTTTCATCCTGGGTGGTATTATTGGCTGGAATTCCCAAGGAATGGCAAAATTTCATTATATTTACTTTTGACAGTCCCCGTCTTCAATCTGCAAGAGTCCAGCGATGACACTGGGTGCCCCGCAGGCAAGTGCTGCTGGTGGCAGCAGAGAGGAGCCCACCCAGCCAGGTGTGCAGGGCAGGATGTACCTGCAAAACACCAACAAGAAACACATCCTTTCCTCACCAGTGACACGCAGCCAAAATGAGGTGCGGAGAAGCAAACTGGGTAATGTTGCACCGCTATACCACACCCCAGTTTAGTGCTAGAAATGAAAAATACTTGGCAGTTAGAGAGAGAGAAAGAATTAAAGAATGCAGATTTATTAATCCCAGTTGTTCAAACCAAATTCTAGCTCAGATAACATGCCGTTCCCCACAAGCTAAGATTTTTATGCTAAAATTTCTCTTTTGGAAGTGTCTGGAATTTTTTTCTATTACTTAGTTGTTCATGCTGAGCAATTGATTTTTTTCTTGGGTCTAATCAGATGTTATTGCTTTCTCTTAATTTAGTTTTATAGCTGTTTAATGGATGCTTTTCCTAAATAGAAGAAAAAAAAATCCAGAAGATTTAAGGAGCTAGAAAAACCCTTCAAATCTGATTCGTGGTGCATTTCAGGTAGGAGGGGGCAACTACTGCTAGCTCTCTATCTTTGAGAAGCCTACACAGCACCACAGATGAAATAATTTAGCCAGTTAAAAATTATTCTGAAGCAAAAACAGCTTCCAGATGTTTCCCTAATTTTGCAGGACACTGAACTGCGAACAGTCATATAACTTTATCCCTTTTGCTTCCTGAGTTTTCAGAGAGAGGAACAGATAATAGAATGTGGAAAAAAAAAAAACCCAAACTATACCACTGCTGAGTGATAATCGTGTAAAGGAAAGCTCTGGGCTAAATATGTTTATTATGGGTGTGGCCAGAGAGAAAAGGAGGCACGGTGCCCGAGGAAGGTCTGGGACTGCAACTGATATACCAAGAGCGAGATTAATCGCACGTCTTGCAGGAGCGTGGTGTTGGTAAAGGCGAGTGTTGGAAACCTTCCTGCATAGAGAGATTTGTTTAACAATTATCACTTTCCCTATAGCTGGCCCTGACTGAGACTGCGAGATTGAGGTCTGTCAACAAAAACTTTTTTGATTTTAAAAATTAATTTTTCCTTGCTGAAGAACAAGCAATGATTTACAATACTTTCTAACCCAAAGTGAGAATCTAGTATATTGTCTCCTAAAAACGCTCTTTCCAGGACTATGAATTAAATCCTCCTTAAAATTTTCATAAAGATCTTGAAACGTCAACTTTAGAAAGCATGCACTTACTAAAACTCCTCTTACTAGATGTTTAATACAGTATTGACATCCAGTAATTAGTTTATCCATGATAGCCTTCAATTCTTTTCTGCCAATTAGTGCTGCAGTATTCACTTTTGCCTGTCATAGAAATAAACAGAGAAGATACTATTAGATTTTATTCTATTACCTTTTTTACATGGTTTTCACATTCGTTTTTCATCCATTTAATACTGGAAAATGTATTGAGCTGTGTAAATTTGCCAGTCCCCCCAATGCATACTCTGCAACACCCCTTTTTTTGGGGGGAGAAAAAATTTAGCTCTGATCTACCCGGGAAGTACTGACCATAAATTAGCGCCTGCTCAGTTTGAGTGATTTGCTGTTGTCACTACTTTAATTTCTCATGTGACCGTTGAATAGAAAACCAAGTGGATTTTTAACATCTTTAATTTGTATTTATCAATTAAGAACCAGTAAGACCTGTTCGTGTGGTTGCAACACTATTTGGAAAAGACCCAATACAGCCTTTTTCTCTGTTTTTTTCTGTAAATGGTGTCGTTTTACATTAATATAGTCTCTGGTTTTGTTGAAGCAGCTCCTGTGTTTTTTTGTTGGTTCTTTGGATTAGACTGGCTGTTATGAATTTGACAACAGTTATCAAATCTCCCCTGCAGCGGATTGACTGTCAAGGATATGATGGTCAAATGTTTCACATATTGCAATCAAACCATTTGTGTTTGGTTTGTAGAATTCCAAAAGAAAGCTGTCAGCTAAGAAATGAAGTCGAAGTAGCCTGAAGCTTTTGGAGCATGTTGATCCAATTATGATGATCCACTCATATCCTTCAGCTTTTTTTAAAATCAATTTTCATTTTAGCTCAGGGGACGGGTTTTTTTGGTAATGCAGAGAAACATCTGTAAGGGTATTTCAGATGTGTTGTTTCAGGAAATTTCTTTTTTGTGCAAGAGAGCATTGAACTCTACGTGTATTTTGCAAGCGTCTTTTGTCTCTGGTACACACACGCATACATTTATGTTACGTGTTGTCTGCCTTTGCATATATCTATATACATGCAACCAATATATACTAATCTGAATATGAATTTTAAATTAGCTTACATGTGTTCAATCTGGTTGCTTGAACCTGAGGGGGAAAAACTGTTGGAAAACCTCAAGGGATTAAGTGGCCAGCATGTAGAGATGTGTGTAAAGAAACCTAAATCATCAGTGTAGTGGACCAGATTCTCAGCTGGTGCTTAACAGCAAAGCTCTTGTCACCAGCAGGGCTCTGTCCTGGAGAGATGCTGCTACGTGTGACATGTTGACATAACAAGTCAGTGGCTAGCTATCTTCTTTCATTCCTTTAGCTGAAAAGTAACATTTGAAACTGCTTAATATTTGTTATTCTGCTGCCATCTCACCCCCATAAATAGTGAAGGGCCCAAGAGCCCTTGGAGCATGCCAGCATGTCCCCTTGAGTAAGGACGCCTCTCAAGGTTACTTCTCAAGAATCAGAGATTCCTTGCCTCAACAGATCCTTGGTAAGTGCCTAATAGCATGCTAAACTTTGAATATCAGTGATATAAAGGATTTATAGCACCTATATAAGCCTTTGCACGTAAACTGTTGACCAAGCTTGGGACTAGGATTGGATCCTGCTGCACCTAGACTCCTCTCTGAGAAGGGGTTTAGAAAGCAAGGGGGTCCTTTCTGAACCTCATGCCTCAACGGGAGGGTCTCCCTGACCGTTCTGTCTGACCCTGTCCTCTAGTTGATCCAAGATTGCTGTGCTATTCTCATCATGTTTTCACATTAGATACATGGCAAGTATTTAATAGTTGTAATTAAATGAGATATTCCATGAGATATCTAATGAGATATTACCATGGCATTAAGAACTAGGCCTGGGTACTGTCCTTGGGATGACAGACATTGTCTTTGGGATGTTAGAGTCTCCAGTGTCCAACAGAGAAACACAAAATCCCTGCCGCTCAGCAGGGAGCGTGATGCAAAGCAGGAGCTCCATCCCTTTGGTCAGCTTTCCTGTTAGATCCAGGTCTACTGATGGTTCCTTGCAGCCATATCTAACCCCTATCACCCACAAACTGGTTCTCTTCTTGGGCAGGAGCTCTATAAATTCTTCAATCTGGAAATTATTTCACAAACAATCTATACACCCGGCAAGCTGTGAGTCCGATGACCTTTCAGAGATCCATAAATACTGTTCAGAAACCACTTCTATAAAATCTCGATCATTCTACCCAACAGTAAGAAATATATAAGTCTTCCAAATCTCCAGGAAGTGAAATTTGACCTTTTCTTTGGGATTCATCTTCGAGCTTCATTTAACGATGATTCTGCTATGAGAATACGCTACTGTAAGATAAGGAAAAGGAGCCTGTCTATAATAGCAAGAAATATTTCCAAGTCCAGCATTCATGTTCCTAGAGAGAAAACCTGTCTTAGTTTTAGTAAAGGCCTGATGTGACCAAAGATTGTTTGATGGTAACAGGTGTCCAACCACCATGAACATGCTGCGGTTAGCAAAAGCCATAAAAAACCCCACAACCCGATACAACTGCTCTAGGGGAAAACATCAGACATCACAGTTCTTGTGTGGTGCATGATTCCTTGAGCCATCTCACTGCGGTGGCAGAAAGTTTTTTAGAGTGTTTATCACTGATGCCATGTGGAATCCTTCTCATTCACTCAGCACAGTGAGCTCAGAACCTGTTATGTAGGCTCTTTGGGCTCATGATTTACCGAAGAACATAGAAAGCTATTCAGTATTATTGTATTTATCCAGGATTTTAAGATCTTAAATGAGATATTTATAGAGAAGTTAATCTTCTTGATTTTTATGCCAATATATCTAGAGCTGAAGGACAAATTTGACCACTTTCTTCACAGTATATTTGGTTAAATCAAGATGTTACTATCAATTGGATTGCTTGTATTTTCTGCGGTATAATGTAAGCCAAGGCATAGCTGATGGTACTTAAACATCTTTGCACCTTGCATTAATGGATTTTAAGAATGATTTTGACAATGGCTGGCTTTCAGCAGAAATGAGATTTATTTTTTTTATTTTTTTAAGTCCTGGCATTTCTTAAGGGAAGTTAAGAGTTTATTTGCTAAACCCCAAATACCCATGAACAGACGCCAAATGCTGACTTTAATGCAATGATACTGATTTCCACCAGCTTTCGACTTTCACCCCTTTCTCCAACTTCAAACACAAAATTTGCAGTAAGGCAGCACCAACTTTCCTTATGATTTTGATGTACTTGCACACCAGGTAAACAACCCCACTTTGGGACAGCAGTTTTACTAGGAACTGGATCAGTCCCATAAAAGCAGTTATCTGAAAAGGAACAGACCAACAAATACTGAATATTTTGCCAGGTATTTTTATTAACTGATGATGGAGAACTACGCTAAGATCAGAGATCACCTTTCATATCTTTTGGCCTAAGTGTACTTTATCTTGGACTTAGAGTACATCCATCAAACTTTGAAGTTAAAAAAATGAACCAGTTAGTTTTTTGAGTCCTTGCACTGTACAGTAGCTCTGCTGTTCAAAAGAGTTATTCAATAATCATTTAAGGTTTTATTTAACTATAAATATTTATTCTTCTTCAAAGGAAGGAAGTCCCAGAGGTGGCATAGGCATCCAGCTGGTGGGTTTTCAACAATATACTAATTTTTGTACACCCTTTTCCAAGCTGCACAGTCAGCAAGAGTCGGTAGCTCTTGAAGACAGGGTCTCCTGCAAAAGCCAGGAATAAGGGCAAGTTTCTCAGAGATAAACACGATGGGCCATATTTGGCTCTAGAAGGGACTTATCCTGATTTTCTTTTCCCCCAAACCAAAGATTTAATTTCATTTTGTGGCAAAGCAAAACATTTATTTGCAGTCAAAGCAAAACATGTTGTAGGCTCCTGAACATTTAATTAGAAAATCTTTCCATAATATAGGTAAATTTTCAAAATATTTTATTTTTACCATATGATAGGAATAGAAGCTAGAGTTTGATACTCCTGGAGACACTATCCAGGAGACACTAAACTCTGTGTTTGCAAACGTGATAACAGCACTGCACAGATGTTTCAGACAAGCATGGACCTGCATAAACACAGGGAAAAAAGCCTGTCCAATCTTTCTAGATACTAAATTGTAAAAGGAGTAAACCATGCAAAATTAATACAACTCAGGATACTGAAATAAGGAAAATGCCAATCAAAGTCTCCAACTGCTGATATGAAGTGTCCCAATAACACAGGGTTTGGACTAAAACCGATGTCAGCAGTTAATGACTCACTTGCAAAATGGTGTGATTAGTTATTTTTTAGTTTTACCACACACAGATGCTCTAGCTACAGCCTGGGACAGATCTGTGTTAGCACTGCATAAAAGCAAACTTCAACATGGAAGGAAATACAGTGATGCAATTAGTGTTGTAAAAGAAAGTATCGAGGAAAATATTAATTGCCTGCACATCATAAACATGACCTGTGTCAATTTTGTCTGTAGCTGTTCCAAAAAAGGGAAATTTTACAGAATGATTTAAAGAAGAATCCAGTTGCTCTTCCCACGTGTCATTTGGATGACTGTGCAAAATTGCGTTTTTGAGACTGTTGGCCTCCTGACATTCAACTGGGTGAGGTGAAAAAATTCAAAGCTTGACTGGGCCAGTTCCAAAGCATCCTGCTCTGGTTAGACCTGCTGTGAGCAGAAGACTGGCCTGGGTGGTTTCTGGAGGTCTATATGGGTCCACTCAGTACTCAAAATGCTAATGGTTTGCTCTATGGATGAGCAGAGAAGGCTACGTTTTAGCAGTGTCGTGCAGAATAAAAAAATTGGAGACTTAAACATAGCTTGGACGCTTACATTCAGGAAGATTTGCAAGTAAAATAAAAATTCTGTGTAACATAAATACAAGCTAAAGGAGCAAAAGGCAGAGAGCGTAGTGGTGTTTGCCACAATGGTTAGGTACTCATATGCCTGAACAGGCTTGGGAAGAAAGAAGAATAATCACATTTAAAGCGTATTGGACCAGAATAGGTGGCTCAAGATCTACAGGAGAACCAGAAAAACAAGGAGAAAAGCAAGATGAGCAGAGGGACGATGCAGAAGGGTTCAGGCAAGCCCGCCCTGATCCACGCTGGCTGAAGCTCAGCCCCAAGACACGTGCTTTGTACCCTGGCACGGAGCATCTGAGCAAAGGCTTCGGGGCTATTGCAATGTTGTTATCTTCTTAAAGGGAGGAGGAAGATCCCTAGTGCTGCCACTATCCTTGACCCTTCATGCTTTCTGCTTTGAGCATAAGCCACTAATCAAATTCATGCATAAAAATTGTACAACTTTTAGAGTTGTGTTTAGCTGCTTAAATTTCAAACCTGAGCAAATGGAACAATTTTATTTATTTTTTTTTTACTCTGCTGCTCAGGGGCAAATACATAAAGATGATGCATTTCAAAACCGAAGCTTTTGACTCAAAGTTTAGCAGAGACATTAGTCATGTCACACACGCCCAGTCTGGTGGAATTTGGCATAGCTGTTTAAACTTTAACAAGGGCTAAATTAAATGAACCTTTACCTAAGATATACTGCTGAGGACAGAATGCCTACGGTTACGATACAGATGCTAATTTATCAAGAACTGTTGAGTAGTCAGCTTCATATTAAAATACCAGTGTCAGCCAGGATCAATCCCTACAAATCTGCCAAGAAAGATACAATTTGGATCAAACAATAACATTTTTACTCAGGCTGCACAGACATAGTTTGTCTCTGATGTGTTTTCCTGGGTGAATTACAAAAGCAGGATTTGGAGATTCTTCTGTCTCGGGAATTAAATGCTCAGAACTATTGGCTGTCAACTTGAAAAATGTTAGATCTGCATCTCTCCACAATTGTCTTAAGTTTCTTGGAACTGAGCCCAGCTATTAGCAGGGGGTAAATAAGACAAAAATTGACAACAATGTGCATTATAGGGCGAAGCGTTGAAGGATGAGTTTTAGATGTGAATGGTTAATGGATTTCTTAGAACTGCGGTATTTGATTTGAAGCTTACCATGTTTTTGAAGCAGGTTCACCTCAGTTGCTGTCTAAAAATTAAAAAAAAAATTATTTCTTTTTAAGTACTGCAAAAATATGAGGTAGTATTTATGAAAAACATGTTTTAAATGGACAACTTTATAATTTTGAGGTCCGCTGGATTCAGTTTAGCTGTTGGTGCAGAACACCACAGTAAAATGGAAATTGCTCATTGAAATAAAGGTTAGGTATCTATTATTTCCAAGTGCATTTGCATTATTTCCCAACTCCTGCTTTTGTTTTGATAATATATTGTGCCCATATGGGTACAGTGTTGTATTGTCAGACTGGGAGTGATTCTACCCTTTCAGATAAATGTTTTTGTCTTTATTAATTTCGGCTGACTTCAGTGTTTGGATAGTAAGAATACTTCTCCTCTTCCATGTGATAAGCTGGGATTTCTATACTATATCATCTTTACTAGGGTAGAAAAGTCACAAGGAATGAATGACAATTTTACCACAGACCCAATGAGTGAATAGCACAGTTAAAATTGGGTGAACTTGTAAAACATCCCATTTCAACAGGTTCATTCAGTTGTATGCGATAAGCACAAATATGAACGCCTTGACACAAGCCCCAAGCAATATGAATAAACTTAAATACATATTAAAGCTCAGTTCAGCAAGATACTTCAGCCTGAGGTTATTTAAATGTGCATGTAGTCCTATTAAAGTCAACAGGTATATTTACATCCATGCACAGTTATGTGTGTACTAAAGCACTTCGCCAAGCTGAGGGCTGGAAAGAAAAGCAAAGCCTTTATTCCCTTCTCTCTATTTTACTGCTGAAGCAAATGAGTGATTTTTCTGTCTCTCTCTGGACTTCTGTTCTTACAGAAATATTTTCAGTGGTATTTTTCTTTAGGTTCTGGATGCATTTCTGGTTCCCCTTCCCGTCCTCCCTAAGTGCTGTTGGAGCCTCTCTCCAAAGCTGATGGAGGCTTTGAGTAGAGCCTGGCAGCATTTACACCAACTTCAATTCTTTCCCAGTGTCAACACCAAGTTCCACTTTGGAGCTTGAGATAGGTTTTGACCTACTGAAACGACTCTGCAGACAATAATGATTAATTTGGGTATACAGGTTCTATAACTGGTGTGCATATAAAGCCTTTAAAACCTGACTTTACTCAGCTGGGAAACATCACCCCCCGTCCTGCCTTTAGTAAACTGTTGTTATGTCCCAGTAATCACATTTTATGGCTGGAAGTTTGCTGGTTTTTGCCATATATACAAACAGCTCTCGATTTTCTTAGGGAGGGAAGGCGGATTTATTTTTTACAACATTGTGTTTCCATAATTACAGGTCTGTATTATGGCATTTGAAAGGAAATGACTTCCATATGTATCTGTTGATGGAGAACATTTAAGGGTCATGATGTGCAATAGAGAAACTTCCAAACAATTTGTCAAGGCGTGACTTTAGTAAGAAATGTCAGGCCAAGCCTGAACATAAGCATCTGGTCTGTTCCATTTGATGAGACCATACAGCCAAACAGAGATGGGTGAACCGGAGTGACTTGCTGTCTTCTGTTTTTACCAAAATGTCACCCACTTGGGACTAAGACTCTGAAGCAATATAAACTAATGATTTAGCAGTCGCACTATCATTAAGTCACTGGGTTAGAGGAAATGTTAAATGTAGCTATTCAGAGCACACCAGGAAGTCCCAGCAAAGTGTGGGAATGAACAGGTTACGAGCAGCTTCACCAGGGTTCCTGTAAACGAGGAGTTTAGAAGTTCCCATTGATCATTCCTCTTTGCAACATGTGTATAAAAGAGCAATTTGAAGTTTCAGGGGTGTCATGTCTGGATGATGAGTCCATCAATTTTCTTTGGCTGCAGGTTTCCCTTCAGTGGCTGGAACGTAAATTATGAGAAGCTGAAGGAGAAAGCTGTAAATTATTGGGCTCTGTCAACTTCAATATCCTCAGCCTGATGGATCCTTGATTTGACAACAATCTGCTTGTCAGGCACTCTTGCAAAATATTAACACACTAGATTATCAAATGTGTTAGCCAAGTGTTAAATCTAACAGATAGAGCAGTCGAAAGTCCAGAGATGCAAAGGCTTGGTTGGACTCTGCTTCCGTTCCTGCTGCAAAGTATCTGCTGAAGCTCAGGAGCTGCTTGTTGTTGGCCTGTGACAGCAGAGTTTCTTTAAGGTTTATAGTATTTTCTAGGAAATTCTGGCTTTTTCTATGACAAAACTGGAAAGAAGAGCACAAATGTTGTTGCCCAATTTCCCCAGGTGCAGTCTGAATTTCTGCTCGTGGTCAATGGGAACAGGGTATGCCCAGAACTCCCGTAAATCAGTCTCTTTGAAGATGCAGAAAACAGATTGTGTGCCTAAATAAAGTTCCTAAGTTTGAGAGCAAGAGCCAGGTTACCTTCACTGAAGAGTATTTTATAACCAGTTAAGGTGTCTCCTAATTGCCAGTGCAAAAAGCTCATCTTCGTCTGGAAGACCCTTTGAGAAAACCATTCCACTTTACCGTGGTTTTATCTGTCCTTCTGTATTTTTTACCGTCTGGTCTGTGAGCAGTCATGGCAGTGACGTCTCTTTCAGCCCACTTTTACAGCACCTGGCCCTGTGGTTGGGACCTAAACCAGCCTGGGAGATGGCAGAGAGAGCACAGGGAGCAGAGCACCAGGTTTCCCCAAAGATTATATAAGCAGACCAGAAAACTTTGCTGTCTTTGGAAAAGCAGGAGCCAGTGGTGCATCCAGGACAGCTGTGGGAGTGCGGGTTAGAAGGAGGGGAAGGAGACAGGACCACAGGGAAGGGGCCGCCAATCAGTAGTGGTATCCCTCGGAGACAGGGAACAGGCACCTGGGCTTGGAGAAAAATCCATAATGCGGTAAAGGTGAGTTGCCCATTCCCCTTTCCAGACAAAAATATGAATTTTCAGAATAATTTACTGGCAATAACGGAGGGAATGCCCTCTAGCATTACAGCTCAAAATGAAAAAGGTATGTGCTAAGAGCCTCCAGCACCTCTGCTGGTGGAGCTGCAGTAGCAAGGTGGCTTGGAAATACCTACTAACAAGAGTGCCCGTCCTTAATAAGCACTGTTAGTTTAATTATCCCCATTACAGATGTTATCAGCAGCAGGAAGAAGAAAGTAATCGCCTGTCAAGCGGAGCAGGAATGCCAGGACAGTCGGCAACGCGGACTGCTGCGCTCTGCTGCATGCATAATGAAACTGCCAACCAGCACAAGTAAGGAATTATGTGTTTAAGCTATAAGGCCTCTCTTCAAAAATTCCTGCAGCTTTTTTTTTTTTTTTTGGTTTGACTATATATAAGTCCTCCTAAAATAATGTGCCCGCAGAGCTAGTTAAATAAGCACTGACCGTTGGTTTGGAAAGCTCTGAGACACCTCCCACCAATTCATGTTGGCATGCTTTTTATAGATGAGGCATTGATCAATTATTACATTTAATTGCTTGTGTGGAATTTAAAAAGAAAGTAATATCTTTAAGCATACTAGTCTGCCTTGGGAAATGATGATGAGCATTAGCCTGTCTCCTCATGCTCTAAATTATGATGGGCCCCTGTAGATACGGGTGTTGTGCTAAACATTAAAAACGGTCACCTGAAAACAAATAAAAGTGTGAGTAATAACTAAATGCAAATTTATCCCACATTTGTAATGTGCTAGTAAATGCTGACATTCAGAGAGAAGGAATGTGGTGCAGGAGGAGGATGTTGGGTTTTGCAATTACAGTCCCAATCCATTCTCAAAAGATTAAAGTTTTACGCAGTGGTTGTTCTCGGGAAATTTGCTGAATCCTAATATTTAAGATGAAAGCATAATAAAGGGTGATTTTTTTAGAAAGAATTGTCTGATAGGTTTGATTTGCCGGTTCTCACTGAAGCAAAACTTTCCACTGACTTCAATTATCAGTAAATTGGGTTGACCTCAATAAGGGGTTTTGCAGAACTGGACCCGTAGCATGAATAGGCTGTTCTGCACAGAAAAGTGACTGCATGAAAACAACATCTTCTTACTCATCAGTTCTGCTTCCCGAGGGCACACCGAGCTGCTGTGTATGACTTTAATGACAAAAATGAGGTTTTGCGGCTCTTTCTTCCCACAAGACTTTCAGAGCTGGTGGAACTGGGCTGAGAGTTTGCACAACGGCAGCGGAGTTTGGGTGAGAACCCCCTTGCAGAGTGGTCATGTCCCCCTGGTTCTACCCTCTGGGTGTGAGCCCCAGGGTTGTCCCCAAACCTCTCTTCATGTGGCAATGAATCAACCATCGTTTTCCCAATGGACTACTCCAGTGCGGGAGCTTTAAATGCTCTCTGTTTGACATCCTCCTGATTTATTGCATTTGTAAAGGTGACCTTAAATATTTTAATGGTAATAATTCTTTCAAGGGCTTGAATCAGTAAATGTGCGATGTTCATATTTTGGCATTATATACTGTAGGCAATTTAATCCATATAAGCAGTTTCAGTGATATTAACACTGTAGGCAAACTGATACTAAAGTTTAAATGTCAGAGAGAGTTTTCATATTAGATCTAGTGCAAACAAAGCATTTTTTCTTCAAGTACTGAGGCATAAAATACCAGGAGATAGTAAAGACAGAGAGTGCCAATGAATCTGAAATAAACAGGCGGTGAAATTTATAGTGTTTTCAAATATGTGCCCTATCCAAGGACTGCTGTAGCTGCACAGATCTATAAAATTAGAGATAAGAGAAAAACCTTGCAGCACTCTACAATAAATGCACATCCAACAGGGTATCTATCTGGATTTCTGTAACTCCTTGGAGATTTACTATTTCACCTTGGATTTATTAACCCACCGTGCATACCGTGGATTTCATTTTATATTTCCTCCATCACCCCACTCATTATATAATGGCAGGTCCCAGCTATAACCACTGTGCAGGGATGTGCTGCCAAACCATCGCCCACCCCTTGCAGATGGGTGAGAGCAAAGAAAAACTGGGAAGATCCCACCAGTAATTATCTAGTGATGCTATGGATGCTGTGGGATCAGGCAGGTTTCCATCCTGTGACCTTGAAGCTCTGGATGCCTTCTTGCACTCAACGGGCAGCCAAGGCTCCTCCTTACTGGGGAAAAAAGCACAGACTGCTTAAAAAGAGGTGTCTTTCATGGTTTCCAGCTTGAGGTGAGGTGCTGGGTGCTGCCCATGCTGGGGTAAGTGATGCCCATGGCTCTGCAGAGCCGCTGGCCCTGGTTAGGTGCACCCCATGGAGACGCCTGAAGCTGACAGAGTGTTTGGCGGCACTCGCTCATAAAACCTGTGACAAATGGTCAAAAAGTTTATTGCCCATGTTCTGCTGCTTATGACTCCATAAACCACCAAGGATAATGGCGTGGAAACATGAGCTGTTTGTTAGGATGTTTTCTGGTTAAATAACCTCACCTGCTCTGAAATCTCCTGCTGGCATCCCTGGGCAAAAAAGGGGTGGCTCTAAGGAGCAGCCCACTAAAAATAAGTAAAGCAGCAGCCCATGTATCTGCTGTATTGGGTATATAAGATATATAATTATATATATATATATATAGCCTCACTCCCACAGAAACACTCACCTTGACTTCAACTCCCATTTTTTGTCCAGGTAAATAATAGAGGTTGAATTTAAGATAACTCTTTGTTCTGTACTTAGGACCTCTTGCTGCTACTGTCCTCCTTGAACCGTGGACATCTCCCTTTCTCCATTTTCTTGGCTTAACAGCTGTACCTGATAGCCATTCCTGCTGTGTCTGCCTCCTCTGCCCAGCCAGTACTGGGCCGTTCACCATCATTTCTTCAGCCTTGGAGGGGCACTAAACCTTAAGCTTTCCCCTTCGTTTTCCAGCAGGAGAACTGTGCATATAAGCACAAGGTAAACGGTGATAAACAGGAGAAGAAACTTGTTCCTACAGGAATGCTAACACCAGTATAGCCACCGTTTGTTTCACTCCACTAATGTAAAGGAGCTGAGCTCCTCCAAACCAGACTACCACTCAAGGATGAGAATGTAAACACAGAAACAACCTCTACGTCTTTATGAAGCTTAATCATATTTCTGCACAATAATTCACATTTTCCCAAACTGTACTAATAGGAGTCCTTGAACCTGGACAGGTGTGAATGGAGAGATGGTGGCTGGATAATGAAGTTTGGGTGAGTGATGTCAATGTTGCTTCATAATCAGCCTGCATTGTGTGGCACGTGTTTTTCCCCTTTCTTCGAGAGTTTACCAATCACCATTATGACACTCAACACAATCAGATTTTTCAGAAGTAGGATGAAGCTGGCAAGCTGTCTCCCTCAGAAACAAAGTGATGTGGAGCGAATGTCAGCTTTAGGGGAGAACAACTTGAGGACTCAGAAGTAACAATTTTTGAACCGTTTCTCTAAGCTCTCCCAGCAAATGATGTGTATGAAATCTCAGGAGGATGAAGCAAAAGTGTTGTCATGTAGGAGGTGAGAGCAGGAGGGGAAAGACAACTGAGAACCCAGATGAGATAATGGTGCCCCTTTCTCTAAGGATTTTGTCCTTTCTGTTGAACGCAAAAGGTTTAAACCCTCTGAAAGTTTGGCTCAGCTGTGATGATCATGGCTCCTGAGTACGTTCATCACTATTGCTTAGATACATGGGACCATGACACTAGACTTGGTAGTACTCCTTTACCCCAAGGTTATTTTGAAGGCGCCTCAGACAAATTTAGGCGTCTGTACTTAAGGGGGCAGATCCTATCCCAGCTGGGGTGATGAAAAAGGTCTGCAACCTCCATTCTTCCCTGGCTCATGGAGCTCCGGAGATAAGCCCTTCTAGACCCTGATGAGGTGTCCCAGCCCAGAAATGAAGAGAGCTCAAGACTCTCAAAACCCTATGGGTGGGAAGGAAGAAACAGCCAGGAACAGTTTCTTCCACTTTTCATAAAGCTGAAACATAAATAAGATCTTCCTAGCATTGTAACTGCATCAAGGTGAACTTTTTTTTTTGTTCCAGACTGAAGGACTTAGCAGGCATGGTGCTTCCTTCAGGAGCCCCAGACAGCAGATGCGACCGTCGCCTTTTCTGGCCACGGCGCTTGGTTGAGCAAGTGACCCATGCACAACTTGCAAACTGCCAGCCCTCTAAAATCGATGAGAAAATGAATGTGCTCAAAAGCTAGTTAGAAACTTCAGTCTTCTGCTGAAACAGAGGCAAGATCTTCAATTAATATTCAAATCTCTAATCAATATTTCAAGAAAATCAAAGTGTAAAGATCAACCTGTGCATTCGTGTTTCTCTCTTCATCCTGATTGCACTTCATTTCATCAGGGTCACGCTGAAGAGCTCAGGCTTGTTTAATTTTAAGCTCCAATGACAGTCAGAGAAAGCCAATTTTAGTTGCCTCTCTGCAACATTTTTTATTCAAAAGCAATTCTTTAGCTTTCTTTGGCCTCCGTAATTGACAAACTGTAAATAAGGTGTTATCGTGGCTTGTTTCTCCATAGAAGATTCTATCACCATACTTAAAAACATATAGAATGACTTGTGATAACTGCTACTACATCAATAGAGGATAAACCAATAAATTAAAGTAACGGTGCATAAAATGATGAATTCTGATAGACTTAAGGCAATATAAAATAATTGGCGACTTTATTGCTATTTCCATTTTTAATGGGGTACTATGGCAATACATTCCTGCAACGGGGCTGGAAAGGTAAATTAATCTTTATGCATCATCATCAAGCAGTGTAAACATGGCCAAACTTAATTATGATATAATAGATTGTTAAGTGTCTGCCCCACAGAGGTGTGATTGCTCTCAGGCAAGTGATTACAGCAGAGATGACTACCAGACAAGGTCTTCTTTAAAAGGGTGGTAGCAGCTTTTGCATGCCTCTGACAATAAATCCGATGCAAAAGCTGTGCCAGAGAGGCAGCTTTCCACAGTCCCAGCTGCAGCAGAGCTGCATTCGAGGGACAAACACAAATTTACGGTGGAGCATTAACGAAATGTGGCCCGAGATTGCAGTACTTTGCCAGTAAAAACTCTTGTTTCGCTGCAAAAACATGATGGGAGTTATTGAAACCGCAGCCTGGGAGCAGGATGGAGGTGCTGGCCTCCCAGCTCATCTCCCTGCACCCATTAACACCCCTTCTGCTGGGCTGGGGTCCTGCAGGGAGGAAAACTCGTGGAGGGGCTGACTGGGCTGAAGTAATTGTATAAAAAAAGCAAAAATCTTACTTGAAAATTATTTTTTAAAAATTACGGCACATTAAGGAGAGAACTGCAATACGACATGTATTTTCCACTTCTCTCTCGGATATTGTTTTCTGTCATTAGCAGCTCTGTTCCTGGCACCGTTGTGTGATTTTATGAACCCATTGTACCATTACCTCCCTTTCCATGGTAGCAGTTTAATTTATCCTTACATATATAAGTATATATTTATACTTCCTAGACACACTCTGCAGTGATCTTGCCTCTTTAACGGAACACAAGGTAATAATTTATGGTTTAAAAGTAGCTGAAAAACATAGTTCAGAAATCTCACATTACAGGTTTTTGTGAGAAATTTTGGGGAACTAATTCTGAGAAGAGAACCTGTTTTATTGAATAGTTTCAATCGGTCTAGATTCGATGTCTGTACGGTGTGGGCAGCAGAAAATTCAGGCCAGAGAATATCTTTTAGTCTCAGTGAAATTTTAGCTATGTCTGCTTTAAAACTAATATTGTAGTATATGTTTTCTGTTTCAATGTCACAGTGCTGACAGGGATATGAACTGGCCAGATATGAAGTGGCAGATCTTTTTCACACTGTCAAATACCGAAAGGTGTCTTAATTGCTGGAAATCAAGCAGCAGCATGATCTTGAATTCCTTGATTACTCTAAGCCTCTTTTTGGAGTTCCACATACTTGTGTTTATTTCCTGACAATTGTGCTAAGAGTTTTCTGCTGCTAAATTGCCTCAGGAATTAGGATATGCTTCTGAGAGCAGTGGAAAGACTCCCCTGCTAGCACACCTCTCCAGAGCAGAAAACATCTCTCATTATGGAAATTATCATAGATGATGTGTGAAAAAGGTGAAAAAATAATTTTAAAGCTATGGCAATGGTCCACTCCAGATCACCGAAGAGGTCACTTGGATCCACCTTGATAATCAGAATAAAACAGCAGAGAAGACACAAAATGCTAAGAACCCAACTTTATTTGGTCACTGGTGTACCCTGAAGAGGGGTTCTCTGTACCTGAATTTCTATTTTAATTCTCTTTTTAATTCCCTCTTTGCTCATTTATTACACCACTTTGCTCATTGTTTGCACCACCTAAAATTAAACTGGTTTATTGAACATACATCTCGAAGTCAGACTACATCCCTGCATCTTGCTTTTGCATTTCCACTCTTTGATAATGGCTTTTACTAGCAGCCCAGTTTAAATTCTTAATTTTGTCTAATTCCTCTAAATGCACAATGATTCTTCAACTGGAAAGTAAAGAGAGTAGCTCTGAATGATCCATATGTTGAAGTACTGTATTTTCATCATTTAAATGATAAACTTCCCATCAAATATCCACAAATGTACATTCATGACTCCCATCCAATGATCTATTGGCCAGAGGCACATACATTGTTTTAATTTATTTTGGAGTAAAGGTGCTTTCCTGCCGAGTTTGAATAAGCTTGCTATGTACCAAGCAGATGTTCAATAAAAGAGAGTCTTTACTGAATATGACATATAAACACAGGGAAAGAGGATCTAGGAAAGAAAATTACAGGATGTATGGATTCCTGGTTCATCAAACAACAGGCCACGATTTTAATCGGTGCCCTTTTATGGATGGAGTAGTAATGAAACAGAAGGATTGGCGATGTCTCAGGAGAAGGTAACATCTATGCATTTCTTGTGGTGGAATTAATTTTGGTGAACCCACTGTGAAAGCACATTTTCCCCATCCTCTGCGGCAGTGCAATGGCTTCTGTGGTTGCTAAATGTTCCTCCCATCTTGGAAAAAGAACCTAAAAATTTCAATTACATGATCCGGGAGAATTAAAGGGTCTGGATGTGGGCACGTGAGGGTTTCTTCCCACCATGTAAAATACCCAGTGTTGCTCTTGCCAGGGAAAAGTGTTTCTTAAAACGCCCAAGTCTTGCATCTGTTCAGTCTTTTCCTCTTTGGAGAGAGGTGCTGTTTAAGGAGGCATTGAGGAGAGCAAAGCCAGCCTGATTCATCGGAGATCAAAGAGGGAATGCTGCCTTTGAGATAAAGATGTCTTTGCTTTGAAAGGTTTCTCCTTTGTGCAGGAGTTTTGCAGCAGGATGTCCACCCACCGGGGAACATCTCTCTGGGTGGGACACCTCCTCCTAAGAGAGACACAAGAGGAGAAAAGTACCTACTCTGCCTGCTCCTGGTAAGCTTAACCTTGGGGGCAAAGTTGAATTTTTGAATGTTTCCATCAAAGTGAGACTTTGTGCCTGACCTTCTCCATGCCCACCCCAGCTTCGCAGCCAGATGCGAGCAGGGCAGCGCAACTGTGCTTATGATGTACCTCCACCTTCGTGACTGATAATTAGACTCAAAACTGCACTATTTAAAATTGAAAAATTTTAAAACCCCACTGAAAACTTTCTCATCTGCAGGTGCTCACAAATGTGAATCCCAGTGCTGATTTGCTCAGGAAGGTTTATTGTTGTTTTCAGCCTAGCATTCAGCCATGCTTGTCCAGAGGCAGCACGTTTTGCCTCACCCTACCTTCCAGTATTGATGTGTCAAAGTGGTGAAAACTTGAAGTATTTAAATACTTTTGTGGGCGTTTTGGTAAAATTGGTGATACAGAAGGTGGATTGGCTCCTGCAGATGCTACCATCAGCGCTCTTCATCCTTATTAATTGGTACTTTCAAAATGAATCCTAATAGTAGTGATAATGTCCTGGCATGCAGTGTGAGGCAACCCACCTGAGCATCGTTAAGCTGCTGAGGCTTCCAAGAGACGCATTACAGAGTCAGTTTATTCTGAAGACTAATAAGTCTGCACATTCTCTCTTCATTTGTGTTTGTGTGCAAACTTACTTCAGTTTTATAGCTGGTAAAGACTGCCATAACAGCCTGGAAACCACAGTATTCCCTGCTCCACAGGCATTGCCGAGAGCCTGGAAGGTCTCCTGCTCTGAAAGCATCCTGACTTGCAGATGCTGGTGGATGAGGTGTCAGACATGCACGGGGTTTTTCACCGTATAATGGAGCGGAGAGAAAAGGTAGGTAGCAGTCACAGGTGAAGAGACTTTTATCATTGAATTGTATATCCAAAATGGGATCAGCCTTCTCCAAGACCAAAGCTTTGGTCATTCTGGGAACATCTGACTGCATCAAGCCCAGGTGACTTTCCCCGGGACTGTGCTCTGCAGTGGAAGCTGGGTGTCACAGGATGGGCTCCAAATATTTACAAACAGGAGCAACTGTTTGTCTGACTTGAATCGGCAGGTATGGAGACTTTGGCATCTATCTATCTATCTATCTATCTATCTATCTATCTATCTATCTATCTATCTATCTATCTATCATTTTAAATCACCACATCAATCTGCAGGACTCCAAAACTATTGCAGTTACCCTAACCCTATGTTTACAATATCCCTAAGCCAAAAGGAAGACTTTGATGGGGTTGTTTTTTTAAACATAACCTTTTTGATAGTCTCATTAGCGTGCTTGAGCTAGAGAATATATTTGCTGGTATCTAAAGTGCACAGATGAAGGCAACTGCTCATCGAGTGGGAGCGGCATGTAAATGGTGGGGGTTGTTTTGGTGGGATCTGTAAGTGGCGAAGAGAATCGCATGTGGGAGCAGAAGATTCAAACAGAAAATTGTAATGATGAAGCCAATCAAGCTCATTAAAGCTGTTATTTTGATTCCATCTGACGGAGGGTATTTAAAACAGCCATGGCAGAGGGACCTCTAGTCTGTATGTGAATTAAGACTCTTCTGAGAAGCCTTTTAATTCTGAAAGGGAAAAAGTAACGTGGCACTTTCTGAGCTTGTCACTGTCACTGCTGAAGTTTTGCTGCTGCTTATTCCCAATGGTCAGGCTCCTGTCCTGACTCAGAGTAAAAACATTATTAGCAATAGTTACTGAGGGTAAATCTCTGCTTGTGTTATTTGTGTGGGAACATGCAGGCACTTGCAATGACAAACTTTCTTTCAGCAAATCCTCTGCTTTGTTTAACTCTCTCACATTCACTTTTTTAGAAGGAACTTCCTTTCTACAACCTGAAAAATGGGTGGTTTCATTTAGACACGTGCAAAACGATGGTCAAATAGTGAGTACCTGCACATCTGACCTTTCCAGCTGCAGGTGTGAAAATGCAGATGCATAGTTTGCAAGGAGCATAAAAAAAAGACTTCCCTTCTGAGCAAGTCCTAAATACATTTAATTCTTTTCCTTTTAACTCACATGCCACAGTAGGGCCAGGAAGAAAAAGAACAATCTCAGGCAAACTGCTGCTGTACATGCACAAATGGGTCCCAGCCAGCACCATGAACAGTTGTGAGCCAGGCACTACGGCGCAAAAATGCCTGCTGATGTAATATGGCTGGGTAAAATAGTGGGAAACGGGTGCTACAGATAAAACAAAGTGCCACAAAAATACATAGAGAATGAAAATGGAAGGGTGAACTTTTTTCATTCTTCTTTGAGCATGTTGGAATGAAAAATGGGAAGATTGCTAAAATACCCCAAACTTTTAGAAGCCTTTAAGGGATGATGAGATGTTAAGAGACAAAGGTTAGGGTTAATGTGGGAATCAGAGGTCCAAGGAAGGCATTAATCAGTCAAAATCTCAATGAAGCAGCACCATCTCTAAAAAAAGTCATTCCATTGTGAGCAGCAGGTGAGAATATTCAAGTAACAGTGAGATAATAAACAGGGGACCAAGAAAAGTCAGCAGGACATATGGGGAAAGAATATGGCCGAAATGAAAGGCAAAAGAGCCAAAGAAAATAAATGGTCTAAGTGATAACCAGCATCAGACCTAACTGAACCTTTTTTTACAAAAAGCTGCTGAGATGCCAACCTGGAAATTTATAAAGCTCTTCCTGGGCACAACAAGCTAGTTACTTTCCAGTTGAGATGAGAAAGTAACTCAGCTGTGGAGCCATGATGAATTCCTCCAGAATACCTAGCAAGAGTTGTTAATTTACAATGGGGAAGCAATATTGTCCCTTTAATAATAGATTGTTTTATATCCCAGTCCTGAGCATGAGCCACCAGCCACTCGGAACCAAGCAGTGAATAAACAGGAGTTTGCAACATGGAGTATGACTTGCTGCATTGTTATTATGTGCAAGTAGCTACAACCAGGAGCATCACATCTCCTAGTCCAGCTGACGAATTCAAGCGTGATGCTGCAGTTTCAAAACACTGGAGCCTGGGCAATATTTTTAACAAGACGGATTGACAGTTTTAATAATTCCCAGATCCCAAACACATATGAAACAAGCCCTTGATGAGAAAGGTCTGATTACAAATAACCTGCAGAGAGATGAAAGTTTGCTTTTAATATCTGTTTTTTTAAGTCTGCTTTAGACTTTCAAGAGGCTTCAAAAGAAGGCAAAGACTAAAAAACAGTTTAATACTGTTAGATGTGTGAAATAAAATGCTGGACAATAAGAGATGTAAAACAAGCAACAAGTGCAAATGACAAATCAAATTAAAGAGCTAATTGAAAATAATGGAATGAAAACCTTTTTTGGTTGGTTTTATTCATCTGTTTTTCATCACTGTTTGCAACAGCATTTTTTTTTAATCTTTTTTACTTTGAAGAACAAACTTTCTCCACCATAAAAGACAATGATTTTAATCAGTATCTGAAATGTCATTCTATGGGGTGTAGACTCTAAATGCCAGTCGGGAAGAGAAGAACCATCAACATAAGCCAGCAGGACAGCCAGAGAGCTATATGGCCTTTGTCTATAGAGCTTTCTGATACAACATTGTGATACCGAGTTACTTGATCTCTCGTTACAGTGATCCTCACTGTAAAGCATCTCTGCTTTCATTCTCTCTGCTCTCTAAAGGAAATAGGTTTTTTTTCTTCTTTGCAGCATACGTGCTCTTATACCTCCAACTGGGCAAACCTCTGCCTCCAGTGAGGAACCACGAGGTAAGGGCAAACTGAAATCTGAAATCTGTTTGGTTTCAGAACAATCTCTGCTCAGATGACCCAATCTGGAGTTGCATTTCATTTATTTTTTTAAAAAGGGGCTTTGGTCTGTGTTTAAATAAATGGGGTTCTCATTAGACTATTTATGTGGGTTTCTTTTCATAATAGCAAAGGAATGATTCCTCTGCAGTGGGCTTGGCCTGAATGCAAACCTGCCTGCACTTTTGGGACGTGCTCTTCTGTGCTCCTAGTGCAATGCCACCGTTGCGTGGGAGACCACATGTCCCAGCAGGAGGGCAATTCTCCTTATGGCTCTTCCCTGTCCCACTTCTCTGACCCTCTCCAGAGCCATTGCCCTCCCAGGTTGACATCTCCTTGCTCTCTTCTCTCCCTTTCCAATCCTTTTTTGAATGGAATCTCACAGAAATACCTTCCCTATGGGCATCAGATCCAGGCAGCACAGAGGGGTCAGCTGCCCCGTGGCTTTAGGGGTTATTTGTGCCTTACTCCATCCTGCGCAGGAGCAGACGGTGCTGCCTTGCTCACAAGCAGCTTCATTTTAAATCTTTGAGAAGAACAGGGGAAAAGCCAACTGAGAAAACACGAGGACAATTTCCCTGCTTGTGGGAATGGTATTTTTTAAATGAAATTATTTCCCCTGTGTACTGCTAGGCTCCCTCGTTGCCTTCATTAGAGGGAGAGGAGAAGCGTGTGCGCTTGCCCGACACCGAGCACTCATGGTATGTGGAGACTGCATAAAGAAATCATCTCTGGGACTAAAAACCAAACCGTCATTGCTCCTTAAATTTGGTGAAATATCCAATCAGTCTCAGTGGGGTTTTTCAGGAAAAATAATTAACTAAAGAAAAAAAAAGGCGGGGGGGGGGAAGAAGAGAGAAAACCCACCAACCCCAGTGCATCCCTATAATGAAGGGTCTAAAAATGCCCCACTCATTGATGCAAAATTACAGTTATTGTTTATCCTCCTTCTACTTCACACAGCTTTATACAATACATACGACGAAAAATACAAGCAAACAACCGACACATTAGTTAAGAGACCTTCCATTTTACTTTGGCAGTTCACGATAATGGAATTTAATTGTGGAAAAAGCTGAATAATTTTAGCTGAATGTCATTTGGTTCATTCAAACTGGGAATCAGGGACATTTTTAACAAAGGTTTTCAAACTTCTTTTGAAATCAGGAAGCTGCTGTGCACAGATAAGGGGAGAGGTTTGAGGATTCTCTATCAGAAATTTCAAGGTTTTTTCCATCTGCTTTTTCACATTAACTGGTAATTATCCAGAAAGGCACATAATAGTGCAGAAATGACAGAAGCTGACAAAGGTTTTCCTAAGATATGTAAATTGTCAGTGATAGGCAAGGTGCAACAGAAAGGCTTTCTACAGCACAATTATTTATGCCAGTTTCATTTGCTTTTAGGTAGCACTGATGGCATACCGCACCGCCGCGCTTATCACAGGCGCTGCACATTCCCTCCACCACCAGCACGCAGGAAAGATGGCAAAAACCGAACTTGAAGGTTGGTGGTCTCCTCCGACTCCGCTATTTTATATTAAATGCGTGTGCATGTGTGCCTGTGTGTATAGATATTTCTGAGGACTCTCTTACTTATTAGAACATTCCCCTTCGTCTCTGATGCTGCAGAAATAAATAAAAAGTGGGACGCTTCCCACTGAAACAGCTTCCACATATTGGTTATGGTTGATCTATGAGTCCACCTGCCTCGCAGCAGCATTATTTGAGGGAGAGTGTGTTAAAAGAAGCACTCAGCTGTTTGCGTCTGACGTTCGTTAACCCTTTTCACTGATTGCTTATTTTCAGCAAATAGGTAAGCCCATTAAAGATACTCAGACGAACTCCCTCCTCCAGCTGAAGATTCCAGCTACCCCTGCGCACTGCTCCTCCTGCCGGGATTGAGTGGGTGGGTGGTGGGACAGGCACTCCATCTGCTTTTAAAAAATTCGGTGCTGGGATGGCTGGATTCGCGTATTCTCAGCTTATACTCCTTAAGGGAGAAAAGACTCTCTCTCCCTGAATTGCCCCGTCAGGCTTGGGAATTACTACATGTAGGTACAAAAATGCCACCCCTCCATGCCATGTCCCTGCAGGTCACCAGGTTGAACTCCAGGTCTCGAGCAGGGCTTTTGATTGGTTTTTAAGGTCTCTGCTATACAAGTCGGGGAACAGAGGGTGGAGGTTTGATAAATATCCCTTTTCAAAAGGAGAGGTTGGGCTTCTGAGTCCTTGTGGGAGGTTAATTTTTATTTAAGTAAAGTGTCAGGGGCTGTGCACGGGAGAAAATCCTGTCTGACCCTCACTGCATTCGGCTCATACCGGAATTACGGGCTTTAATTAACCTTTTCTGGGAATAGGACTTCATATGTAACTACATATGTAATGAGAGGTTATAAGATCTTTAATGGATGAAAGGACTTTACCTATGAGTCCCTGACATAGCGGTACCAGAGGTATTATGGTGGTATAATTACTTTACATTAGTACGCGGGTGATGTTAAGTTACTCTGATGGGGGTGTGTTCCGTGTGTGTAGGGGGTGGAATTAATTTCCTTTATGGTAATATTAACTTAAGTTAATGGGGGCTGGGAGAAAGTAAACAAGGATGCAACACAATAGATTTATATAGGGAAAAAAAAAAACCAGATTACATTTGAAAGTCAATGGGCTTAGCTATTAGCTATAAGGACCTTGTCTCCTACCTCAAGCTTTGTTTTCCCAAATCAGGAGGCTGGAGGTCAAACCCATGTAAAAAGCTTCAGGATGGAGGGGAAGGATTTGACCCATGAGAGCTGGCGGGGCTGTAGGCTGCTGCTCGAGCAGGGTCTATCCCTGCAGGAACCAGCCTGAGTGGGTATTTGTTTTCTGTATTTCTTTTTTTGCAAAAAGATTTTCTTTCAGGTGTTTTCATGCCATAAAGAACAAACAAAAACTTTCAAGAGCTGCTTTACTTGATCAGTGCTTAACTTCATCAGGAGATGCAGGGTAGGGGGCTTTGGGTATAATATCCCAACCGCTGGGGATATTACAGCTGATTTATGGGGGCTGCAGCCCAAAGACGGCTCCTGTGCTCATGACCCCTTGTGTCCCCCCCTTCTGTTAACACACAGAACTCCTTCCTCTCCTGCCCACAGCTGCCTTTCTCTGCACGGCACCTGGTAGGGCTGGAGGGACAAAACCACCAGCTCCAGCTGCTGACACTGGGCTGTAGCTTTGCTGCACCCCGGTGAAGACCCCAACCCTCTCCTTTGCCTCCGGGCTTCTCCTCTTCATTGCAAGTTCAGGCTCAAGGGTCACACTAACTTGAATCAAACACGCCTATTTTTTAAGTAGAAGCTGATGTATTGTTAACTGCAAGGGGAGGGAATCCACAGGGAAGACTCCAACTCAGCCCCAGAGGAAACTTCAGGACAAGATGATGTGAGGGACCAGAGCCCAAGCCTAGCTGGAAATGGATTTGGGGAATATGCAGGTTATAAATCAGGTGTCTGGACCAGCAGCATACTTCTGATATTTTTAGAGGTTTTAGAATATTTAAAAATTGCCTAACTAAGAGTTAGCTATTGCATTCAACATTCTTGATTTTCTTTAGGTTTACTTTTTAGTTTTTTAAAAATGAAATTTAATGTAGACCAAAAGCTCATGTCTGTCAGGCCTGTGATGGGGGTCTTAGGTGGTCTGTGCATGGTGGGGCTGAGGATATCGCGCTATTCTCACATGCAGACATGAGGTTAGAGCTGGCAAAAGGACTTGAGAAGGCACTTAGGGACAGAAATCTCTTTTACTGGGTAACAGATAGAGCTTGGCGAAGCCCTGAGGATCACCAAGAAACAATCATGGGAATGGTGGCATGAATCTGTCTTCATTATTGTTATGTGTTTCTGCATTTGCTTGTAGTGACGTTTTGGCCACTGTGCCACTGGTGGGCGCACTCCTGAGCAGAGAGGATGCTGCCAGCCCCAAGCCCTCGGTCCTGCCCTGAAAGCACATCCTGAGGGAAGTTTCTCAGCCTCAGGCTACCAGAAAAAGCCTGAAAATAAATCAGAGGACCATCTACCTGAGTCTACTGGCAGCCTGGAACCTGGCGTCCCCATCGGCCAATGCCACACATCTACTTAAAGAGCGGACAGGGGAGGAGAAGTGTCAACACAACTCACATGAGCAGTTGTACTTACCCAGCAGAGCTTAAATTTTGCCCATTATATAATTGTGGCAAAATACTACCATCCATTTACAGCCAGAGAAATATTTACTAGCGCTATTCAGCAAATAATTGGGAATAATGAATCCATCAAATGAAATTGTATACTGTAAAAGAGGTGAAATTCACCGGAAGAATTATTCACTTCAACTTATTCACTCAGCCCGGCTAGTAAAGGGTCGAAGTACAGGCTTCAAGGAGACTGCAGAGGTGTGGGGGACTCTACTCAATGGAAGAAGTGTAAGAATAAACATTGCGACTGAAAAAAGCTCTGCACCAAAACCTACCCATTCCCATGGCTCTTGCTGTCCCCTAATGACATTTGTGATGCTCAGCAGCCGCACGGGGAGTGCCAGTTTTCTGGCAAAGCAAGGCATGGCATTAAGCCCCCAGATGTGTCTTCTGGTGCTTGACTTCAAGGTTGATCATGATATGGTAAGGAGGAGAGCATCGGTCAGAATCCAAGCTCAGAGCAGCAGCTCCCTGTAGCCATGTTACGTACGCCAGGCTGAGATCTGTAATTATATAAGGAAGTTTCAGTCACCTGCATCAATTTTCTCCGTAATGAGATGTGAGTGGTGGGTCAGTTTGACTGTTATGGGATTTCACTCTTGCAGACCTTCAGTTTTTATATGTCTCATGAGCTTCATGTCAAAAGAGGACTTTAAAGTACACTAAAAGCTTTGATTAAGTAATACGGAAGAAAAACATCCTCCTTTTTAAGAACAATGTCCCTGTGCCCAAGCACTGTCTCCTACAAAATATCCTGCTTGGTTTTCCTTGTTCTGTTTTAATCAGGGCCTCTAAATTTCAGAAGTGCTTCTGATTTATCCAGTGTGGAGTGGAAGGTTCAGAGTCAGAAGGGATTTCTGGAGGTGATGTGTTTTGCCTAAGTCCCTTGATACAAAATTTTGGACACGCTTTCGGCAAGCAGTGCTCCTCCTGAGACATCTCTCCCAGGGTTGCTGAAAATCATAAAGTAAATGGTCATTGGGGGTGGCAGGAGCTCTGCATCTTTCTAGGTCATAAAAGGATGAAAGACCAATGTAGAAAAAAAAAGGCTTTAAAATATGTTTTCATTGACCAAAACTTTCCAGCTTCTGCGATTGCAGAGCTCCCAAACATCATGCCCAGTATTGGGGGGGGGGGAAGGGAGGGAATTAGAGCAGGCAAATGTGGTGGTTGAAATGCACAGAAACAGCCTGAATGCATCATCCAGATTATCTGGAATTTTTTCTGCAGCCTCTTGTTATACTTTGAAAGAAAAAGAGAGAAGAAAAAAAAAAGAAACATATTTCAGAGTCATTGAACTGTACTCACACTAACTTATACTAAAATTATTTTTCATTAAATGAACTTCCCCTGTTTGTAGCTGGAAAGTACTTATGTGAGATAAAAACTCCATCCTAATAACACTGAGACTCACCACCACTTAATTAGCATCACAACGCAAGACAGACAGAGCAGGAAGGCGAGTGGGGAGGTGGGCTTGTGCTGCTGGGTGGGATTTTGGGGAAAGGTGCTCCCTCCTACAGCAGTCCCCATCCCAGAGCCCATCCAGAGCTGCAAGGCACCCTGGGAGTGGAAATGACACCCAGTATTTGACACCGTTTGTGGCAAAAGCAATTATAATTAACATTATATTAAATATTAAGTCAAGATCATAAAATGTTGATTGGTACTGATTAGCTGTATAATCCATAATTAGAAATCACTGCACCCTTCACCAGGTACTGTAGTGCTTCGCTTATGATTTCACTGCTAAATTAAGTGAGTGATTCAGCTTTTGCCCTGAGTTCTACTTTTGCATTTAATTTAGGTCAGAACCACATTGAAGCGAAGAAAGGCACAAGACATGTTCCTGCTGAGGCTGTTCCCAAACTCCACATCCCAAAGACGGCTCCCCATCACTTCTGCGGCCATGGGAAAGTGATGACCAAATTCCCCTTGACCAGCCCCACCACGGGTTTGGCTGTGTGTGAAAAACATAGGAAGATGAAAGCTCCTTGTGTATGTACTCACCCTCGAAACAGGGAATGCAAAAGGCAGAGCTGAGGTGGTACATGCCTTCCTGGAAGTTCTCAAGCCAAGGCAGATGAGCCAGCATTAGGCAGCACCAAGATAATGGTTTATTGCTAACATAGACCAGGAGTACACGGATACCTTAAGAAGGAGGGAGGGAGAGAAGGCTCTTTAATCTGATTTGATTTTAGAAGACCGAACCCATGTGTGCATCGCTCATTAATGGGATGGAAACACCAACCGTTTGCTGGAGCAGCTGTGGAGGACGGTGGCTCTGGGCTGGCGAGCTGCTGCAGGAGGGTGAGTTTTCTCAAGGTGTTTAGGAAGGCTCATTGCAGCAGCTGTCCCTCCCTGAACATGGCCTTCCTGTGGCTTTATGGGTCCATTTATCACGGATATCCATTGCACACTAGGAAGCATTCAAGTTTTGTTAAAGAGAAAAACAAAATCCACTAACCATAAGATTTTCTGTCTTTGTTACTGTTTTTCAGTGACTGCCTTGACTAGCGATCCACCTGTGATTTTCTATAGTGTTTCTGGATAAAAATAATAAAATTTGGCGGATGAAATCCCAAACCCACGGCAGCCTGCCCATCAGGAGGAAACCAGCTGTACCTGCTTGAACTCCGGCAGCCTCCTTGCAGCGCTGCAGGCGGGCTGGTCCAGAGGGACCATCACGGGCTGAGCTCGGCACCCGCTGGCAAACCCAGGGCTAGAATGCGAAAATACACTCTTGTAATTTTTCTTTTCCAAGGGCACTCTTTGGAGTCCTATGGAAGAAATCTTTTCATTCCTTCTGCTACTGGAACACGCTCTGTTATCTTTTGCACTGATTAATATTGCCTGGGAGCGGAGATGAGATGCTGGGCAGAGCCCGATGCTCTCAATCAATTAAATCAATGCAGCCGTGACGCTCCACCGATTTTCCCTAACCAAGGGTTTGGCCTAAAAGGCAGCGTACACAGCGTTACGGAGGACACATGGAATCGCAGATAACATGGCTGCCAGTCAGGCTGAGGAAAAACAGGAAAGCTGTGCTCTGGGTCCGCATTTCCCTGCGATGCGCACCGTGGGATGCAGCCCTGAGCCAGGTCAGGGAGGCACCGCCCCCTGTGATGCTCACACATTTGTTTTCACAACCTTTTAATTATTCTTATTATTATATTAATGGTTATATTTTTATTTAAAGGATGGTTACGGTTGCATACCTCATCTCCTTCTTTTAATAGCTACTTTTGCCTAGTCCAGGGGAACAGCTGTGGTCTCTCCTTTGCAGGGACTGCCCCACTTGAGCTCCTCGAGCAGCCGTGTGTCCTAGGGAGAGCTTTACCTGGCCCGCTACAAAGCAGCCAAAACCCAAGGTCACTCGCATCCTTCCCCTGGGCGTCGGGCAACCTGAAAAAATGGAAGCGAGCACCAGAAAGCACTCCCAAACCTTGTGTATTCTTCACTGAAATATTTATAGTGTAGGGGTTACCTGAGTCAGCAGTTAAATAGGCAGATATTTAAGAAGATTCCCATGCCATGGCTATCAAAAACCAAGGTATTTCTGTTCTTTCAGCATTTGCATTAGGAAAAAAAAATTGTTTAAAAACAAAAAGCATAATCTCCTCCCTGAATATCAACCTTACGTGGGCAGCATCGAGTCTGGAGGGAGGCTGCCATGCTGCTGGGCACAGGGCACTGCATCCTCATATAAAACTGCATTTGCACCAGCCCTCATCTCCTATCTGTGTGTACAACAAATCCGGCCTCCCAGCAGGCAGCCTGTCGGCTTGTGTAACACTAAAAATGTCTATTTTTCACCTGCAGAACCAATGCATTAACTCAGAGAAGGGGTGTCAGAATGAAAGTCTGAACCTGCTGCCCGCCCCAGACCCAAAATGCTGCTCGACTAACAGTGCTGGCATTGCTGCAGAAGACAGAAAACACTCCCCTCCATGCAAAGAGTAGGTTTCTGCAGTTCCTTCTTAAACACTGAAGATGTTTTCATTTAAAAATATTTACTTAAAGGTGGGTTTAATCTCAAAACAGCATTTTCCAGTTTAAAAAAAAAAAATCAAAACCAAACAAAAAAAAACCAAACATGAAAAAAAACCCACAAAACACCTTCAAAATGTCTCAAGTTATTTCTACTTCAATTCTTTTTCCCAATTAAATTAATTTAAAATGAGTGAAAAATGTTTCATGCCCTGAGATCCTGAAACCTCCGGTGTCAGCTGAAACTGGCACTTCTGCTCTCAGCTTCAGCCCTCGCTGCAGGCACCTCTGCTTTGAAGCCTTTGAAGTGTTTGTGGCACAGGCAGAGGCTCTCTGCAGAGAAAGCCAGTCATTTTATACATATTTAATGTGTAAAGTGTGTGTCTGCCTGTGTTTGTGTTAGAATAACATGGATTTTCACAATGCCCGTGGAATGATGCAGAAGAGTTCTTGACTTGCAGAACAAAATTGCAGGAAAACCCACTGCCTGCCTTGTGGAGGGCATCTATAAGGTGCCTTTTGCCCAAGCCACTTCAGCATCATCCCGAAAATCCATTTGAAACTATCTGCTGACCTTCAGAGACTGAAATGGTCGCTTTAGTTGTGCCTATAGGACTCGCTCTCTCCTCTCCCAGCATCAGGACTCACTCTTCTAAAGCTCGGAGGAAATAACGCTGCCAAGAAAGCAGAAAAAAAACTGGGAGCAAAGGCGCTGTGGATGCCCGCCCTGGTTGGGAGCTGCAGAGCAGCTGACATAGCTGCCCTGCATTTATTTTGGGGATGTGATGCAAGAGCAATGCAATAAATCTGATTAATGGCTGGGTTTTGGAGCTAACTATTTGAGTCACGAAGTAACGACCTTGATTCTGGAAGCGAGGTGTGTGGTTTGAGAGGCAGCATCTCTGCCTGTGTAAGAAATTATCTGATGTGAAGGCTCCACCTCAGCAAGCAGAAGGATTAATTTGGCGGCTGATTTGACTAAATTGTTAAATTTCCCCACTTTTTTGGCAGAGACAGATTCAAAATTGATGCCTCTATTTCAGAATGAGCTGCATTTATTCACCATGCAGTGCAGTGATTCCAGCCTGTAACCGATGAGGTTTAATCAGTAATAAAAGCTTCAGACCTCAAAGCAGCCAGTTCAGCCTATGTTATTTGAGCAGCATTTCTGAACAGTTTGGTGAACAACTTCTCCCACGGGCTGGTTTTTAAACAGAAGAAAAGTATGAAAGATTTCTAACAACAGCTGAAATGGAAAAACAGTTATGTTCTGTGACTCTACAAAAATATTTCTGAGGACTGATAATACATTTTGCCAGGATAACATCCCAATTCTAGGAGTGGCTCTTTCTTCTCAGCATTTGTTGCTTTTTTAAATGTAAGCCACACAGGGAAATACGGGAAAATGGAGAAGGAAAATATAATTAACCCTGTGTTTTTCACACAATTGCCCTCTGTGCTACTTTGTTTTTATTTTCTCTAACTTTTATGATGCCATCATTAATCTAGTCAGCCAAGGTCAGGCAAGACTTTTTCTCTTCTTTGCAGCCCCTAAAGCTTACAAAGCTTCAATTTACTCTTCCATAACCAAACATTTAGTACCTACCAGTTGGGTTAATTAGAGTGCATTCTTTACAGCTCTGATAATAATCACTACCACACCATCATAGCAGTGGCTGTAGACTGTTTTTTCACTTGTTGTTTCTTTTTAACAGCAAGCATTTACGTAGTCACACTGCTTAAACTGCTGGTTCTCTTGGGTTCAGCCAAGGGTCCATGCAATGGAATGATACCTGGAAATATGAAGGTCCAGAAAAGCATCACCTGCACTTATGACAATTCCCAAACTAAATGCAGCACAGCATCTTGGATATAACTAAAAAATAGGTGACTAAAAATAGGCAAGAGAATATTCATGGGATTGGGGGGGGAAGATGAGAAGAAAGAGAAGATCGCTGAATGTGCAGCATAGATTTACAAACAGGCTTTGCCAAGCAAGGTGAAAAGGTGCCTTCCCTGATCCGTTCTGTGTACAGTTATTAGTATTGATAACAGGGCTTTGGCTCCCAAGAGAAAGAGTAGGGAATGAATTAGGGAACGTATACATTTCTGTAAATAAAGTTTTTCCAATTCAGATGTTTTTTAGGAAGTGGGGGGAAAAAAAATCTGTTTCTCAAATGTCAAGTACTTGAAAGACTAAAAATAGATCACCGGAATAAATAAATTAACCCAGAAGACAGGACTGATGCTCTGCAGGCATCAGGGATTAAATAAATTCACTAAATTCAAAGTGGTATTCCAGATAAGAGCTCTTTGTGCTGCAGCATGTACAGCTTATTGATTATAGGATTGAGGTGCTGTGCGCTCTTGTAAAATGTACTCTGGCTGATATGACTTAATCCTGCGGTAATGTACAGCCCAGTGCACAAAGCATGGAGCTAGCTTATATTTTCTTACTTATTTTGATTTTGTTTGTGTCTTAATTTGCTGCACTGCATCTGTGCCCTCTCCTACCAGCGTTTCCTCAGGCAGTGTTTGCTCAGGAGGAGTCATGAGAGACACCTCAGAAGGTGCTGACTCAGCAGGGCGAGGGCTGGGCTGCCCATTGGAAGCCCTCAGGACAGGGGGGTATGGGAATCTTCCTTCAATATGTTCCCTTCCATAGGGATGTAAAGCCTCAGCACCTCACTATTCCGTTGCACTGCATGGGCTGGCTGCAGGGGTGAGTGGTTCCTGCGTTCTGGTGACGCTCGGTTGATGTAGGAAGCCTTGGGGCAGCTCAGACAGAGACACTTGTTCTGCAGGACTTCCACATTTTGTTCCATGAGTCCACCAAGGCAGTAGAAATGAGTCTAACCAAGGTGAAAACACTACCACTCCAGACAAGATGAATTTTTCCAGACAAAAAGAAAAAGTAGGGCGCTTTGTAACTGCTGGGTCAAAGCAAGCAATCCCAGAGGGGCTGTTATATGCAATGAATTTTAGTTAAGTTTCAGTTAACCTGTTTTCCATAGTAGAGGGTGCTTTCACCCTCCTGGTCAGATGTTCAACTGCCAAGGTCATTTCACACTAATAAAGGACATTCTTTTCCTCCTTTGAAAGTTCTCCTACCTCTGGTCCTCAGCCCAGGTTTCCCTTACCGGTTGCTCAGAAGAGCCAGCAGACCTTTCCAAACATGGAATTTTACCAGATAATTTGCCAAGAAAGAGGAAAATCTCCACACCTCTGACGGTGTGAGAAAGCAGCCAGGCATGGCAGTGATCTTCTCACAGCATGGTGGTCTTCTGGTCCATCTCTCCTCAGGGTCGCTGCCCATCATCCAGCACCTTCCTGGCCTTGGAAGCTCCTTGGCTGCTGGTTTTCTGACTCATCAGCAAAAAAGTTGGTCTAACCAAGGGAAAAAACTTTTAGCATTAATTTTTGCCTCCCTGGTATGGGGGAACAGCTGAACAAAGAAGCTGCAGAGGCTCGATTTTTGGGTAACTTCCCCAAATCCCCGTATCTCCCACAGGTTTGGCAAATCTCCCAACATCTTATTTCACCAAAATCAAGCCTCTTAATCTCAAAACATACACCCTCTACTACGTAACACTGCCTCCTAAGCATGATCCACAGGGCCTGTATTTTAACACCCAAGATTAATTAATATTTCCTGCAGAGTGTTCAGTAAGTAGCAAATAAAGCAGGAAGTGTCCCAGATGTTGGAAAGAAAAAATGGAATTATTCATTGCTTACTAACGTCAAATGCTAATGTGAGAAAAGCATCCTTGAAGAAATCCTTGACTAAAATTCATCAGTGATGTGAAATCACTGTTTTAATTATGCATTTTTGAATGTATTTATTAGTCTCAGTTCTGATCTGGCTTACAGATGTTTAACAGTGATAAGGGTCTACTGCAGTCTTTGGAATTACTCATGATTTATAATGACAAAACTTGGATCAGAATTAGGTCCTTGTCACTACTCTGTAATATCCTTTCATCAAACTTCTTCACATTCAACAGATGAAAAAGACCGCAGCTTCTGCAATTTCAAACCCTACCACGGCATCCATTAGCTCCTTTATTTTGAAATTTCTCCTCCAGAAACGATGATTCTCAGACAAAATTTTGCCTGCTTGAGTTATATTTGTCACAAGAAACTTGAGAGCAAAGGAATTAGTCTCTTTAGCTCAACAAAATGATCTGCTTGGTTAACACTGGTGCTGGCTACAGATGTTGCTTTTTAACAGAGGAGGTAATTAGTTTAGTTATGCTAGTCTATAATCTCATTCTCTGTAGCCTTACTATTATGACTATTACAGTAGGCTCGATACCACAGTTTTTAAAAAAACAACCCTCCATTCAAGAATGATTCAAAGTCATGTGTTTTTCAAAAGAATGATGGAGTTTTAAACTATTGTTTGTTCTAGAGCTGATCCAGAATGAGCAAGTCTCCAGGGATGGTTTACTCCCTAAGGCATGAATGCATGATTAAGCTAAATGTATTCCATAAATGCCTTGATGACATTAAACTAAATTTTTTAAAGAACAGATGGAGAAAGTTAATAAATATTTCATTCTATAATATAAAACTTACTTCTATATTCACAACTTCAGGGATCCTCTGCTTCATAGATATCAATAAGTCTGATGGATTTCTTGCTGCATTCTCATACTTCTGCCCTGGTGTCTCTTATGGGATCATCATTTCTGCATGCTTGGATTGTTTTATGGGATCAGGGAAAGGCAAGTGACTGTAAATCTTGACCCCTTCTGCTCCTGGATTATATACTTTTATACTTTGTGACCATAAGTGTTCATCTCTACACTGAATAGATAATTAAATGACAAAAATTATTCAAAGGGAATTTACAGTGAGAAATTATCACTTGAAGAACTGCTGGGGCACAGGCATAGCCCAAGGAGATACCATGAAAAAAACAGTTTAGAATGGCCAAATAAAATGCTGAAATATTTGTGTATTTTTAAATGTCATGAAATATCTATTTACTGGGAAAAAACCATGACTTTTACCTGTACATACCAATACTATTTGAACAAAATTGCTATTAATGGAAAACAGTCTGAATTTTGCTTAAGAACTGTAGACCAAGCCTGTTATTCATATGAAATAACTAATCTTTACATGTGGGAATTACAATTTCTCACTCTATGTATGCCATGAATCTTGTAAAAAAATAATTAGAACTTGCTCCAAAAGGAAAGAAATGTCAGACTTGAACAGTATTTTAGGAAGAGCATTAACAAACATTTTTATACTGCCAACAATCCGCACTGCTTTCTAGAAGAGATTTACATTACCTTATTAATTAACCACACTGAGTCAATAGTATGACAAAGCTTGGGAGATATATGTTTAGCACAAACATTCATGAGAAAAGCGTGCATTTTTAGGAAGTTTGATTTAAAATTTATGCAAATGACTTCAGCAAGCAAGGGCCCAACAAACTACTTCAAAGCGTCAAAATCCAGCCAGAAAAACATGACAAGCTCAAATCTTTGTCATTTCTCAAGCATATTTACAAACCTCCGCATATAGAGTATAAATTACTTCACCTCAATACCTCGATAGTTTGGTGTAGAATTAGCACGCATAACTCTTTGTAGGACCACTGCAATCTGTCAGACAATGTACACCTGAGCCAGTGGAAGAATTTAAAAGTACCTAAATGGGATATAATTTGCCTCTTTGGAGCCGACTCTTGTGCTACAGCTGTAGAATACAGCAAGATCCCATGGTCTACCATACAAACAAAATTAAAAACAATAGTGCTATTTTTCCCCCTCCTTTTCCTACAACTCTGACCATCTTTCAGTTTTCGGGTTGAGAATCACCACATCATTGTGTCCAGGGAAAATATTAATTGCAGAGTGATGTGGTGCTGTAAAGAAATACTAATTAATTCATGTTGGGTTTCATGCCACAGAGATTGGTTTATTCACTTATTGAAAGTTAGGTTAGGTCCAGGTACATTTGTATCATCAGAATCAGGGCTTTTAACAAAAAAAGTTTCTCCTGTTTCCCGATATCCCATTAAAATGGTTGTCCTTTGACGTCAATTAGAGCCAGCTAAAAAAAAATCATCCTTAATTGCTTTTGAGAAACAGACATTATAGCATACACCGTCACAGCCAGATTCGATTACCTTTTACAAGAAACAAGGATGCTGGGAATGCTATAAAACTCCAGCTCTGCTGAATATGGATGTGGGGCTCTGCTGGCGGCTGGGGGAGCTGGGGGGAGCTGCTTTTCACTTTTCACTTTTCCTTTCTTGGGCTGCAGAGAAAACGGTTCAAAAAAATGATGTAAAACCCATAGACATGTCTAAATTTCTCCAAAATGTAAAAATGCTGGATGTTCAGCTGGGGTTGGGTTTGGACTGAGTTCTCCAAAATGTAAAAATGCTGGAGCTGGATGTTCAGCTGGGGTTGGGTTTGGACTGAGTTCTCCAAAATGTAAAAATGCTGGAGCTGGATGTTCAGCTGGGGTTGGGTTTGGACTGAGAGCGTTGGACCCACCCCTGCCTCCATGTAAGTAGAGTGTAATCATGCACCTACGCTGACAATTGTAGCTACAAAACTGATCTAGTCCTCAAAACTTGTGTACGTTTTATTACAAGGAGCATCACCAATTTTCTCAAAGGCCTTCTGCAAATTTGTCTTACTCCAGGGACTTCATAATGTCTCTGCCGACCAGGTAGAAGAGGAGTCCAGAAAGTAAAACCAGGGGCACCCCTGCTGCAGCGAACATGAACGACCACCCGTAGTAGACACGCACGGGTACGTCATCCATGCACTTCTCGCTTCTCTCCAGAAGGATGTACTTCTGAAAATCAGCGGCAAACTCCTTCCACATCACAAAGAGAAATACGAGCAGGAGAAATAAGCCTCCTGGAAAGAGAGACAAAGATGAGTTATTCTCTGCATATGAAACAAAGAAATAAAATTGAGAAAGGATGGCGGCAGGTTTCCGTCTACTCTTGCAGGTCCTTTGCATCAAAGCTTAGCGTTGCAGAATTATTATTCGTCATGTCGCCCTGCAGGAGGGCCCCCTTACAGCTGGGTACGGCCACGGGGAAACCGCCATGGACATGGCCTGATCTGCACGAGGCTAACTCCGTATTCCTGTCTTAAAGGTGGGTTGGTTTGCTTTTTTGATTTTTAATTTGCCTGAGGTGAGAGAGAAGGAGAGACTAAGACTTAACTTTTTTATTTTTTGTATCCTTCCCTTCCACGTACTGTCAGATCCAATTTCCACCAGAAATGCAAAGACCCGGGGATCAGTCCTGCTGATGGCAGGCGTTATCCGGCATCGAACCCAGCACTGGTGTAAACGGAGCCCATGCAGATGCTGGCGCGGCTGCCACAGCTCGTGGCGATTCCCCTCCACGTCTTGCGTTACCCTTCCTGAAACCAAGCTTTGCAACCAGGTATTAAAACACACTGCAAGGAGTACAAACAATCCTATTTCGCAGAGAAATAACACATAACAGAGTGGAAAAGGCAAATAGCCATGAGATATTAATCTCAGGTGGGCTACTAAATAACAGAATAATTAGAAGAATAATAAACAGCTTCTACCATGAGGCTAGAAAGTCTTCTTATTGGCAAGAGAGGCATCCTTGGGCCTCCCCTGGGGCCGGGCGGGAGGAGGGCTGAGGCCACACTCAAACCTGAGCAGGGAGCGCAAGGTCAGCATCTCGCCCGGGGAGGGTCCGCTCTCCTCCCAGCCCCCCGATCCTTGCTGGATGCCTGTGACCCACATAGTGGATCTCCCCTGAGACCTCGTGATCTCCTGTTTCCAAACGCACACCGTCAAAGGTCAGCGTTGGCAGGAAGAGCTCGGTCACATCTGAAAAGCACGTGGTGCACAGGCACCTCCTAGAACTCCAAAACTGGCAGGTTTGGAGGCTTCGGTACCTTTATAGGAACCTCCTTTCCCCATAATTCAAACTGATGGTGGTTGCAGGCTGCGCATCCAGCTCCCCCGTATGAAGCAGATGGCAAAAACTAGTGTGGCCTCAATATTATTTACTGTGTCACTTTAAAAAATAAATACTGTGCATTTTAAAGGCAACATATATTAAAGCTAAATAGTGTCGGTGTGATGACAGATCTGAAAGCACTTCAGTAATATCTGATCTTGCTACTTCACAGCTAGAAGCTTGCTATTTTTAAATGGTGCCTTATAATATATAGTTGTACACACATACACACACATATATGAAAGAAATACATCACAGATTATAATATTTTTATAGTAGAAGTCAACAGTTCTAAATTAATTCCATTGACAAGTTACCACACAGTTCTCTGGATGTTGTGCCTTCTGCTGGATCTGATTTCTCCCCTTGCAATTTTTAAATCAAAGGGATTTGTAGTATATTTAATTATTCTTCCTGGCAGCTTACACACTACAGAATCCAACTCCCATGCTAAGCAAAGGAAGTGGGTAAAGCTTGACATTGATATATCTGCTTAGTGATGGTGGTTACTGAGACCCTGGTCAGAGAAAACACGCCAGTGTTTGACTGTGTTTCTGATTATAATGGATACAAGCGCTTCTAGTGCTGCAAACCTCTGCTTCACATAGTCAAAATTCTATGAAGGTATAGAGGGATAAAAGTCCTCCCTATGTGCTATATACAAGTTGAAGCGATCCACCCTAACCTGTCACGTCTATTAGACTGCCGCCCATACCCTAAGACTGCAAATTGAATCTTAATAATCAAAACTTGGTGTGACCATATGAATATACTTTACATCACCACACCCTGTGCTTTCAAGCTGTTCTCCCTTACGCAGAAAAGTCCTTGTGCTCGCTGGAGAGGGAGGCTAGGAGTTAAATAGCAGCTGTTGTAACATTTGCATGTTCATTGAGATTTTGATACCACTTGAAATTAAGTGCACAAATAAATATTTTACACTTAATATGATAGTTGTATGCTTAAAATACCAAGTATTCTACTATAAGAAAACGATTGCATGTTTAAACAGTCACATGTCCTTTACAAAATGCAATATATTGATAAGAAGGCAATTAAGTCTTTATTACTGATGTAATTTAAAATTAAATTAATTAGATAGCAACTGAACCTTGAAAAGTGCTCTTTTAAAGATCAATTTCTATTTCATTAACTTATAATACCTACCGTAAGAGACGCAAATAAAAACGTAGCCCCGGCGGGAGGACACGGGCAGTGTGTTTTGAATTCTCCTACTTTTCTTTAAACAATCAGAGGTTTTGCATTGAATTGTCCCAGGACAATTTAGATGGCCTAAGCCTCATTTATTGAAAAAATCAGATTAAAACCTACCAGTTCTTACTGAGGAGGGTGCAGGGAAGCCCTGTGAGCGGGTGGCACCATCTCTGAGCTCACCAGGAGCTAAGGGTGGGGAAACAGCCCCTGCCCTCGTCCCAGGAGAAGCACCAGGTCTCGGTATGGAAGGATTTATTATTAAACAGGTACTGGAGGTGATGGCACAGTCACAGCATCTAAATTAAGTACATTTTCACACTCTGGGAAAATGACAAGAAAATGTAAAGTAAGCAGCCTTCTTCCCTGGAATAATTACAGCTGAGTGGCAAGGAGTCCCTGGGATTTACACCATCTCCTCGGCGAGAAAAGAAAATCAAAAGGGCAGGTGCAGCTGAAGAAGGATGGTAGAAGCGTAGAAAGGGCAGCTCACTGAAAACTGTTCCACAAAAAAAATGCCTACTTGGAACAATCACAAGTATTCATAAACCTGCCTAAAATTTGTCACGCTTTTAGACATTGGTAGACTTTTCGTAATGAGAACATCAGGATGCTTCACTCCCATATTACCAAAGGAAGTGTTTGGCATTTTTGTTTTAAAATGTTATTTTATTTTAGATTTTTCATCTTTTGATCAGGTCTCACTTTGCGACCTCTTTTTTAGGGCTTTTAGTCTCGGCCGCAGTAGAAAGACATCTTTGTTTCCTGCTAGTCCCACATGGCTTTTTCTGTACAGAGGCAGATTTCTTCCTGCCTTGGGCAGCAAAATGAAAAACTGAAAAAAATCTAGTTTTCTGCCCCAGAAATGAGCCTGGTGTTGGTACACGTGCCTGAGATGCAGGACATGTGTTGGGTTTGGGTAAGTGTAAGTGAAGACCTCATGAAACTAGACCATCCCCACACTTCTCTCAGCACCCTTGTGCTTTCTACCACTGGAAAATTAGCCAGGTGGTCTCTTTCTTTCTCACCCTTTCCCTCTTCATCCATTTTCCCTTCTCCCATCCCTTCATTAGGATGGTATGGAAAAAAATTAACTGTGAAACTCTGTCTCAAAGATGATGAGGTCAACGACATCTTCTGGGGAGGGGCTAATTGCAAGAAAATTGAAGTGGGGTATTAAATCTTTCTCCTTCGTACACTGGTAACTGCAGGACAGCGAGCCTTGGCGCTCCATCGCCCCCTCCCAGGAGAGCTGCACCTTCCTGTGAGTAAATTGGAGTCGAGCTTTTTCTTTCTCTCACTTATATCCTTGTGACACCTTTATAGCTGCTAATTGTAGGGACAGGTGAGTGAACTCAATCTTTAACTCTTATTCTGTGGAAGCTGCTGAACTTTCATGTAATCTGCTAATTACGAGAATAATGAACTTTGACTCATTCGCCTTTCTCGCTAGTTGTCTCATACGGATGTTAATAATGAGGAAATGGAGGGGTGACCTTCAGCTGCCCTTCCATAACAGTCAGCCTTTACTGCGTGTGGGGAGCCTGAAATTACCAAAGTGGAGATACTTGATTTAGGAAGAGGAATCTAAGCACAAAATTCAGCTCTTTAACTCACAGGACTAGCAAAGCTGCCTTTTTTCTGAATGCAGTGGGCTCATGCTGAAGAATGGGTTGATCTGAGCACATGCCGTGCTCCTCTCTCAGGACCATGACACGGCTCTGAAAGCGCAGGAGAGGCTTTGTGCTGCCTTTGCCCACTGGAAACAGCCCACGGCCACAGCGATCCTGCGGCTGCAGGACGCTGCGAGCATGCCTGTGCGTGCCACACACGTGGGGATGCTGGAGAGGCAGCACTGGGATGGCAGTGGCTGGAAGAAGTGTAGGCTGTACATGGTTCATCACGTATTTCTGCTTTCCAGTGCATGGCAAGTTGATAACAAGCTTCTCTTCAGCTTGCTTAACATTACCTGGGACACACACCCTTATTATTTCGTTTGAAAACTCACCGTACGCTCACGCTTTGCCTGTGCTTTCCCTCCCGAGCAGCCTCTCCACCCCTGAGCAAGCCACCAGGTAGAGCTCAGGTCAGATTTTGACTTAAGCCTACAGCGATGCAGCTGGTTCTGATGTATTAGGGCAGCACTGCAAGCTCAGCAATTGCCCTAGCTCTGGATGAAGCGTGTGCTCACTTCTAAGCTTGGTCTCTAAAATGCCCAAAGGAAACATAAAACCAAGGAGCACAAGCACAGAAAACAGAGGAGCACAAGCAAAGTTGTCTCAGCAATTCAGCTTCCAGACGCTGCAGTACAGCACTCACCCAGCCCTCTCGGTGACATTGTAGTGATAATTAATCATATTGCCGTCTGACTACTGAAACAGGGGGACAGTATCTGCCTCCCCCTTGCAAGCACTGAAGCTAAGTCTGAGACAGTGAATGTTAGACGGAAAGCAGCACGCCAGCTATTTGCTCATGCAATTCGGGTGCTTTGGGGAGCAGGCTGGCGAGGGTAACTGCCCCGCTGGGGCGGTAAATGTGCAAATGCAGCAGCAGCAGCGAGTGTCAGATAGGCTCCGGCTGTATTTCCTGAGTCGCCCAGCAGAAGAAATCAAGGGGGACGGCTCCGGTCCTTTGAAAGGGCTCTCAGAAACGCCACCCACCGAGCCCAATATTTGCTACGGTAGCTGGCAGACAGTCAGATTTGTCTTCTTGAAAGTACAGCAAATAAAAGGCTTCTCAGAGAGGAAACCCAAAGGGATCTAATTGAGCGATAACAATCTTCACTGTTTGGCGTTGAATTCCCCCTGGCCATGGAGGGGCACACATAACTCCTCAAGACCATATCAGGCTGGTTAGTCCAATGCTGCCTTTAGAGCCTTTTGGTGGCAAATGTTGCATCGTGTTGCCATGATTAACCACAGCTGTGATTTTGTGACTTGAGCATGGTCTGCTACTAAAAGGGGTAGAATAAAGTTGCCTATAACGGACGTCCTGGGAGGCCGGGGCATCCTGCAGCCATGGTGCCCCACCTCACCATCCGGCTGCCAGACCACGTTCCCACTCGACAAATTGCCAGCATTTTCACACTTCCTCAAGGAGAGATCATTTCTGCAAGGGAGGTTAATTAACACTGACCCGGCAGGCCATGATTAGAAGACAAGACGCGCTTTCTCCTGCATCATCTGTCCACATCCCACTACCCGAAGGAAAGGGACAGCTAGAGAGTTGAAGCTGTATTAAATCTGTTGTTCCTACTGCTTAGCACAATCATACAAAATATTTTTCAAAGGGTTAGTGAGAAAATAACCATGGAGGGATGCATCCCGATTCCATCAGGAAGCCAGTGCCAAGGAGGATTCAGAATATGCCTCCCCCAAAAAAAAGATTAGCTGAAACTCTACACAAACTTTGCTGAAAATGCTGAAATAGTATTGCATACTCCTAGATATCATTTAGATTGAAAATTTAACAGGAAATCTCTTCTGGCTGAACTTGTTCCTCCTAATGACAGTTAATGACAATGATGGCTGTTCAAATTGAAACAGCTTTAACACAAACTTTGATTTAAAAACCAGCATCCTTGTCTAATGCCAAGAGGTTTATGTGATGCATAATCAGCTCTTCTAAAAAGTGTAAAATTCTATGTTCCAGCCTTTTAATTGAGAAGTAGTCAAATACAGTGCAAAAACAATGGAAAGAAATGGAATACAGCGATTCAATATGACTCTACACCCTTCTCTGTGTGACATTGTGTTCATCCAGTCAGCATCAGAAGGTGATTGATCTCAGTTTTTCCATTTGGGCTGAAAGTTGAGTGTTTTGAAGAGGTAAGGCTTTAACTGAGGCACCCAGGGTGTCACATCTGAGAGGATTCAAATGTTCAGCCCTAGTCTCACAAGAGGAGATGACTTCAAGAGACGCATGTGTCAAGTGGCCAGGACTACTCAGCAAAAGGCGTTGGTACCTGATGGAGATCCGATTGCAAGACATTTGCATTCCCAAATGAAATCCATGTGTGTAAAACCACACAAAATTTACCTTTAGAAAAATTAAGCCCAACCAAGCATTTATTAAACTATGTAAGAGAGAGATAAACTGATATGCACAGGCTTGCTGGCCTCACTTCAATAACTGAAGACCTGGAGGCAAACAGAAAATTGGACAAAATGCAAAGCAAATTAGCAGAGGCAGGTAGGGCCACATTGATTTAGTGCCTTCCAGATTTTTTAGACAAATAGATAGATGCCATCTAGCTCCATTTTAACAAGCAGTTCAGCTGGCATCACATGGTTAATTATTAGTACATCTGGAGGAGGCAGAAATTAGGAGAGGAGCTATGGAGTGGATAAGGAGTTAAATAATGGGGGGAAAGAGTAAAAGGTAATAACTGCAGGGGATGGTGAGATTGGAAGGCGTTTATGTGGAGTTCCTCCAAGGTTGATGTTGGGACCTTTCTTGTTAAACCTTTTCATGAATGTTTTCAGCCCCAAAAAATCTTGGGGACACTCAAAGACCAAACTGGGATCAAAGACACTGACTCATGGGTGATTCATGCCGTGTACGAGGAAGCAGGACCTGGTGCGGCATCTGTAATTAAGCAGTGTTTTTTCACAGAAAGGCCTGACTTCCTAATGAAGTTCTTCACTTGGCATGGCTCAGCTAAGCTCCAGTCTTTAGCTGCTTGAGTAGCAAAAAAAGCTTTTTTCTGAGTTTGTGTCACTTATAAATCAAGTATTTCTACTAGTTAAGCCAGTTATTCCTCCTCAAATATAGAAAAGGAAAAAGCCCAAGTGATAATTCAGTGGAATCATTTGTAATGGTAGTGGGAATAATGAATAAATGCCTATTTTTAATTCATTTTCCTGCTGTGCCACCGCTTTATCTTTTCAGGTTTTATTAAGCCAGCCCTCCCATTTTGAATCGCTGGGTATGCCTTTCATCGCTCAGTGGGTTTCCAGTTCTACCAGATGTTAACAGCAGAGACAGGAGAGGCCCCAATGCAAAGACTGACTTAGGGGAACAGAGCACGGCTGATCGCTGCCCAGGGTTAACGCAGCTACGGACTTCACTAAAGTAAAAAGCTCTGCTCCTCTGGGTTGCATAGAAGAGTAGAAAAAAAAAAAAAAACCAGTAAAAAAAAAAAAGGGTATTTTTCCCAAACCCCAGCCCCCCTAGGACTAAGAACTACCTTGCCAAAGCTTTTATGAGCACAGAGGTTTAATTCCAGTGGGGGAAGAGGGACATCATTTACTCCAAGTCAGCGCAGCTCCCATCAGAGCCCCCATCTCCCCCCAGCAGAGCCTCATCCCTGGCTGCATCCCCTTCCCTGGCATGCTGCACTCCTGCCCCGGCCATATCCCGTTACCGCTGCTTACCCGAGGCGAGGAGGAATCCGCCTCCGACTTTGTAGGAGCGAGGGCTGACGAAGGGCACGCCACACACCAGCAGCAGCCCTCCCACCAGCCCGGCGGCGACGGCCAGCATGATGAACGCCGTCCAGAAGCCTCTGTACACTGCGCAGTCAGAAAGAGTAAAGTCAGGGGAAAGAAGAGAAAAAGCAGTTTTCTTCAGTCCATGCTTAATTCCTGGTTCAGCAGCAGTAGAAGCAATAACCCGTAATGCTGCTCGTGCTAGGTGGAACTGGAGCTCCTGCTTGGCCAACTCCCAGCCATGGCATGGGTGCAGCGTGCCTGGAACCGGTGCATGTTCAAGTTGAACATCATGCCCAATGTAATGGGATTGGAATGAGTACAAGGAGTTAGGAAGGTTTGCAAGGGAAGCCCTCTGCAAAAGTGGGGTGAGGGTAAAGGATGCTGTGCCTAGCTGTGCCTGTGCAGGATAGCAAAATCTGGAGAGGTGGAATCAGACCACATCTTTGTTCCATTTTAATTAATGATACGGAAGGTTCCAGGATCCTGGTTTAAAACAAAGGCATGTTTTGTTAGCAGGACTGCACAGAAAACAGGAGCTCATGGTTTCCCCCATTAATGGCCTTGCTTAACTCAAAGTAAGAGAGCAGGGCAAGAGAACAGCTGCCTCTTCATTCCCTGAATTTGGGGGGTTTGCTGTGACTTCATACAACCACACCAGCCAGAGCCAAGAAAGCTTGCGTCCATCACATCCCACGGGACAGGGCATAGACCACTAATTTTGGTCTCCCAGTACTCAGGTCTCTTCCAGTCACTGCTGTAGCCCTTGGCCAAAGGTGGTGGTCTTCAGGCAGAGACCCTGTGATACCCTGTTCCCCATCCCCCTGATTTATCCGATCCCCTCGGACCACTGCATCTCGCTCTCCGTGTTGTTTTTCAGAAGTGCTACTTAGAGAGATTTAAGCCAAGCACGACCAAGTGGGTAACTCTGAAATGATTCACACTTGAAAGAAAAATGATACAGAGAAGATGCGTTTTACTCATTTGAAACCATTTTGTCAGGAGAGCCACTTAGGGAGAGATAAGTATCTTGAACTCTCCAAAACCACAGAATTCATTTTCATGTTTAACCCTCCCGTCACCCGTCTCTCTCAGGGAGTCTAAGAGGATGCAGATAAGGCAGAATTATCTCTGGAGCAGGTAATAGCTGGAGGACCCCTCTTCTTGGATGGCCTCCTGTTTTGTCAGCATTTGCATATGAGGATGGACCGGTTTGAAATAAAATGAGTGTTAACAGTAGTGCCTGCGCTCTGCAGATGTCCGAATGCCGTGGTGCCGCAGAGGAGCCCCGTGCTCCCGCTGCCCGGAGCGGGGGCTGCCGAGACACCCCCATCTCCCCAGGGACCACAGCAGGGTGGGTGCTGGGAGCCCGCAGGCAGAGCCCCGCAGCACCCCGGGGTGCAGCCCCTGCGCAGAGCCGGTGCCCAGCACCTCCCCGAGACCCGTCCCGAGGGGCATTCCTGGGAGGCAGCTGGAGAGGGTTTCGTAGGAAGGGCTGACAGGCAGGGACAGATGCCTCCAGGGCCCTTTATTTAGTACAGGAAAATGTAGTGCATTTATCAGGGAGACCATTCAGAAACTAGACGTCATGCCTGCCTCTCCCGGGCAGAAAAAATCCCACCGCTCAACCCGCATGCTTGCTGCACACCGCCTGCGACAGGCTCCTCCTTCCACCATCCACAGGTCCCTCGTATCCATTTCATACTGCAGCGTCTTCCCCGAGGCAGCAGTCTTGCACAGCCCAGCAAAAGAAACTAGCTGCTCTCCCTCACATGCCTCTACTGACAAATGTGGGGTTTTTTTAATTAATTCCTCATAAAAAAAAATAAAAAAAAATGAAGGTACTGCTAAAGGCTAAGGAAAAGGTCAAGATGTTTGTTTGTGCAGTATGCCTGCCCCAGATCCCCGGAGGCAACGCAGAGAGATGCACACTATTTAAAGAAATCAAATCATTTCAAAAAAGATCATTGAATTAATTCTAGCTGCTGCCACCAATCTAGCAAATTAAAATTCCTAAGAGCAGCTGATTCATTAAAGAACTCTGAAAATATAGAGAAACATAAATAAAAAGGGAACCAGTTGAAAGGAGAGCTCTCCAACTGTGTCATATTCAGTGTATTAAAAAATAAGCCTGTCACTTGTGTGGATCTTCTAACAATTTGATCATTAACTGATTTTTCCAGTGTTTGTTTATTTTGTCTTGCAACAAATCAACACCAGAGCTCTCCTAGGAAGTCAGACCCTGGAAACGAGTCAGCACTGGGCTGCCACAAGCCTACAGCCCAGGAGAAATTATTTTTCTTGCTTGCCCACAGGGTCTGGGTTTGGCCATGGGGCTGAAGCCCTTTGCCTCCAGCTCCTCCCAGCAAGCAAGGAGGTGGGAGAGAGTGGATTTAGCACCCTCCCTTGCTCATAGAAACAGGTGCTGAGCAGGTGTGGCTGGCCATGGAGGAGAGAAGGTGTGGGAGAACATCTCCATGTGCTCACGGCTTGGGGCACTCAACCAAGCAAGACCATTCTGTAAAGGAGTTTTCCCAAAAGTCTTGGTTGTGCTTGGCCACATGCATTTACACTGGGAGAACCACAGCATTTACACACATCATAAATCTCTGCCCGATTGCTTGGGAAAGGAGATGCTGGGGGAGCCAGAAAGAAACTCACCTGCAGTCGTGTCGTAGGAAGGATGGGGGAAAGGTCCAGGAGCGATGGGCATGGGAAAGAGGTAGCCGTGCATGCAGAACTTGGGGTGTGCTTGGCTGGCTGAAAAGAAGAACAACAACAACAAAAATCCCTGTTTGCTTTGGTTTTCTACAAAATCACGGTTATAGTATTCAAATGGCAATGTACTGTTCTGCAAAACCTACAAAACTATCACTGAAATCAGAAGGCTGGGGAGCAAAGGACAGTAAATCCTGGTTAGAAAGAAAAAAGAAGAAGGAAAAGAAGAATGATGCAAAAGGGGACTTATAACAGGATCCGAGACTGCTACCTGTACATCTTCTCATCGTCATAATCTGAGTCTGAGTTGGGCATAAATCATGAAAGATGGAGCAACTCAAATCAGTGTAAATATTCCCATTGCAGATTTCCTCCAGAAAACGTGTCTAACTGCCTGGGAAAGGGGTAAAGGTATTTGGGTACCAGAACAAGCTACCTTACAAGACCTCCAGTTTGCAAGAAGGGAAAGCACAATTAGAATGGAAGTGCCCCATCAATATTAATACCACTGAGGCTTATCATGATTAACGGTAATAGAATGAATGTTAAATGAATTAATTAATGGTTGGCCACTTATTTAAATATGTTCCCCAGCTCAAAGGAACACTTTATAATAGGTGGACATTAGTTCATGCTAAATTGACTACGGAATACCTATTGAATTAATTATTACTTCCATGAGAGCAGCAAATTAATTTGCCATGATCAATGCTATTATAATAAATACCTAAAGAAGTAATACAAATTTGCCAGTTATCTGAAAGAGTCATTTTACTTCAGGTAACATTATATTATATCATGTATTTCTATATAATGTAATTAGATAGCAAACTCCCTCTCTCAAGCCTGTCTTTTGTTATCAAAAAATTTGTGCTTGAAAAACCTCACGTTGTCCAGTTGAATGGTAGCAGTAACAGTTCCTGCTAGATTTTACAGGAAACATAGGTCAGGGACTGGGGGACAGCAAAGTCATATGAAATTTGAATCTCTGCAGAGTTAATTTATTGTGGGAACCTGCATTATTTGCAGCCAAATGCCCTGCGAGGTGATCCCCCTGCTCCACAAGCATGTAAGCATCTTTGAGGGGACCAAAGCAGCAGCGAGCACAGGCTCAAGGCTTTTGCAGCATTTAAAACCTTTACAGAACTTATTTAAAGTCTCCTCCTTTTATCCTAAACACTTCTGTAGGGTTGTAGCGTCCCAGGGAAAGGATGTCCTCTAGTTACCCACTGTGCACTAATGCAGCCAAGCTGATTGCTGGCTTGGTTTTCTTTCTGGTGGGAGCACCTGGTTCACTGGGCCAAGACCCCACACTTCACTGCACATGGGCCACCAGTCAGCACCAACTGGTCTCTCAGAACAGGTTTCACCTTCTTCTTTGATTTTTTTTTAAGAGTGAATGTGCTCGCAGAAAAAAAAAAAAAATTACATCCATCTCCATTTATTCACATGTGCAATTTCAATTACCTTAAAAAGCAAAACAGTCAAGATCTTAAAATTAGGATCTTGTTTGCTTAAGACCACAAACACATGTGGTTATGGCTCTCCATGGCCCACCACTGCCCACTGCTAGAGGTCCTGAATACCCAGGGACACCATAGGCACGCATGTCCAGCCTTCCCAGTGCTGAAATCAGTGGGAGGTGGGAACACTCTGGTGGCTGAAAATACAAACAGAAGAGCAATGCACGGGCTCACGTTTAGCAGACCTTAGCTGAACACAAACATCAAGTGATACAAGGGGAGAGTTGTCCTTGCTGGTGGAAGCCACCACTCCATAAGACTTTGTAGGTGATATATTAAATGGCATCAAAAGGTTTCTACATTTCTGTGAACAAACCTCTGAGAGAAAAATCCAGTTCAAAAAAGAACACAAAAAGGGTGAGCCAAGTTTGCTTTTGATAGAGAGACAATGAGAATGAAAAAAAATGAAATAAGGTAATGACAACTGTCTCCTCACACCTGGGAGCCCTTGTTGTGCTTGCTTGCAATTCAAACTGTGAGCGAACGCTGTGAATGTGGTGTGGTGGCATTGTACTTACTGTACCAGAAGGTCCAGATGGTCTCTGGGTGGCCCTCGCCAAAGAACCAACACCGCCAGAAGAAGCCCTCATGATGGAAAGTAAGGATCTCCTTCCTGACCTCCGTTGGCGTTTCAGCCTGTGGGGGAATGAAAGCCCCAGCTGATACAGGGATGATCATGGTGGAAAGGTGGAAAGTGTGTATTGTTTGCTTAGACAGTTTTTGCTTTCTATTTTTTGTTGGAGTTTTCATTTTCTGTTGTTTGAGCTGGTTTTGGAGGGTTTGGGGAACATGTAGGCAGCTGCTGTCCTTGCCTCTCTGCCATATTAGAGCTACAAAAGGTTCTGGTAACAAATCATCCTGCAGACATTCACAAAACAGTTTCTTCTTGTCCTAATATCTTTAAATCACTGATTGCCAGAGCTGGACAGGTATGCCAGACAGCAGAGGATTCTGGGTGTATTCTACCTTTTTAATACTTTCCTTAAGTAAATTTTACTGCTGTCGTAACCAGTTGGAAGCAGGCTGATTACCACATAAGCAATTTTAGGGGTGACTCAATGCAACAGTTCAGATGTCCTTGCTACTCTGCAGCATCCATGTAAGGTCCTGCTTAGCCCCAGAAGACAATGCGACTCTAACACTCCCATTGAGCTTCTTCCAATCGCCAGCCCAAAGGTTTTCTTCTTTGTCCCCCTCTGCTGAGCCCAGCAGGAGTTATGCTAATCCTACATGAGACAGAAATCACTCTTTGCCCACACCACTTTTCTCATAAACCAGGATAAGAATTTATCGACAATTATTCCTTCTTTGATGAGTCTACTTTAGCCCACAGACCAGAACTGCAGGCACAAGGTTAAGTCTTTCCAGAGGGAAGGATACTGCAAAGTCATGGACTATTTACCAAAAAACTCACTAAACCTATAGCCAAAATCAATTTTGCCTTTATCACACACAATTTGGTAAAGGAGACATGCCTGTTATAAAATTAGATTTTGTGGAGGACGGAGAATCTTCATACAGATTTGGACCCTGTGAACTGGAGAAAGGAGATGGGACCCAAGGGGAAGGTGCTAGAAGACACTTTGCTCTCCTCGAGGTTTTTATGCATCAAGTTATGACCAATTCCAGAGCTCTGACCTGAATGTCCTTTTACTTTCAGGATAAAATACTAACTATGACAATGGTAACATCCAGCCCTCAAACTTCATCAGCTGGATAGTTGGTGATTTAAGTGCATCTATGGCACATTTAATTGCTGTGTGGCAGATACTCGAGACCATCCTCATCTGTGAGGGACAGGAGTTGCCAGTTTAAGAAAGGGCAGAGAAGGTAAAAACACAGCCCGTTGTACACAACCGGTAACTGAAATAGAAATAATAGAAACAGTGTCTGAAATAGAAATAGAATAGCTCAGAGGAAAGAGTAAGAGAAGTTCCTATTTCTGCCTGGAGCTTTTGAAGTTGCTCTGCCTCGGTGACAGGCACACTAACACTTGTCCAAGAGCGTATCTGAAATGTTTGAGATGCTTATTCATGTCATGCAGTGCAACATCTCTAGTCTCTCCACTTTAAAAGACAAGAGCACAAACAAAAACAATTAACATCGCCATTTCCCAAGTGCACAAAAACTGAGCGGCACTCCTCTATCCATGACACTCCGCCATCTCTGGGGCTTCACTGCCATGCTTTAAGCAGTAAAGACAGTGTCTTCTGCCAGGCAGTTTTTCTACCATAATTTTTTTTTTTTTTTCCCACAGAGAAAGTAATTTGGAAACATGACTCAAGTGAACAGTGTCCTACATTTGATTACGGGATTCTGAAATGAAACGCAGTATTTCTCGCTGGCACCATGATGCTTACCCAGTGTGACTCACCACACTGAAAAAAAAAATCAAACCTAATTGGATTGAACTTTGAGGTAACAAAAAGTCTGCACACAACAAGGATCTTCCTGTCATTTTGTAATTGAAACCACACATTGATCGGCACAACAACATTTTTGAAGGCTGGGTGGCTCAGGGAACTGAGCTGGTGGTTATTTCATTGAAGAGTCAGACAACAGCAAGGGCAGCTAAAATCAAACTTTCGAAAAGATCTATAAACAAGCGATACCAACAGTTAGCACTAAAATACCAAATTGTCCTTTGAAAATTACATTTCCTGCTAATTAAAATCCTATATAAATTGTAATTTTAAAATACATAGGCCTCTTCTTGTTAGACGGGCAGAAATTCTTATCTACTCTGTTCTGTGTCTGATGTTCGCTTTTGTTTTCTGTCTGTGCTGTAGTCGTATCACTTCAGATGTAAATGATTGCTAAGTCCTACACTTTAAAAATATGAACTATTTTAAAATGAAGGAACTACAGAGGGAGAAATCTTTTAATGGCAAATATCATGAGATATCTTTTGTCTTTAGAGGCAAATGCTGACAACAAGTAAAGCTCTTACATTTTTGCCTTTCATTTCCTAATGCTCATATCTGCCAGATTACAGAGGTGCTGTCTTCATGTTTCCTAGACACACTTTACTTCAATCAAAATGCTAGAGACTATGGAAAAGCTGGTTTGGATTCTAAAGTTGTTTCAGACTGATAATTTACGTTAGCAGGTCACTTTCAATGAGCATCAATATTATCACAGATTTAAAACTTTACAAATTTAAAATTTTAAATTATATAAATAAATCAATTCTTCCAAAGTAAGACAAGGTTTCAGAGTTTACCTCCCCGGTCTGCAGAGTGCTATTCCCACGTTCAAAGATGCCACAGGTCTCCGTAGCCAGGAGCCAGTAATCGGTCCCAAAAGCGATGAGAAAGAGCAACACGCCGGTGCCGCCAAGGATCCCGGCTGCGAGAGCCGCTACTCCAGCCTTCATGGGGCAGCAGGTAGGCAGCACAACTGGAAATCAGAAAACAAGAAAAACACTGAATTTTCCAGCGTCGCTGGACGAAGGGGACGAGAGAAGTGCTATTTTTGGACACAGATAAGAATCTTCTCTTGGCTGGTGTGAGTTTCAGTGGGTGGTGGGAACAGGACTAATAAAAGCAGATGACCTGGTGTAACCAAACAGCTGTGGCCTTAGGGAACATGACAAATAGCCATTGAGACAGAGCAGGAAGGTTTCCAAATAAACACATGGCTGTTTATTTCAGAGGAGTGCTGCAGAGAGCTCTTAGCCTCGGCCACTTGGGTAGCGTCTGTAGGTCACAAGTCGTTACGGTGCAGAACTGCCCAGGACACTGGAGAGTTTTTAAAACCCCATTTGTGCATGGGATCAGCAGAAAGGTTGTGCATGGCTTGAGCAGATCTGAACTTAAAGATCTTTACCACATCATGGCATCTGCAGCCATTGCTGTGAGATACCTTTGGCTATGTCTTCACAGGTGCAGTATAGAAGTGTCACTTCTGGATTATGTGTCTCCTTCAGCTCCTGCTTCCTCTGAACAAAATGCTAATGCAGCTTTCACCCAAAGTGACCCCAGAGATCCAATCAATAACATTAAAATATTGGTGATATCTCTTAAATATCTCTTAAAATCTTGATGCCCTCAGAAGCGATGCAATCAACCCGTGTAAACACGTTTAAATCAGGCAGGTCCACACCTAGGTGGACAAGGAGCATTGAAATCAGGTGTACATACCAATATACCTGGAGGGTCTTGCTATGTAGTTGTAGAAGGATGTTCTCTCTCCTGCCACAGAAGAGTGGACTATATAGCATCCATACCCATCCCACCACCCAAGCCTGCCGAGGGAGAAATGTCTCATGGGGACAAGGACATTCCTGCATGGAATTTCACTGCCATTTAGTTCCTAATGTTTTAGTCTTCTGCTGGAGCATCTGCTGCAGATCACTGCCAGGAACGTGATGCCAGACTAGGAAAATTATAATTCCTGTGAGGCAATAACTGTATTCCTGTGACATGCCAGGAGGCTGGAGGAGGAAATATATATATTACAGGGAAAATTCCAGTTTTGGTTTTCTAACCTTAGCCTAAGTCATGACCTGTTCTAAAAAGCGAGATAGATGAAGATGTTGACTACATTATCCTACGTGATTCCGCATGACCAAATTAATTTCCAAATGAATTTAATAGTTAAAGTTAACTGTGAACATATGGGTATCTCAGAGATATTGCATACTGCTTAGGGAAACTGGAGAGGGCTGAGTAAAATTTGTACTACGTTTCTAGCCAACTGTTGAGGCATACTGACTGATGAATGAGCTCGTTCTTCTTCCATGAGCACAATAGACTTTAAAGTATAATAATTTATTCTATCCTCTGCATGTTCTTTCTTAAATCTTGCAGGCTGGGATAGCTTTTAAATAATACATTAGACCTCTCATTCTCACTGTCACAGCAGCAGAGCTGCTGTTTGCCTAACCTGACCACGAGCACGTGAGCCATCCGACAGGATCCGGGAAAGAGGTCCCTGCCCAGAGGAGTCCCCACACCGACACGTGGAGAAAGGAAAGGTCGGACAGGCTGCAGACTTACCGTTACGCAGGGTCGAAACTCAGCCACGGCGCCCACAGCCCCATTAGTCAGAGCTAGAGTGGAGCTGCAAGAGGCGAGAGCGCAAGGAGGGCAAAAGATGATGTTGCATCTGGCGTGGTGGAGCAGGGGGTGGGTGAGCAAGGCAACAGGGAGCCGCAGGATGTGGCCTGCGGGTTGCCTCAAAGGTTAGGATTACATCTTGGTTGGTCTCTGAAAAGGAAGAATGCCTTCTGACGTTTGAATAACAGGATGAAAGCCCTCACGGCAGGGCTGAATGCTGCTCTTGGGAGGTAGAAAGATCATACCATGGCCTTCAGACAGGGAGTAGTGGATGTGCGTCTGATGGGAGAGCTGCAGTATAAAGGCTGTTTTCAAGAAGTGAAAATATACATCGTGTCTCTGGTCTGCTTGACCATCCATTTTCTGCCAAGCAAACTATTTAGTCAGCTAAGGGAGAGGAGATATCATTCTGACATGATACAGCCTCCCACCGAAACCCCTGGCATGCCCATGAAGGAGCAGCAAGCAGCTCCTCTCTTCCTGTGCTTTCTTGGCAGTGCCGCCTGGGAAACCAGCCCTCCTCAGCCCTGTAATTCAACATGAATAAACACACACTGTCCCTCCCTGGCCACTTACTCGCCCTCCTGCATTTAGCTGCCATCTCCACTGCAAGCAATCCCTGCTACTGTGATGGGTTTGCACATAGGTACTTCTGGCCAACCCTCCCACCACTTTCTCTCGTCCCATATCTACACGTATCAACCCTCTCCCAGCCACTCCCTCGGCTGCCCAACACATCCACTTCTTTTTCCATAGTTTTGAACTGCAATAAGATACCCATCTCACATTCACCTGGTTACTCTGCAGGCAACAATTGCTGCAATGAGATGACCTTTTTGTATTGAACATAAAATGGTTGATTAAATACAAAGTGCAATATATCTATCACCTAATTAATCTTCAGTAAGCGTAATTTCAATCAGTTGCCATTTAACTAACATGTAATACTGGTTAAACCTGTCCAAAATGACAAAGAAAACTGGTTGCCGTCTATTCTTGTGATCTATATCTCAAAGCTGAACACAACTGATGGGGGAGCTTTGGCAATGCTTGAAGGAGCCTGGTGAAGACAAGGGTTTGCACACTAGAAGTGAGGTCTGTCTTTTTTTTTTTTTGCAGACTGCATTGTAATTGCATAAAATTAAAATGCAAAGTGGCCACTTATGTGTTTTAAAAAAAAAAAATGGTATTAACGCAGACTGCCATATTTATATGTATGCTTTTTAGTCAGCTGTATTTGGCATGGCTGCATTTATGCTAATGCACATTCACAAGTTAGTGCTGTTTGCCATTTGGAAGGTGTCCTCAGCATTTCTCGGTCCCATTGGCAGAAAAACCCCCGCGTGGCTGCGGCAGAGCAGTGCCGGTGCCCAGCCTTGGCTCCCCACGGGCTGCTCTGTCCCCAGCCAAACATTTCCCAAATTCTTAGGCTGTGGAATAGGAACTGAGTCTGCAAGGTCAAAACACCTCTCCGTGCAACGCGCTTTCCCTTCACTTTGGCGCACCCCCACACACGTGCTTGTCACCATTAGGGTCTGAAAAATTCCTGGACACGACGGACAATGCGACTGCGGCTGAGACACCGGCAGCTGCAGTGTGGGGACAGGGATGGGGCAGCTGCTCCAGCAGCACCTGGTGGGAGCACCCAGGCTTGCCAGGGATGGCTAACGCACACGAGGGACTACAGCCCCCTTATGTTTCCTTCTGTTCAGCTTGATTATTTTTTTTAATTAGGCATCAACTCCATTGCATCAAGCCAGCCCAGAAGGTGAAGCACCTCATGCCAGCAGGCTGTGGGGGCTACCAGAGGAGCAAACTCCTTCAGCCCTGCTCAGCCCTCTGCAGCCACCTTGATTCACTAGTTCCCTGATGCTTGGGGAAAAAATTAGATAAAATTAAAATTCTTATAATAGGAATGCTTTTTCCTAAGTCTTTTTAGTCTCACAAACTAGACTAATAGAAAAAATAGTTCCTTTACTCTTCAGAAATAACATCTTTATTAAATATAAGATTCCGACCCATTCTGGTTTCAAAGTGTAAATTAGCTATCTGGTTTCCTTTTGTGCAAGTATTTTGTTCATATAGATTTTATACAATGCAACCGACAGCCTTGTTAATAGACAGGACCCACACATACTGGAACAAAAGAGAGGGGAAAAAATGAAGAAGAAATGGCAGAAAGCCACCAATAAATCATTCCAGCCCCCCTCCCTTCCTCTGCAGTTAGAAAGAGCTGGGGATTTTCTGATGAACTAATCCGAAAACGTGGGCTTCAAAAAACAAATCATTTTCAAGGAAGGGCTGGGGTGAGTGAGTGCCTCTGGAAAAATTTTAAGAAAGGCGTTTTGTAATTTTGAATGTTTCATTTCAACATTTTGAAAGAAAAAAATTCATTCTGGAGATCAAAACATCTTTTGATATCCATCAATGAAATTAAAACAATTATTAAATATCTAAATTTATGTAAAAATTTTAAGTAAAGGTTTTTTTGAATGATGATCAACTAATCCATATGTTTCATCGTATTTTCCCTGGGCTGCTTTATGACGTTGCCTTTACACCTGAACTCTGTGTGGAAACATTGTCCCTGTGTAAAATGCTGTAGAGAGTGCTGGGGGACAGACCGTGGAGCCGGGGCCACACTGTTAACGTCCAACATCCAGCACTTGTTACTGGGAGGCCTACAAAGAACACACAGTGGGGCCATAAGGATGAAAACTTTATGGGGAGAAAACAGGAATAGAAGTTCTTTTGTTACGCAAAAATACTGTAGGATAAATCCTGAAATCGATAGTAGATTTGCAATTTCCCTAACATAACGGGATTTCACCCTCCAGCTCTCAGCCTCACCAAGGGCTCAAGGAGCTCTGATTTGACTCTTCCAGCAGAGATGATCTTTAATTTAGAGATAGAAAGAAACAATTTCCCAGCCAGGAAGAGCAAGCCCTGGTACTGACGCTCGCCCCACCGCTCCTAGGTCCTGCAGGTCCTCTGCCTGATCCATCCCACTCCACAGAACAAGGTCTGAGAGGCACCTCCAGAAGGTGATGGAGCTCTTGGCTGGCCTGAATGACCATTAGGACCACACTTGTTTCCTCCTACAAAGTAAGTCTCTGCATGTTAAACAGGTTACCTTATGCATGGGGGTTGGGCAGATCAGGAGCTCCTCTGCCTCCACCGCCCAGCCTGGAGGCAGGTTGTTCTGTGGGGGAGCCCTGGAGGGGAGAAGTCATCCCAAACTTGTCTACAGCCTCCTCTCATCACTAGCTGGTGCCTGAATTAATATAACACCCCTGGAGCACTATAGCATCAGGCTTAAGACCCCCATTCTAAAAAAAAAAAAAAAAAAATAAAAAAGGGCAACAAAAAATAAACCAACAAAACAAGTAACATCACACTTGGTAAGCCTGTAGAAACTGGTAATGATATTGATTGTCCTCTATAGCTTGCGTCAGGATCTCTGGAGTGCTACAACAAAGCTAGGTAGGTGTATTAACTGAGCATCTCCATGGTCTGTGCAATACTCAGACACAAATATGACTTAATTATCAAGGAAAACAGACCTCCCTTTCCTCACTTACCTCTCCTGGTGCCAGTGGGAAGCTGCCTTCAGTTTCCTCTTATCCAGAGATGTTGAACAAGGATGCCACCACGGACAGCACTAGGACCTATGGATAAGGAAAGGGAAGTTGTATTGTAGTGACCTTTATTTTTTAATTGACCCTGGTGATTTTTTGCCCTTAAGCTTTTAAACTGAAATTGTAGGTCTCCAAAACATACATACTCTAGCAAGGAGCTGGGGCTAGTCATCTCAGATTCTTCCTAGAATCAGGGTTTTACCTTTTGATTGATCCAACACTCCATCAGCGTGGTCTGAGTTATCGTTGCTTTTTGTGTTTTGATCCATGCTTGTGGAAAAATTACATGTTATGTAGACAGAGCAACATATTTTCACTCCCTCATGCTGAAAGCAGAGGATTTTTTTCTATTTTATAAACAGACGTGATTTCAGGTGTGCTTTCAGCGACTTCCCCGAGTCCCTTTGGAGATCTGCATATCTTTCTGTATTACAGCTTACCCTGATGATCTGTCATGTCACGTAGTGTTTCCTTAGGCAGATGGGTTGAATACCTCTCGTGGGTCTCTGCCTTTACTCTTGCTTCCACAAACCTCAGAACAAGAAGAAATCAAGGGCAGCGAAGCCATCCAGACCACGACAAGTGCTACCCCAGCGCTACCAACTTTGCCTTGGAAATGCCACCAGCATCCCCAGATGGTTTTGCAAAGAGCAACCCCCCAGTATGAACTGTGTGGGAAGGGAGAGGAATAGGTATCTACATTGACATTTGCCCCTTTAATTCTGCATTAAAATTATAATCACCTGTTCATCTCCATCACGTGCTCCTTTTTCATCTCTACCATCTACATGTCTCTCGAAAGAAGCACATAAGCCTGGATGTTGAAAGATCCTTAGTGTTTCTCATGAGGTTCAATACCCCCAGCACTTGATGTCGGGGGAGGAAAAAAGCTCTATTTGCCTCACCTGCTTCTTAAGCATTGGCAGTACTTTCCAGGATCAAGCCATTATAATCTCCTTAAGCAGTTGTGAAATGAATTAAGCAGAAGCATAATTTTCTGGTTAAAATAAAAATAGAAAAAAGAGTCCACTTGCTGAACACAAATGCTTTTTGGAGTTGCAAGTGCAAGGGAGATTTATAGCCTGAGTTGTAAATGTGGCTGCTTGATGTATGTGCCCAGACTTTTCTGATGTAGTTTTTGGGCTCTCACTTTGCCATTGAGCAGCTCCCCACTGTTAGCAACTTTTGCCTATTTTAACCTTAACTTTCAAAAGATTCCTGCAAACTTCCAGAGTAAGCACAGAGCAATAACTCTCTGAACTGCTAAAAGAATCAAATTGATGCAATTTATTTCCACAGAACCATGCAATATTCAATGATACACTGAATCCGTGTTTTTAACACTTTTTAAAGGACTAAAACCCTGCAAAGAATTAATTAGGCATGCTCTGAAGCCTGAGCATTTAACAGTTTTCCACTTGGTTGTAGAATTTTAAGACCACCAACACTGGATACTGGCAAAGATTAACAAAAGTATTCTGGACTGAAATACATACTAGTCAGAGGGCTTGGCCACTAAGTAACTGGAAAATACTTCATGAAAGCTTTAGCTGTGCTATTATATTTTGTAAAGAACCTTAAAAAAAAAATCCATAGTATCGAGAAGGTTAAATTTGGGGCAGAGTGACTCATTGGGAAAGTATGTACTGCACAGAATATTGTCTTCTCTGCAGATCAAGCAAATTGTTAATGCAGCAGAGAGGTATTTATGGTCCCAGCATCGCAAAGCAGGGTTGAAAGGGATTAACAAGCTGGGATCTGCACAGGATCAGGCCAGTGCATGTGCACAGGCATGCGGCGCTGGCTGGAGCAGCCTCTGCAGCCACGAGCCACCGAGCCGCACACCTGGAGCTGAGCAACATCTGGAATTGCTAGAAGCTGGGAGATCCTGGCATCGAAAAGTCTCTTCTTCTGCTAAACTGACATGAAAAGGTACAATTTCTAAAAAATGCAAGCAAATATTTTTTTTTCTTTTTTTCCACAGCAAATAAAATTTCAGTTCCATTTTCTGGAAGTGTCCTGATTTTTCCAACCATTTCTGTTGTCTACTACACTATTACAAAGAAATCTACACATGCCAAAACAGCCACCATTTGATAAGCTCCTTGGTAGGCCATAACAATATTGCAGAGAACTCATTTTACATGATGGGAAACTCAAAGAAAATAATATTGTTATTTAAGTACCCAATGCCCAGAAGCATGATGGATGCTGTACAAGACAAAGATGGTACAGACATCTAGATATTGCGGACAAAAGCAAGACCGAATTCAGAAGCCACAAGTTTAAAAAAAAAAGCTAACACCACACAAAATACCCACAAGGAAGAACTGGCCAAGGAATTCTCAAAGTTTCTATCCTTGATTAAAAAAAACTTAATTAAAAACTCCCTGGCAAGCAACTTGATTTATTTTCCTTTTTGCTCTCCAGCTACAGAATAAAAAGGTCCCATCTTAGTAAATCTTTCTATAGGTATTCACTGTGCAGAACTTAAGGAGAAATTTTAAACACTGTGGACACTAAGCTGCAGGTAAACCGTGGACGCTCCAACCCCAGACAGCCAAGGACCTTCAGATTCAGTATTTTTTTTATCCTCTCACTTGTACACAATTGCTTATGCCAATAAACAGGTGATTTTTCTCACTCCTCACAATCACTTGCCTTGCTCGTGATCTTGTGATCACTGACCAAGGGCTGCACGGGGCAAGAGCTGGATGCGTCGGCTTGGTGTGCCGGACCAATGACACCCGGAGAGTCACCCCCATGTGTCACCAGATACCGCGGACATCATCGTGAACCCATGGCAGATGCAAGGAGGTAATAACCCTTAAATGATCTCACAACACAGCACATTTAATTGAGATAGAAACGTGGTACATGTATATTACAACAGCCTCAAAGATGGTCAGTTTTCTAAACAAAGTGTAGACAAACCCACATGCCTCCCATGCAAAACGGATTAAACTAAGAAACAAACCAAAATTTTATTAAAGTAACTGAAGATGACAATGGACCTATACTAAAAATCACTAAATATGTACACGTATGTATATAAACACACAAATGACATACATAAGGCTAAAAGGTCCAATTTTCATTTGCAGTGTGGTGAACTTCCAATGGTGGGGCAGTGAAGGGTGGCCTTCAAGTCAAAATTAAATATATCAGCTTATGTCAGAACACTGTAAAGGAGTTTGTTCAAATGAAAATTAGACCTCCACATCACTGTAAAGCAAAGACACATAATTTTGTGTCTTTAATTTAAAATGAAAGCCCTGGTGCACCAGGTAGTGACCTCCTAAGGCAGTATTTCTGCACACTGGAGATGGGTTTTGGAAGTCCAAAAATACCATGGAGGGGAGTATGCAAATTCTTACAGTTTCTTTTATTTTCAATTCAGAAAGAGTCTCTTTGGCCACTTGTTTAGATTAAATGCCCTTGGATCCTTCAATGCAGAGGAAAGGGAAGAGAAAGGAAAAAGTTGGTATTTGCAATGCTAAAACTTAGCCTATTGGGTTCAGCTAAGGACAAGAATTCAAAGGCTTGAACACTTACCTGAAATTTCAAAGAAAATTACCCAAATGCAGAGATACCCGTCTTCCTCAGGTATTATCCCTGGAGTTTACCTGCATTTTCTCTGCAAAGGGCCTTGCACCTTTCATGGCAGAAGCACTCCACGGTAGCAAGGTTTTGGGTCCCTCTCTCTGCTGCATCTTCTAAGGAGACGCACTCAAACCTCCTCTGACCCTGCAGCTCTCAGCTATGGCAACCGAGATCTTTTTGGAGAGCCTTTGCAGGCTTGCTGCAAACAACCAGCCGTGGCACAAGGCTTGCTCATCTGTTTAAGGGACGGCACGCACTTCTCCTGATATCCCCACTGAATTTGGAGCTTCCCCATTTTATTTTTTGAGGTGAACTAGTTCTTAAATAAATTTTAAAAAATCCGTAAGAATATATTTTCCCCTTCTAACACAGCTGTAATAAGTTTTCATTAAAAGAATTCTGTCTAGGTGTTGGAAAATTCCTCTGGTAAGACACAACACCTTATTTAACTATATGATTTAACTTTGGACTTGACATGATTAATGTTCATAGTCAGGACTCACCAGTTCTGGAGGAGCAGAAGAGATCTTTCACCGTTTCTGCTGTCTTTCCTGGTGGCATGCTCCACCGCCTAATAAAACCCTCCTTGAGATAACAAAGTTGTTCCTAATGTGCAACTTAAATGCTCCCCGTTGCTTAGTTTATCCCTGATGACTAATGAGAAGACCTGATACCTCCTCTTATTAAAACATCCTTTCTTGCAGTTGCAGACAATTTCAGCAATTTTCCTAGGCTGAACAGACTAATTTTTCCTAGACTTTTCTTAGAAATTCTCTTCGACGTTACCAGGCATTGTTAGTGCCCAGCTGTGCATCTTTTCCCCTAGTTCCCAATAAAAACCCAGCACTGTGCAATAAGAGCACAGGTTTTGATGTAAACCACTCGGGATATTTTGCCCTGTTCATGCCAACCCTTTTAATATGCATCTTATTTACATTATCTACATGTATAGCAGCCATCCATGAAACAGAGTGACATCCCTCATGGGAAGCCGGCAGCATCACTTGTGCTTTTACATCTCCAAAGTCAGTTCTTTTTCTATTTCTTTCTTCTCACCCCAGGCCGTACCACTGGGCTGGGGCGGTGGGACGACACACACCGACTTCGACCGGTTCTGCTTCACTTCCACTTCCCGAACCTTTTCCGCATGCCCCACTGTGGGAAGAGAAAATCACCAGCTTGTATGAGAAATGTTCTCCTTTGTGGGTCCACAAGAATGAAGAAATACCAAGAGCTATTGAGGTGGCCACCGGAGATGAGCTATTCCACTGCAAGGATCACTTTTTAATTATAAAACAGAAGACAAAGATCAGTGTTTGGGAGGGGTGGGGAGAGGACAAGGCCAATTTAAACTCTATTTTGTAGTTTGAAATGTGCTACATATCTGGATCAATACAATCATTCTTTCATCACTACCCACCAGCAACTGTGCAGCACCACAATTCCTATCAGTGACTACCTTAAAATAGCTTTTCAAGATGCAGGCGTCCTGCCGGAGCACCTAAAATTTCACATTGCCACATTAAGTGATTGTTTTCAGCAATCACGAGGGAAGGGTTACAGCGTCCCTCAGCCATGTCATCAGGTACGTTGGAGGCTGTTGTGCTCAGATCTTCCCTGGGGTAGAAAAACCCCACTCAGAAACACTGCTTTTCATGACTTTGCTCTGCTTATACTCGTGTTTTTCTTCAGGAAGAACACAGTTTAAACATTTATAATAAGTTGTGGATTAAAATACCTACATCCCCAGCAGATGTCCATATTATCAACACACAAATGCCACACAATTGTGTTTCTTCCATCTACTCTTGTGAAGCTGCAGTAAGATACCTTTGTGCAGAAAAAGTGCCAGCTATTCTACGGCTCTTTATTCTGCAAGTTTTGAGTTAATTGTTTAAAGAAAATTACAAAGGAAGAAAACATAAATAGAAGGACACAAAAAGGTTGAAAAGAAATTATGATACTTTCATTCTTCTCAAATATTTTTCCAGTACATATGTAATGAAGAAATATTCTGTATATTGATGTTAGATCTAGCCCCTTAACCTAACTCAGCCCATACTTGGAGGCAACGTTACCTTCAGGATCAGCAAACACTGAATCCTTTCAACCATCACTTTTACAGCCGTGATTGTGTTAAAAGGTGTTGTGCCAAGTATTATAAAAACTCAGTGCTCGGTTCCCCACTGAACATCTCGTTGTGGTTCAGAGGCTGAAAGGACTCTGTCCTCTGCATTTTGAAGGATGCATTTTACAGTTTTGATGAGCTATACGTTGTGTGAGGCTCCATTGATATTAAACCACTTTTCTTGAGTGTGAAACCTAAGCTTTCAGTTATCTAAAACCTGAGCTTGGGCTTACAAAAACATGAGGTCTTGAGCCACTGATCTTTCTGTAACAGATAATCAAAATAGACAGTGCTGCTAATGGGACACTCAACAAGCATTTTAATAACACTTAGCAAGCAAAAAACAAATCTTAATTTTTGTACAGCTTTTGGGCATGAACTTCATGTTTCAAAGTATCATTCATTTTTATAAGGTTTTAGTTTATGCATTAGCTTCACCATAGGCAGAACAATCTGCAATTACTGTCAAACGTCTTAGTGCTTGGTGGAATATGAAGAACAGTACCAGTTTCGAACGCTTGCCTGGCTGGACAAGGAGACGAGAAAGCTCTCTCTAAATTCCCACACCTCCTTGCAGCACACAGGTAATAAGGAGGTCAAACACCTGGACTGGGACACATTTCCCACCACTCTGGTTCCCAGCACCACTGCCTGTCCCCGAGCGGCTGCCTGGAGCACCTTCACTGCCAGCCATGCAGCCCAGCACCCTGAACCTGGTCCCAGGTGCTCCCAGGCTGGGAGGGGGCATTGGGGCTGGGAAGGGTCTCAGTTCATCTAAGGAGCCCCGCTTTGTCCCCCCAAGGCTGGAGCGATGCCCCTGCAGCCACCAGCCTGCAGCGTACAGCCCAGCTCTCCCTGCTGCTGCCTGCAGCGAGGTAGGGACGGCAGGGGGATTTGTCTTGGCTGTCTCCCAAATCCCAGCCCCGCAATGGACACGCCACGGACCTCAGCACATCCTCCCTGTCCCCTGCTGGACCATCCCATGGTTGGGGCAGGGCGAGCAGGGGAGGTAAGAAATCACCACCGGCACCCACCAGCTCCCCAGCTTACCGGTGAAGGAGCGGCACAGCTTGGGCTGCGTGCTGGAGTCGTCCTGCACAGAACAGGAGTCGCCCTTCTGTGATTAAGGAAGAAAAGTACTTTAATGCATTTATGAAGATTGCTAGCAAGTCTGTTAATGACACTCCTGCTTCATAAACAAGCCATTTGCAATCCCCAAGGACTCCGTTTCCATTTGTTTTACTTTTGCCAAGAAAAACAAAAAGAACTGTTGCTAAAAATATACCAAATAGATGGCAGGAAATGTTTACAAACGCTGACTTGTTTCAAGTTGGTGGAAGACGCCTGAGCTCTCCAGGAGTGATTCAGCAGATAGGATGGGCAGGAGCAGCCCTGGGGCAGGGAGGATGGAGCAGGCGAGTGCGGGAGGTGAAGCCCATCCCCAGGACAGGGACGTTTCCCACCTTGGCTGCTCCCAACCTTGGCTGCAGGCCAAGGAGGCAGGTAACGAGCTTGCACTAACGAGCTCCCTGTCCTTTCACTCCAGTGCTAATCTCCACCCTCCAGGAAAAAAAGAAAAAAAACATAAATCAGGTAGCACAATGCTGCCTGAATTGTTCAGTGCTTCTGTAAACTGGGAATAAGTCTCTTACGCAGCTGTGATTTGGCACCTCGGTCCAGAAGCCCCGACTGCCAAAGTAACTCTGGACACGTCCCAGCCTGCTTTTCTGTTTTGTTTCGGTTCGTTCTCCTCCCTCCCCTAACGAGGACCGATGCCCTCCATCCCTTGTTCGCACTTTTATTGACCATTTTAATAACAATGCCTTCCCAGCTCCAGCAGCAGCGCCTGGCTCCCTGGAAAGCCATTCCCAGGGGCATTTAACGATTCTCAGAGCATGCTCCATGAAAGGGCTCCGACATAATTACCAAAGGCAGTTATGTCATTTACGCACATGGCTTACAGGCAGCTCCAAATAAGCTCCTTCTGGGGGAGTGTACTCATGTTTTGGCAGAAGAAAAGAGGACGAAGTTGCCTGGCTACAGGTGCAAGGATTTTCTGGGTGCTCAGTGGTAAATAAAAGCTATCCTGGGTCTCAGAAACCACCCTGCCAGCATACTCTCTGTTGGATCCTTGCCTAAAACAAGGCAAGCCCAAAATCCAGACAGCGTTCAGAGCCAGCATGATGCACAGCTCCAGGAAGCAGCAGCCTTCGGAAGGAATTTTGTCCTTAGGCAGAGGAACGCGAACTTTCTGCTGGAACTAGATAGTCTTGGAGTTAATCCTCTGGGCTATGATTCAGATCTGAAGTCACCTCATAGTCCTGCCAAGGTTTTTCTGCCTGGTGTAAATCATTCAACCTGTGTTGTTGGCTCAGGAGGGAAGAGGATTGTTCTTCTCTCACTTCTTTTCTCTACCTTCCCTATTCACTCTGCAACCTCTCCTTGGCAGGGGCTTCTAATGCAGCACTACTGTAAGAGCAAAGGAAGATACCTCAAGTGCAGTAGACCCCCAAGGCACCTAAAGCCACCCAGATTACAGAGAAGAGATGATTTGCTCTGTCTGAAGCCAGGTGTTGGCCACGGACCAGTGCCTGTCCTGGCCGGGGCACCAGTTTCTCTGCACCAACTGTGGAAGGAAATGGATTGTCCCTCAGGTGAGGTGAACTTCACTCTTGGCTCCTCCCCAGGCTGGTGGAGCCACAGACCTATAGAAAGATGTCCTTCCATACATGCCTTATTTTGTGGTGACTGGTACAGCAGGAAAAGACCAACCAGCACCTAATATATTATGAGATGAATCTAACTGAGCTACAACAGCTTCATATTTTAATAGCAAAGGACTAACCAACTTCACTAAAGAAAGAAGAATATATATGCAGACAGCCAGCAAGCAGAAAAAGCAGTGCTTCTACTGAACCAAAGGGATTTTTTGATTTTTCGCTCAGCTGATAACACCTAACTGATTGAATGCATCGCCAGAGATTATTTCAAATAGACTGGCAACAGAAGACGCGCAGGTGTTTCACCAGCACCGGAGGGGTTTCAGTAGCCCTTTGCTTGAAGTTTGTTTCACATTTCCTTGATTTCCAGTTGGGTTCACAAACACAGTTGTAATGCTTCCACCTCGTGGTGAAATGCAGAATAGAAAAATGTGTGGCACGAGAGCATCTAATTTTTTTCTTGCTGACTCAAAACCTGGAAGGCCAAATCCTTCCCTTTGGGACTACAAAAGATGGAGTATCTGACAATTAGAAAAATTTCCAACACTAACTAGCTATATTTTTCATTCATCTCTTTTTAAACAGGAAAATGCCATTTGCTTGTCACCTGGGCGTGAAACTAAATCTGAGTGGCTTAATTTATTCCCCAAAATTTAAAATATTGAGCTGCTTTTAATGGGCTGAAATCTACTTTTTAGCAATGTTCCTTCTTTCTGCTGACAAATTCTGCAATCTGTCCTCCTACAGCGTGAAGTAACAGCGTTCACCCACCCTCACACCTCGTGCTAATATTCCAGGGCTCTTTTAGAACATTATCGCATCACTTTTGTGTATTGCCTTATTTCTATCCACAGTAAAATGAGGCAGCTGTTCTAAAAAACTAGCAGATAAGCTACTTATCACACAAAACATGCTTGACTTTTCCTTTTGGGAGCAGAGGGATAGTTCTCGGGCTTAGAGTCACCCTTACAGATGTCACTGGAATCAGCTCTCTGTATTTACATCTGCTTCACTTAGACTGGCACAAAGCAAAGGTAGCTGCTATAAAGAGGTGTAATTAGCACCATCAAATTACTCCTATGAGACAGTAGCATTCAGCATCAAATTGGCCTTTTGCATAATCCATAGGAGCACTTGCCACCATCCATAAGTCAGCATAGGGACAGAGCAAACTTTACTGCTTTTGCAATTCCCCCCAAAATATTGTGTCCTCTCAAAGGCCAGCTGTAAGCATTCAAAGTAATGGGAGAAATGGTCTTCCCAAAAGCGCCGAATTTCCTAGCAAATGCACCGCAGTACCTAATGGGAGCAGCAGAGAAGAGGAAAGCAGAAGCACAAGGGTTAACAATAAAATGTCCTTAAAGTATGTAATGTCATGCTCAAAATCAGCCCTAGTTTGATGTTGTTCTTTTTGAAGTTTAATTATACCAAATGTTCTACAGGAACATGCCATGTTCTTGCCTATCTATTTTGAATTGTAAGTACCAATCAGCATGTAAATGATCAAATTAAATCTTTTAAGTTGTTTGCAAGAGCCGGAACACCTTTCTGTGAATGGAGGGCTGAGAAGCAGCAGCATTTGGTGTGTTACTGCTGTTCTCCGTGAGCTCTTCAATGACTGGCATTTGAACAAAGAAATCAGAGTGGGAGAAAGCCTGCGGCACTCCCAAGTCCTTGCGCTGTCGAGGAAAATTACTATCTAAATAAAGAAAGATAAATTATTTCTTTTTAAAAGGTCTTTCTGTTCTCCTTAGTGATGGAGCCTTGCTGCCCAGACTAGAGACCACAGTTTGCACTTTGAGAGCGCTCAAGCTCAAGCCGTCAAAACCTAAGATTCAGAGAAGTGGGTGAAATTTAGGGATGGCTCAGCAATTACTGCTGCTGACCTGGGGGTTTGGGAGCAAAATGCAGTGGGGTTAACTGCTTCTCCTTTAGAGCAAGAGTTACAGAGGATGGGAGGAATTGAAAAGACACAGCCTGCTCCTTGTGTGCCATTCCTGGACCATTTCATCTTTGCAAGAGGAAATCTTGGCTCAGCTTCTCTCACTGAATCCCAAAGAAGTCAGTAAAAGTCTTCACCAGTCACAGACACTGTATTTACCTTGTTTCTCCTCTAATTCAGAATATGAACCAATGTGGAGCTGTACCAGCTGTAAATTTGGACTCACAGTAGTTCTCCCAGGAATGCGGTATGCAACACTTCCCTCTGTTTTACTTTCTTCAAGTCTGCCCAGAACCATAACTGCTTTTAGAAACAAAAAACTCCCCTCCAGAATAAATAAGAAAGCTCACAATAATGCTTCTGTCCTTTCAAAAGAGTTGGGGGGGAAAAAAACATCGAATAGTTTCAAATATTTACAGTCCATCTGGACTGCTGACAATGGGTGAACCAAATTCTCGCCTTTGAAGAAATCTCCCAGAGAAGAAAACATGGGAAAAACAGACCACTGAATCTACAGACTGAAGCCCAATTAATAACATTTGCTCAGTAAATAACTCTCCTAGCATGGATGGAAGCCTATGTTCACAAAGCGCTGGAATGGCGCTGCACCCAAGATGGCTCATTTGTTTGTCAGGACTTGGGTTGATCCCCCACTCCTCCCGCCCCTTGGTATTTTGTACTCACTGGATTGCAATTTAGGATTGAGAGACAATTCTTTTTTTTTTTTTTTAAATTTAAGGCAGCAGGATTTGTCTTTAAAAGGAAATACCACTAGCAATAAATCACACTATTCCTAGTGCTTGTTACATCTTCACAGGGAAAGCAGCCCGTGCATGGTCTCTGCAGGTCTAAGCCTTCCCCCACTCCCTCTTACCTCCTTGCTGGAGCTGGCTGTGTCACTTTCGCTCACTTCCACCCACAGGTTTTTGTGCCGGAGGATCAGGATCTCCTTGGCATGCTCCATGGGCTCGGTCTCTCCGGGAAGCGTGTGCCTGTTGTATGCCGGCCCCTGCACATTGCACCATGAGAGACCGCTGTTGGAGGTGGGACCATCCCTCTCTCCGCAGCAGCATCCCTTCACTGGTGTCTGCGTCTCCCACGTCCTTCACTCCCCGTAACCATTCTGCCTAGTTATGGGGATAAAATGATCCACCCAAGTCTGAGAGGTGGGGATGGAGGGAAAAAACCAAAGAAGGAAGATGGAACTCCAAACTCCGCTTCTTTATGTAAAATTGCCCAAGTGATCACTGAGCAACAAGGCTGCGATGCATTTCCATTAGTCCAGCTGACACACCAACCTAGTGCAACTACCCTGTTCAAGGTGTCTTCAGCCTCAGTGCCTGTGCCCAGCCCCCCCACATTTTATATAAGCCCCATCTTAATATATAAACCATTCAATCAACAGGAACCATAAATCCTGCCTCAAAAGCCGTAAACCAACCAAAGTTAACTCTCCCACTAACTTCAGTGGAGTTGGGATAACTCTGTCGCTACAAGGGGTGAGGCTGGATTTCAGCAGGAGTAAGTGCAAACCGGAGGTATGCCTTCAGCTTCATCCCATTCACCATTTCCACAGGTTTCCTCCCAGCCTTATCTATCTGCTTCTCTCAGCTCAGCAAAGGGACAGGAGGGGGTGTTTGATCCCTCTGTGCTGAGCTGCCCACACCAGCCACATCCCCAGGGACTCGGTATTTCGTGCGTAATCCGTAAAACAAAGGCTTAGGTGGATTTTAAGGATAAGGCTCTATATATCACCATGTGAACAGCAATTACAATGCACAGTCCTAGGCGCTGTGTAAAACCTCAGACAGATTATTCATGAGTTATTCTGTAAACACCAAGTGTTTTCTATGCTATTTACCAGTTGTGCCAGTTTCATGGAAAAATTGCCGAGTGGTTTTAAAACCTGTTCAGATTAGTTCTCATGCGCAGTTCACTGACTGTCCTCTCTTCCATGGGAAAAAATGCAACGTGAGGATCACCCCAGGAGTTGTTGCAACTGCTGGATCTGCTAACCTGATGGCTGAAGATCCACGTGCTCCTCCTTTCTCCTTTCTGGTTCTGGGTACTGATGCCTAAAATACTTCATGAAATTATAGGCTGACTGGGTGAACCTTTCAAAAGCTGTCATGCTGCAAACAGAAATGTGCCACTGACTTGGAAACTGGATCTGGCTTCACAGAGCCAACTATTCTCTGCTCACAAAGAGACATCATTAGTAATTATGTAAATATTCATAACATCTGCTCAGGCTGTTAGGATAACTGAGATAACTTTTGTTATTGGACATCTAAAATACAGATTGAGGGGAGTCATACCGTTCTCCTTATTCGGTACAGGTTCCTTGACAATATTTCCTGTATATTTTCCAGGACATCCGGATTCAAAGTATCCTCCAATTTTTTGTCCGTTATGACAGTCCTGTTGTTGTTGCTGCAAAGAAAACCAGAACGCCTTATTTTGCAAGATGCACAGCAGCGCAACCAGCGCACCCCCAAAGCCCAGCGTTCACAGCAGCCCTTTCGGAGCCCACCAGGAGTGGACATGACCAACAGCTAATCCTTGCAGATGGAGCTCACTGCAGAAGGGACATTTGGCATTTGCATGAGAGCTGTGCATCCATGTGCTCCCTGGTAGATAAAAGAGCTGTGGGGAGCTGTGGCAGAGCAGAGCCATCTGTGAGAGATGAGATGGCCATTCTGACGTGCAAATATTTGACCCCGCTGCCTCAGCCGATGCTCATTCTCACTGTTGGTTCCTTGAGAAAGTGTAATGGTGCAAAGACATCAAAAAATGGTGCAAGGGCCTCTTCCTCAGAGCACCATTTCTGTGTAACTCTGGGGTGAGGTGGGGGGATACAGGCGAGCCTTCATTTACAAGATCGGAAACTGTGTTCATCGATGCCAGTAGATCACTCATCCACATCATTTTTAATGCCCATCTATTAATCTTTAAATAGTGTTTATTTTGAGTTTGTCCAAGCTATGTTGCTCCTTCCCATGGGATAGCCCAGCAGGGAAGAGCAGAGGAGGCAGAGGAGTTTGCAAAAGCTTTTCATAACTGTTCCCTCCGGTGGGAGGGTTGTGAGGAGTGGTGGGAAGGGGATGGACACAGGGGACTTAGAGCACTTACAGCAAGGATGGGTGAGATGGGGCATGCCCCAGCTGCCCTGCTTCTGCCAGCTCGATGGCATGCTTCCGCTCCAGCTTTTCATAGAGAAGCACGATACTTGATTTTGGCTGATCGTATTCCCGAAGCAGGATCTTCTGCAGGTATTTGCTGTTGAAATATTCTAATCTGTTTGAAACAAAACAAGATATGCTTAGCCTCCTCCCACGATGCCCCAGCACTTAAATGGGCCTGAGCAAGCCAGCAGACTCATATCCATGACTGTCCCATATTCCTTTATATTCCATTGCCTCCTTTCCAGAAACCAATTGTCCCAGAGTTCAGTTCTGAATTATTTTTGCACTACAGTACATAAGCTAAGATATTAAAATGTTTGCCAAATACAATAAAAACTCCCCAAAGTGCCAGATTTTATCATGAACCTTACTATAAGTGCTACAAGTACAGTCGCCCCAAGGGATGCAACAGATTTAAACACTTACAGATTCCCTCTTGAGCCATTTCCTCTCACTTTCTGCCCAAATACAGACCAAGATTTGGGAAAGACTTAGCCAGTATCAAACACTGACGTTGTTAGCTGCTCACAAACCTGCTAGCCAGGAGCCCAACACTCCTCAGCAGCAGTGATTCCCATACCCTCTAGTGGCACATCCAAGCACCGGCATTCCTAAGAAAATCCCTGCCAGCTGCATTAATCAGTCTTTACCATGAAGTTAGCTGCATCGGTGTCTGCACAGCCAAGGAATTAGACCTGGTGGATTGCTATTAGTATATTTTATGTTATTTGTATTTTTAAAAGAAAAAAAAAGAAAAACAAAAAAAAACTCTTACGTGTACAACCTACTTAATTTTTCTTAATGAAAATTGAGGACTTTGCTAGAGAAATCTGTAGAGATCCTCTAAAATTTGTCAGTCCACAACAAGCAGTTGCCCCTCCAAGCGCTGCAAGCTCACATTTGCACTGTTAATTGGGGACACACTGGGCTGGGGCCCTCAGCTCCCACATGGCCGGACAGGCAGCGCCGCTGCAGGCAGGGACAGGCTGAAGCCACACAAGCTGTGTGTTACACTGGCACGGCTCTTTCATTTCCAGCAGATTTCTTTTGACAAGAAGGGACAAATACAATAGGAAAGGAGAAAGGAGTCATTTTAGGGTGAAGTACAATACGTGACCTGCAAGCAGGGAAGCACCCCAAGAACCTGGTCTCACCTCGGACAAAGAAAAGCTGCCCCTCTGTCACCTGGGTTGTCCCACAAGGATGAACAAGGCTCAGCTGACCCACAGTGGAAACTGAGGGAACAGAAACCAGCCTCATTTTTTCCTACACATGTATACAGTTGTATTTTGGCAAATCCTTACTTGTCTTTCCAGTAATACTGTCCCCAGTGTCCAGATATATCTTCAATGCCAGCCAGCAAATGATCCAAGAACTAAACAGAAGAGAGGATTTTGCTATACACCGGTTGCATGTATTGCATACGTGATGAACTGAGTCAGCAAACATCAAAAGCCAGCAGACAAAACAGGAGATGCTTTCAGCTCGGTACACAGCACCGGTAAACAAGAAGAGGGGATGTCGGGCTAATTCCCCATCCAGTCATCCACGTGTATCCCTCAGTTCTGGAGTACAATAAGTGGTTTGGCTGCTTGCTTTCACGTCTGTGCGAGCAAAGAATAACCGCTGAGGGACATGGATCTGCTCTTTATGATATGTACGGGATGGCTGATGGCTTGCGCGTCCTGCATATTTGGCCTTGATAAGCAGGAAATGCTCATATTGCAGTTTTTGAGGACAATTTGTCTCAGGAGTTCAGTATCTTCAGGATACAGATGTAGATAATATACAAATGATGCTTTGACTTGAATAAGAAATACTGCCTTCCCCCAGACACTCCCACTAAATTAAATCATTGGCCATATCATGCCTTATACAAAAACATTATTGTTTAAAATTATATTAAACATACCAGACAGGTTGATTTTTCCACCTAGAAGTTGAATCTCTGTAATTTCCCAAATTGTTATCCCTCCTACTGGTGCCTCTAAACTGGTAGAGGGCTCTACTTGACTGTGGGTCAATGCCCCTCCACACTCAGGTACCGGTGGCCCTGAAGCTTCCTCCAGCTCTGATTTTTTTTAAAAAATATTTTTTGTGGGATCAGAGGCAGAAAAGTTTCAGAGCAGTTCACCCAGCCCTGCAGCCTGGTGCAAGCTTAGAGCCCTCACATTGCTATTAGCAGCTGTACAGTCTGAGGACTGACAAATGACCCCCCCTGCCACTGATCATCGCTGTTGAGAGCAAGAATATCCTGGCTATCTGAGCAGAGAAATAAATTTGAGGAAGAAAGCTGCTTCTGGCTTCTGCGTCCCTGATTTCCAACTATCTGCATTGTTGCCTTCTTGTACCTTAATTGGTACAAAGCCATTTTCAGCTCACATTTCCTAACAAACGCATTTCCAGAGACAATTTACTATTCACACACCAACAAAAGAAACTATTCTCTGTTCATGATAGAAAAAGACTCTTCAGCCTGTTGAACTGTTCTGTTAACCTCAGACAAAGCCCTGTAATACAACCTAATTGTGAAGATGCCAAACAGTTTTTATAAATGTCCTCAGACCTAATGTCTTTATTTCTAGTTAGCCAAAAAGAAGACAAAAATATTCCTAAAGAAGTCATCCCCACAGAACTGTGACTGGGCATAAACAATTAGATACAGAAACATAATTTTACATCGGGTGCAGATGCAAATGCAAAGCCCCAGCTAGGTGTGCAGAATACCCTGCTTTGACATGGAGTTGACCCACTCTCTGAAGAAGTCCTCTATAACTAGAAAGGCCAACATTTGGATGGCGAGAGCAAGGTGAACTAAATTCCACCTTTGGGCTATGGATTTAGAATCAGAATGGTTTGGGTTGGAAGGGACCTTAAAGATCATGCAGTTCCAACCCTGCTGCGACGGCAGGCACACCTCCCACTAGATCAGGTTGCTCAAAGCCCCATCCAACCTGGCCTTGAACACTTCAGGGAGGGGGCACTTCAGTAGTTCCTTCCAATATAGTATTAAGCTTACCCTCCCTTTGCTAAATCTTTCTGCAAAAATATCCAAACTGATGGTGGTGATGTGCTGGTGAACACATGGAAGATCTCAGCCCTGAAAGCAACCAAGTCTCATTTTATTTCTTTCACTCCATCTACAGAAGCAGAAAAGTTAGAGTTAGGTTCAAGTATAAACTTTTGTGCAAGTGAGTATCTTTCTGTCATGTTTGCGCCCCACCTAATGCAACACCAGCCTGACTGAGTATGTGGCTTCTATTCCAATGCCAATAATAACCCGTGGTTGGGAAGCTGCATAGGACTTCAAACCTGGAAAGGGACTGACCTGCAGCGGATACAGGTAAAATTGCAGACCTGTAGAGTCCCTGGAGGCACACAACATTTCAGAAGGATCATATTGATATCAGCAAAGCATATTGGAAAGCTCTGGCATTGAGTTGATAGATGCATCACTTACCCGAATATGGATCTGCTCTCCCACTGTGGGAGCACTCTCTCTTTTCCTCTTGACAGCCAACAAGTCAACGAGAGGACGGATGGTCATTCCCTGCAGCATAACCACAAACACAAAAAACAGCCTTTCTTCGCATCAAGCGTTCTTAGTGTCAACAGGAGCTCACATACAAGCTTCAGGACGGGAGTAGGCAGAGGGGAGAAATGCTCCGCTCTCCTCATCTGGCATCTCCAAGACCACAAAAAGTCAACCGAAAACTTCAAGGTCAAGGCTGTGGTTTGCTGCTGGTTGTAGCCTACCAGATGGAAAGGGGCTTGAAACGTTCAAAGTTCAAATGCCTGAAATGATAATGGTCCTTGAGACTTCACAGCACACAGCCTCTGCCAGCATTTGTCTGCTAACTTTTTGAGTGTTTATGTGTCACAGATCATTACTCCAATGATCTCGGATGGCTAGCTGGTGGCTAAGTTTACTAATCAAAGTATCCACCTGGTGGGAAGGGTCAAGGGAAGAGTTTTAATGTCCTTTAAGCTTCATGGGTGAACTAAAATGCTGTTGTGGTGTGTTTCTAAGGCTGGCTTTGGTATGAAATGACTTTTCTAGCACATGTTTACAGCAAAAATGATGGAGTAGTTGATGTTTATGACTTCTGAATGTCACAAATGCTGGCACAGAGGAGAGTTGAACACATTTTTAATTGCAGAAACAATTAATGTGTCATTTTAATAGCTAATAGCAATAAAAAATGCATAGCTATTCAGAGTAAATATCATAAAACTCACACATTCAGAAATAACAGATATTACAAAAATTAAGTAGACACTATGCAATTTGGTCTCTTGCCTCCACTGGAAAATCAGCTGCATTTGTTTTCATTTTAAAGTGACATTTTGGAGTTTTGTGACCAGGACTCCCAAATTTAGAAACATCTGAATTCCTTTGGCCCTTCCTGACATTGAGAGCATTATGGAAACCCCATGTGTCATTTTCAGGCCACATATCATTTCACAATGCTCCTGTAGGTCCCCTGTGATGCTCCTCCACCCACCAGAGATAACTCATCTGAAGTGCATCACCCGAGGCTGGCAGCTCTATCACGGCTCACATAAAGTTTTTCTGCTGCCAGCAAACTAAGAGCTAATGGCCTGTGCAGGCAGCAAACAAACAAAAATCCCCAACTCTTCACAATTATATTTGCTAACAATTTCATGGAAGAGGTCAGAGGCCGATAGGCTGAGAGAGTGAACTTCAAATGGAGAATGTGGTATTTCATTTTTAAACCACACTGAAAGGCAGAACAATGAGGGCTTTTTGTGACATTCCAGACAAGCCCACGGCTCCTTGGAGGACCTTCTGGTCTATATGGCACATATCCAGGCCTGCTTGGAAGCACTGAGGAATTGACAATTGCTCAGTCAACCTTCGCAAAATTATTAACCAGGCTTGTTGTGGGAAGAGCTTTATGCAAGTGAGTTAGGCCAAAATAGATGAGTTTTCTGGGTTGTGTAATGCACTGATAGACTCATGTACGGGCAAGCCCAACTGCTTACATGTTGGTCATCAGTCTGTGTAGCACAAGGCTTTTCTGACAGCACGGTCAAGATTTCCAAGAAAATGAAGTGGGTTTGTGCTCTGACAAGATGCCTGGCCGGCCTTCACCAGCTTCAATGGGCCCAAATCATCTCTCCCCTAGTTTCTGTCCTATCTTAACACAGACACCCCCTGCCAAGTCTGTATCGATATCACTGTGAACATAAAGAAAACTCATTGCACAAAATAACAACAAAAATAAAGTCCACTAGCCACAGGAGTTGTTTTGCAGCCAGTATTTCACTTGCCCTTTCCACCCAAAGTGACATGCACCATGAAAGATCCTGGGATATTAAGGACATTCACTCTTCAATCCTGCGTCCATTGTTGTGGCTGGCAGCAGAGCCACAGACGTCAGAAGCCGTAGGGCTCATTTGCAAACCCAGGTTTCTGAAGGTACATCTTAATACCTGCTTCTGTTATATTTACCTATGTTTTCTGTGCTGAGCTACCGCAATATTCTTCTGGTTCAGCTTTCAAGCAAGTTTACTTCCCTCCCTCTGCCCCCATTCTTGTGGTGGCCTCAGCTACACAATACTGCAGGTATCTGGAGCCTGAGCAAAGTCTGTCTTTATAGACGCTACGCTCCCGCTGAATGGCTGAAGGTCAAGGGGTCGCCCCGCTGACACATACCCACGGGGGACCCTGTTTAACTCTCACCCTTTAGCATGGAGATGACATCACCAGTTGAGCTTTGAGGTTACACAAAAGCCCTTTTCCCGGTCCTGGGAAGGATTTTCCGAAGCCTCAGCAGAATGGAGCTGCTGCCTTAGAACAACCTTTGTCTGAGACTCAAGAGCGTCTCTGCATGAGCGGACGTGCCTAGTGACCGTATCTTTTCAATTTCTGACCCACATTTGCATCTTAAAACTTGTCAACCTCCACCTAACTATGCTCTCCCCACCCCTGGCCCCTGCTCTCTCCTTTCAGTCTGAAATCTGCACCCGGTCCAGCTGCCTTGCAGGATTCAGCTCCAAGCCCATCGGCACGTCAGACTCGTTGACCATTTTTTCAGCTCATGGTGTGGATTAGGTGGACGTGGGGAAGTACAGCCAACCCCAAGCCTCAGCTTTGCCCAAGGCCCACACCTGAGGGGTTCAGGAAGGTCAAGCGGAAGGAATTTGCTGTTGTGGGGTGATGCTCAGCCATTGGGTAGCTGTCGCCACGACCCACCGTCTCCCAAAGCCCCTGCAGCTGCTCTGCTCCCTCCATCCGCGCACAGCCCTGCGTCAGCAGCCCCGCGTGAACCTCACGCACTTGACTGGAGGAGCTCCCAGGGAGCTTTTCTGCACAGCACCATTCCCAGACTCCCACCCCACTCGCTTCGGCCCCGTGCAGACACACTCTGAACTTTTTGGGGCAGAGCACACCAGGTAGACATCAACCTTGCTCGCTTTGGGACCCCAATTTTTCCACCACATCCTCCTTCAAACGCGCCAGCTGAATGAAAAGGTGCATTTCAGAGAAACCCCGACAGCAGCCTGCCCCTTACAGACTTGCTGCTGGGCAGAGAAGAGCGGGGAGACACATCCAAGACCCGCATCCCACAGAAGGCTGCAGGAATGCTTTCACCACTAGATGTCACAGCAACGCCGAGAGCTGCCGATCCTCCCGAGCAGGGCTTCATCGTGCCCAGGAGCTCAGTGACTACGTACAACCTCAGCCTGTGCATACGGGAGGGAAAACCTGTCTCCATCATGCACCTGGAGGGCTGCTAATTAGGGATCCGTGAAAAATAAAATAAAATATTAGTGAGGAGAGCAACACCAGCACCAAGTTCTGCCCCTGCCCCAGCTGCAGCCAGCCCAGGCTGGGTCCTTGCCTGCTATACAACGGCGGTGGCACCTCCCGTATGCTCCCCAAGAGCAGCCCAAGCTGCAGATGCTCCCTCAGCCTTTCTCTAGGACTGGGCTTTGCAAAAATACAGCAGAAGTCAGTCTATAATAATTAATAAAATTAAAACTAGTACATTCATGCATTGAACAATAAAAGCAGTATCTCAGAGCAACCGGTGGTGTGAGGGTCCACCTCCCTCTGCTACCGCGGCATTGGGGAGGTAACATGTCCACAGCCACCCTATGATGTAGAAGGTTTGCCCACTTGCAGAAGGTTTACCCCTGGGTAGGAAACAACCCGAGAATTATGAGGGCAGAAAGAGAAAGCAGGAAGCAACAGGGCTTAGGGCTCAGTTATAAAAGAAAAATTAGAGGCAAATAAATCAAAGGTCCTACGACTTTTAGTTGCTTCTGATTTTCCTTGCTTTTATGACAAGTAACACACCCAATATTTATTTTTTTTTCCAGTGGAGGAATTAATAACTGCGGCTGCTTTGCTGCCTGAATGTGAAAACCTCTCAGACATATATGCAAAACATTTTGACGAACAACTCACAACCATTATTGCTGCAACTGCTGGATGCCCCAATAAAATGGAACTCATTCTCACAAAATGTTAAGAAGCCACTCCTTCAAAATTAGGTCCCTTTAAATTGTCCTACTTGTGAACTACCAAAACCGAGATGACCAAACAATAAACCCCTTTTAAAATTCCTGCTGGCCATGTCCAGAGGGTTTGGAGTGTACCCGGTATATTCCTGGTCTTTGGGGATCAGGAAAACTGAACTTCATCATTGCACGGCTCAGGCAGCATTTCATTTCATGAAGGCCTAGAACAATATGTGGTTCTTACCTTGCTCAAACAGCAAACTATTTGTAGACTTTGATTCATGTTGGCTTTACTCTCACAAAAAAACATGTAAAAGCACTGCTTCAGAGAGAAAACCTATGCCAGCTTTGTTCTTCCCAATTTTCACCACTGCTATCCCAATAAGGGTGGACCAGATCAAAGATGGGACAAGTTATCACAGAAAATGCTAAAGCACATATTGTAAGTCAACAACTGCTAGTCAACCTCATGAACGTGTGACACATTCCCACACTTCCTGCCTCTTTCAGTAACAATTTTAAATTTTTATATGCCTAATGGCTTGATGGGGGAAGGCTTTAACGACTGGTAAATCCTTGTATCCATCTAATGGTTTAGCACTAGTTATTTGTCTGGGAAAAAAAATCATGCTTATTCTTTACATGTGCTGGTGACACCAAGATTGTTTTTACCTGTACGAATACGGTAAAGAGGATGACGACAGTTGTTGCTGCAATGAAGAGCTTCTTTCTGTGAAAGTCAGGAAGCAAGAAAACCAAAGAGAAACAAATGGCCCCTCGGAGACCCCCATACGCGATAATGAATTGGTCTTTGCTGGTGATGGTGTTCACATGAAATCTGTTCACAAAGAAAGTCAGCACAAGAACTCCTGAAAAGGAGGAAAGAAGATGGGAGCAGATAAAAAAAAAAAAAAAAAAAAAANAAAAAAAAAAGGCAAGCAATTAGATAAAACTCATAATCTTATGATATATTTTACAGTAAAACATCACTGAACTGGTAAACACCAACCATGAGGAACTGACCAGGGCCCAAAGTGGTGTATTCCCAATATACCATTGCAGAAGGGCTTTTCTTCCAGCCTGGTCCAACAGGTTTGCATTTAATTTGTCCAGACAAATATTAACCCCCAACACATTTCTGATTTGGGACATTACAAATGCCATTGACCGGCTGCAGTTTTGGGGGCTTGGTACAACTACAAAATTGTAGGTCGCTCATCTTGCAGCAAATCCTCTTGTTTTTTAATTCAGCCTTATGCTTATCACAGTCCAGTTGGGAAACCAGAGTTTCCTTCAGAAGGACTCTGAAGTCTACAGGGAAATTTCAGCATCATCCCACTCCCATGACCACATATCCCCAGAACACACCATTTACCTGGTGACTCGGTATTAATCATCAGCTAAATACTGAACAAACAGTAACTACTGGCAACATAGAAAGTATTAGCACATTCATTTTGATGGTAGTTAACTAAAGTTTTTAGGGCTATTCCATGGTCATGTGCCAGCTGAATATTTGTATAATGATATGGAGCCAGACTCCAAGAACTGAAATGAAATATTGATGGATTTATTCTAATTGGTCATAACAAATGATTGAATTACTTGGATTATAAATGCTCTCAAGGCAAACCATCAGCGACAACTTAGCCACAAGTTACCCTCCAATTTCCAAAAATTTCCAAGCAGTAACTTGGATAAGTACCTATATCCTGACTGTGTTAATGTTGTTTCTTCACAAATCTTTCACTCAAAGATTTATACTGTATGAATTTAAGACTAGGTAAGGTGGCACAGCAATTGATGTAATTTATAGTCATTTGCAAATACACACACAGATCCAGAAAGGTACAAAAAGTCAGGCCTTAAATCAGTAAGCTGTGATCTTAGTACCAAGTACGGATATGATAAATATCTTATTTCCTGAAGATTAATGGCCATTTTGAGAACTGATGACACAGACAGTCATTGACTTTTGCTAGGAATTCGCTGGATCCACATCACTATTGCTTTTCTAAAAGGTGTTTGTAAAAGAACAAAACTTCAAAAATAGTGCGCTTGTAATGTACTTCTTCCCATACACGCACAGCTAAAAATATCTGAACTTTGACTGCACATCAGACCGGTTTGAAGAGAACAAAAAAAGCTGGGGATGTTCAGGAATAGGGAACACAATTAACTGAACGTTACAACACCTTCCCCATCTGTGGAGCTCCGTGGACCTGGTGCCTTCAGTTTCAAGGTTCTTTGTAACTTAAAAATAAATAAATAAATAAAATAAAGCATACCTCCGATCACATCTGCAGCTACTGTAAAGCTCAGGCAGTGCTGATGATTTAAAGGAATAAAATTTACTTGAGCTGATATCCTGGCCTTTGTCTTAATTTAATCCTTCCTCATAAATTATTATTAGCATTCCCTAAACTAATTCAAGACCAGTTTGCTCCAAGGGATGGCATACAATCAATCATTTTGAGCAGAATATGTTTTCTTCTAGAGAGATACCTTGGGAAAGTGCAGAAGGAAATCTCCCTGGTGCTTGGATAACAGTAGAGTACCAGCGCTGTCACGCAATTAATGCATTTTGATTTTTCAAGTCTCTCTGTTATATCACAGTAATTGCAGTCTCCAGGCTCCAGCAGAATCATTCCCCGCTTAAGAGTGCTGGGAGGGTCCAATGAAGACCAGAGCACAGCTCACACATTAACCCCAGCACTGTCAACCCAAAAGCCCCCAATTCCCACGAGCAAACTCTGTGGGTTGCCCCCCATTTCTGGATCAGCGTCTTGAGCACACGCAGAGCTGCTGGATGGGTCCGAGCAGGTGAGGGGCGAATCTCAACCACCACCTCCACGGCAGGAGTTTCCCAGCCCGGCTTCCTGCACCGCCCTGCCCGGCTCACATCCCTCCGGCACACCTACGGCTCTCCAGCAAGGCGCTGCAGAAAAGGGACAACCTACTCAGGATCAGATGTGCAAGACGGTTTTCAACCCTGGTTTGTGTTCCTATTTAATTCAAGGGGGATTTTGAACGGAAAGAGGGTTTTCTTTCCTGCCTGCAGTGCTGAGGCCTTCCTCTAATAATGTGATGCATAATTTGAGAATGCAAGACCTGTGTTTAGAGAGCCAGCGGATTTTCAGTGTAATGTTTTGTAATGTTACCATGCTCTTTGTGTCTTGCAATGAAGAATTTTTGAACTAAAAAAAGTCAAACTCAGAACTTCTTTTCATTTGAGCAAATAATTTAAGAGAAAACCACTTAATTGTAATAAAACACTTGAATATACACATAAGTGACTAATAAGCATGTTTCCAAGTGCATTTATGGTGCATAGTTATTAAAACAAATGTTGGCATGTATTAACAGCTAATAAAACCCATTCTGCTATGTCTTGCTAATAATGGCCTATCCTATTTAAGCAATTTCTCGAAGTGTCTATCAAATTTGAGTTCACTCTGTTTGACTCAGTGGTTTGGAAACATAAATCCTGTTGAATGTTTTTTAGGCTCTCAAATTCTTTGCCAAAATGTGTCCTCTATTTGCAGATATAGTTAAGATACAAAAATATCCATAAATGAGAAGGTAGGCACTCTGTACTCACTTAGGTGACAGGAACACTGTAAGAGATTCAGCCTCTCTGAACACCAACTCAGTGCAAGATCCAACTGGGGACAATGGTAAAACAGTGCATCTATTTTTCTGGTCATTTACAATGCAAAAAAATGGGCTCCCAGAGTATTCTGGGACCAGAACTAGAGTTTTAATCATAACTGGTCTCAAGAAGATGATCTTTAGCCACAATTGTCAGGAGAGTATTTTCAAGCATAGCTCTCTTCCTCTTGTTATCACTAAGTCTTGGTCACTTTGTCACTGCAAGTTGGGTCAAACACTGCAATAGGTTTCCTAAGGAGGCTGGAGAGTCTCCATCCATGGAGACAATCAAAAGCTGTCTGGACGCAGTCCTGCTTAGCTGACCCTGCTTAAGCAGGGGGTTGGACCAGATGATCACTAGAGGTCCCTGCCAACTTCAGCAATTCCCCAATTCTGTGCAATTCTGTCATTCTCAGTCCTTATCTGAGGTTCTTGAGTAGGAGCAGAAGCATCCTCACATTTCAGGTCTCAATTCTCATCTACCCAGCAGTAAGCTGGGCATGTGCTCTTCTGTAAAGCAGAAGAGCACCTCCAGGGATAGCTGTTTGAGGGTTTCTCCAGTCTCCCATTTAAGGATGCTGTTATACACAAACTTGTTAAGAATGAAATCCCTTAAATCTCTACAATTCAGAATATGCAGTCAGAGGCCCCATGGTCTTACACGGCACTCTGATCTTGAGCTATGTACTTATAGTCTCCCTCCTACTGTGAAGATACCAAAGGACTAAGACACACTGAAATGGAAGAGATCGCGGCAATCAAAGGAGGCTCCAAGACAGGGGTGTTGATAAAATAGATGTCATGAAAACTTCTATTTAGCACCAGTGCTGTCTATGGTGAGTGCACAGACTAGGAAATTGCAATAAGATGCAAGATTTTCTATTGAGCAAGTGATGGAGAAACAGGGAAGCATCGGCTGGGATGTCCCACTTCAGTCCTTGCATTCCCATCTGGGGTACATACACATACAAAGTGAGCAGGACAGGATGATGGTGGGGACAGGAGCCTTCTCTTATTTAATAGAATCACACTTTTCATTCCCATAAATAATGATATATATAACAAAATAAAATCTGTAACTTCACCATACCTAGGGCTCTCCAAATGAGGCAGAAAATGACGGTGAAGCAAATGTATGGCCAGTTCCACTCGTGATTTTCTCCAATGGTAGAAACTCCAAGAAAGATGAAGATGAGGGTATCACTAACACTGCTCCACATCTTCATGAAGTATTTGACTGTGGTGTGAGACTTCAGAGAGATGTTGGCCTCTACATAACGTTTCATGCCCATGGCACATGCAATGATGCTGAGAAAATGAAAATGAGTCAATAAATTTTTCTACTTAAGCATAAAAAAATCAACATTTTGTCATTTATAAAAAAAATAAGCTTCATCAAGTCTCAAATGTTTGCAGACATCTCACTGGGTAGTAACTCATTTCCTGCATCCAGCCAACACTATCAGGAGGACCAGTGGACAATAAGATACTATATAGGTTGCCCAGACTCTCTGAATCTTGTTTTTTAACAGATAAACAACTCACTATCTATTGCATTTATCATAGTCACACAGTGATACCAAGCATTAACTCCACCCAACTCTTCCCATCACAATACACTTGTTCTCAGTTCTTCAATTTTGCCAAACTCTCACCATCTGGGCTGAAGAGTTTCATGCTTAGGAGTCCACATTACCTGTTTTGCCCAGATGATAGAGAGACATTTGAGGGAATGGGAGACTTGCTTCTCAGCATGAGGAATGTGTAAGCAGGACTCCTGTGAGTTTGGCTGATATCTGGTCACTACAACAGAGTCTTGAAGGACTCAGAATTGATGTAGTTTAAGAGCAGTCCAAATGCTGTACTTCACTCGAGGGACCAAAGCTAATCTAAAATTGGAAAAACTCAAGCATACACTGTACCTCACACTATATACTTCTAAGCCTGACTGGACTTGCACTGTGTATTGTTTGGGCACAGCTAGGAAGCCATTGACTCCATGCAACCACGAGACAATAAAATGCTCAAGCAGACTCGTAAGGGTGCACAATGAACCAAGAAATGCTCTTGCTATAGTCCGAACACTGACCTCCTCAGGTATTCCATATCCAAGGTCACTTCAGAAGTGTGCAGCACCAATTAAAACTTCTGCCTTGCAATTTTTCATGGATAATTGGCTCTTCAAGTTACAGGGTACATGTGGTTAGCTTAATTTATCAGCTTTTCAAATCAATACATTTTCAGGACAGCAATCTTAGAAGGTCAAAACAATTGAGTACTCAAAGATTCGAAACTCCATTTTTTATATTTTAACCTGGACAGAAACAGTTTGTTCTAAATATTGTAGAAGCAATAACAAAATGGCTTCACATTTCTGAGATCTGACTTCCGTTGGTATTTGCTAAGGCCATCCACATGGAGTTTTATCGCATTAAAATTTCCTTTCACAGGGGACATCATGGTAACTCCCTTTACATTATATCACAGGCAGACAAGCTCACAGAGAAGTACATCCTCAGGTTGCAGAAGTGCACCTGGGTCTGGCAGACTGACTTTAAACACCAGCTGTGACCAGGACAGGTAAGTGACCCATATAGATGCAAATAGGTGTTAAGATAGGTCATGGCCTCCGCAGCATATTATCCATAATGTATCCTCTCACCTAAGAACTATTCAGAAAGCAGCCATGCAACTACTGCTTTGCAGTGAAAACATCACATTTAACCCCAGAATTTCACAAAGGAGAGTCTTTACATTATTTGGTCTTTGATGGAAAAATACCAAGGTTGCCACCTGGCCCCAGCGAAGAGCACAGTTTGCAAATGGGCAGAGCTGACTGTGCTGTGCTTGGGGTTTTACAACCTGTGTGAAACCAAGGACCCCAATTCTCTCCTCCACAGCTATTTATTTATTTCAGGAAGACACGGTGGGCCACTGCATCGCTGCCCCTGATCTGCACCGCTGATAACGACAGCAGAGCAAGGGTCACTTTTCCTTCTGGCTCATCAGTGAATCTCTAGCACATCTTCACTGCCACAACTAAGCATCTATTGTTGGACCAAGACAAAGGAATGGACAACAGCTATATTCATTTCTGCTCTACTTGAAGCACTAGGAAAATCAGCAACATTATTATGGGAAAATACTTATCAGGTACTTGGTTGGAATAAATAAGAAATTAGATGAAAAAAAACCCCAATACTTTTTCAAATGAAGATGTACTTCCATTCACTGTGAGTTACTGATTACTGGGCTTTGCATTCAAACAAAACAAAACAAAACAAACCAACACACACACACATATATCTATTTCTTTCATTTAAAAATAATCATTACCGGTTTACCTCATTGCCATGAAAAAAACTATACTTTTTTCCAAGGAGAAAGAAACAATTGGGTCGGTCTGAAACTAAAACTGGTCTTCAGGGAGAGGACTTGTAGTAAATGCACAGGATATGAAAGGTCAAACTCAGAAAAGCCACGATACTCTTACTGGGGAAAGAGATCCTGTTTTATCCAGCAGCATGAGACCAAGATTCAAATCCCTTTTTGAGTTCACATCTTTCATCTCCTAAGAAAATGTACAAATACTTTAAAATATTCTGAGATTGCTTTTTTTTTGATTTATCATTTTTAGATTAAACTACTTTGCATAAAGCATTGAGCCGAAAGAGTAACTGGGATTGAACCACAGGCTAAAAAGAAAATAATAAATTCTTCTGTTTCTGTTATCTACCTCAAAATAGTTCCAGCTAGGAACTAAGAAGTCCAATGAGTATTTATGGGCAAGTGACTTCCAGAGCTGTGGTTTGAGAACACTTTTTGGGAAAAGGGTATGGGTATTCACACCAGATTCACAGACATGGAATAAACTTGACCTGTTCTGTCACAACTTCAAAAAAGGGCACTGTGACTAGGGCAAAGAGGGGAAAAAAAAAAGAAAAAAAGAAATCAAACTAAAAAACATCTGCAGAACTGTTTAGCAGATTGGGTTGCATTCACGGGTCTTTTTTGGATTATGTAGAATTGATCATTTTGGCAATCAAATTATTTTTCAAAGAAACAAACTGCCAAGATCTGCTTCTTATAATACAGTATTCCCTGGTCACAAATGAATGAATTGTTTGAAATCGAGATATATAAAAGAGGCATTTATAATTTGGCAATTATAAGACCAGCAGTGCAGGAATCAGCTGCCTTTGCAATTGTTTTGCTTCAGAAACAATGCATTATTCAAAAGAAGAGAAAATAGGTTCCATAATGGGTACAGTAGATGGCAATTGACAGAAGAAGGCACCATTAGGATTAAATGTTTTCTGCTCCATGATGATTAGGCAGCATATTTATTTCACTGTTCTGTCTTACGCACCTATAAATAGGCTTTCTCTTACCTATTCCCAGAGCTAGAACTGTTTTCAGTAATGCTAGAATATTGCTCCTGTTAACCATTTGAGGAAACAGAATCTGCAAGACATAGAAACAGTTTCTATCCAAAACAGTATCATTAGTTTTAAAATAGATCTCCCAAATACTCCTGTGTCTAGCTGGTACCTGACTTCATTTTTTAATTTTCTTTTTACCTTCATTATTATCAGATTTATAGTTGTTTACTCTGTAGCTATCAATGCAGCCTAAGTGCACTTTAGAGTCTTCAGAAAAATATGAAATAGTTGGTTGTGATCCTCGGCACCAGCTGACTTAGTTTAGGCAAGAGAACCAAAAGCAACAGATATTAGCCCACAGAAACCAGAAAGACTGAATCACTCACTCTGTTTTTCATCTGTCTCTGCTTTGACCATTAGGATTATTACATGTATTTTTTTCTCAGCACCTGCTCTGCAAGTGAAAAGCACGATGTCAGCCCAAAGCTCCTCTCTTAAAACTAAAGGATCTGGCCCCAAATTATTCATTTTATTGAAAGACCTACCCAGTAAAAATAAAAATAAATTAACTGTAGTACCTATAAATTATAGTTTGTGAAAGACTGAATTTACAGAAACAGATTCTTTTGCTTCGCTGATCCAAAAAGTTGCATGAGATACACGAGGTGGTATCTGATATGGCGTGGGACTCAGCTGCAGGACACAGGCAGGCCTTGTTTGCCCCATGTTGCTATAACCTGGTTGTACAAAAGCTTCACAGAGTAAACCCTTCTGTGCTCTAAAGTGTTTTTGAGATTGAAGAGTGTATAGGAGTGACTGTGCTGTAGTAAATTGCAAGCAGTTTGGGTTTAGTACCTTCGAATCCTGCATCTCTGACAACTTTGGCTGAAATCAGTCAGCAGATTTCAAACATTACTGGAGATAGAGAGATGATGGATGACACCCTCACTCAGGAGACCAGAAAAACTCATGAGCTGCGTCTGAACTTCTTCTGGCAGTAAGTATGAATCTCCAAAGCAGAGGTTTCCATTAGAGCCCGCCACTCCCAAACAGTAGGAATCAGCTCCATAGGAATCAGCTCCATAGGGGTTACACAACTCCTACCCCATCACTCGCTTTTCTCTGTCACCGTAAGGTCTGCCTCAGCACATCTTCGGGTCCTTCACTCAAAGCTATGTGGTACGTAGGGCATGGCGATCAGGAGGGGGCTAGAACAGATGTGCTGTAATCTCAGACCAAACCTTCATGAGGTTTTGATTAAATACTCCTTGCAGCTCTTCAAATGTTAGTTTTGACTGGGCCACGCATGGAAAATAACAAAGCATGCCAAGAAAGCCTCTCCTGGCTCTGCCAAACCCACTAGACATCTCACTGCTTGAATGTTCAGGGTTTCCAAACAAAAAATGTGGAGCTCAAATAAACATTCCTCAATAACCTGCACAAACCGATCAGCTGTCTGAAGCTTGCCCAGCGTGGTCATCTGGATCCTTTGTCACTGCAGCTGTTACCACTGAAGCGTAATTGTGTAATGTGTGAAATGAGGTTACACCTCTCAGCTCTTGCACAGGCTGCTATACTCACTGTTTGCTGCCATACACAGATTTCCAACTAAGCAAACACACGTTAAAACTTTTTCTGATACTTTTCAGTAAATAGTGCCAAAAAGCTCTCCCGGACAGATCAGACGCTGGGAAATACTTACGCCACAATCCCCGAAAGGTGAAACATTTCAGCGGTGAGGTAGGACAGATAGCTGTACAGGAAGACAAAGAGCGGTTCAATGACACGGATGTCCTTGGTGAACCGTGTGGTAAAGGCAGAGGTCATCCCAAAAGTAAGACCTACTAAAACTCCTCCTAGCCCAACCACAAAGAATTTTCCAACTCCAGCAAAAACATCCACGCTTGTGATGGTTGGCATTTCACAGAAGGATCGAAATAGCTTGTAGAGCACCTGGATGAAAAATGGGAGAAGAAAAACAGCTGTTAACAAGATAGTCACCGGACATGGCCATATGTAGCAATGCCATTAAAATACACGGCTGGGATTTCTGCCAAGGCAGGATCAGCACCCTTCTCTGGAGGTCAGGCTCCTACAACGGGGGTGCTGCAGCACTCATGTGCATTTCTGTCTCCAGACATAGAATAGAAGAGATGTTCACCTGAAAGCTTCTCAGGACCTCAGGCCAGAGAAGTGGACCAGGACTCCTCTGCTAGAAGAGGCTGTTGATGCCTTTTCCCTCTGCAGATCTTACGTCCCACCCCTCGGCACCAGACCATCCTTCCTCTGAACAATAAATATTCAATATAAAGGCTTGTCCTTACCACTGTCACTGCGTCATTCAGGAGCGATTCACCAAAGACCAAAATGTGTAGCTTTTCATTGACGTGTATCTCTTCAAAGACGGCTAGCACCGCCACGGGATCCACAGCGGCGATCAAGCTGCCAAACAGGAGGTTGTGGAGCAATGACACATCTTGCAGGTGAAAGGCTTTCACCTGGCAGATCCCATACAGGGAAAAGCCAATCCCAAACACATTCCATATTGTCCCCACGACTGCGTAGAGGAGAATAGTGCCAATGTTCTCAAAAAAGGGACGGCTGGGCATGAAGTACCCAGCGTCAAGGACGATGGGTGGCAGCAGGTAGAGGAAAAAGATATCACTGTCCATAACAGGTGGTGACTTGTCGTTCAAGCCGTAGATGATTCCCCCCATGATGAGTCCTACAAATATCAATAAACAGCTTTCGGGAACAACAGAAGGCAGCCTGTTATATAGATGAAACCCTGGAAGGGGGTGAATAGAAAAAAAAAAATACACACCGTATTATCTTATCAGCCCAAACTGGCTGAAGAGCACCAACCAGCTCCTCGTTAGGGTGGGGAAGCTCCCCATGCTCCCACCTTCAGTAGGCTATGCTTTGGAGTAGTAGTGATAAATGCACACAATTAAGATGAAGTTGCTCAATCAGAAATTGGTTAGAAAATCTGAAAGATTACTGAAAATCCCAAATTTTCTAATATCACTGTTGGTTCTACTGCTCGTTCAGATTGCATTTCATCATAGCATAAAGTTAAATATATATTTTTAGGTAATACCCAAACAGACAAACTAAACAATCTGCATAAAGAATTATTTGGATGTAATCTAGTTAGCAGGCTGTCTTCAGCACTAACATAAATAGCAACTGCTAATTTTAAACACAATACAGATTCTATACATCAGGAAAAAAAAATCACAAAAAGTAATCTCATTAACTATAAACGGTGCCACTTCTAATGTTAATAATTAACAATTGAAGCTAAAGGCAACACTGAAAAAAGTCCCATCAAGCCAGCCTTGTGCAATGCCCAATGTTCGAGAGAACTGCTGACATCCACTACAAGTACTCAAGGTGAGTTATTAAAAGAAAGAAATTGAAACAAACCCAACTGGAATAGGAATAATATGGGGAGGAAAAAAAACCCAAACAAAAAACTGTGATCATTTTTATTTCTTCATGCATGTTAATAGAGTTGACATCTCATCATATAATATGCAGAATAGCGAAACGAAACGACCATTTCTATCTGAAAGAAATTCTGATCTAAATGAATCTCAGAGGCTTCTCCCTTCTGAGGGAAAAAATAAGAGAAAAAAATGCTATAAAATAACTTTTGTAGCAGTAATTTAACAGAATTGATCACAATTCCTGGAGGAAAAAAATACACAATTTCTACTTTTCTATGCCTAGTTTTGCAGGGGGGGAAAAAAAGAAAGATAGGCCCAAGTTATACAAAAATATGATTTCTCAGGTATCATCACACAGATAACCTCCTTGATGAAAAGAGATTTTATTTTAGGCTGTATAACACCCTGCACATGGACTGAATTATTCCTTGCAGCACCCTTTTTTAAGTCCAAGGAGTCTTCATTTTAAGATGAAGATGCCAGTGGACATCCTGCATGTAGTGTAGCTGGCAAGCTAATCGAGATGAATGCACACCTTGGTGCACACTGCAGTTAAATAAAATTCCTAGAAACCCTGATAGTTTTTCTAATAATAGCAACACCATGCACGGGTGTAAACTTCTAGATGGAAAACCATCACTTCCAACCTAGAATGCAAGTGGGTCGTTATTTTCCATTCATGGAGTATGTCTAGCACACAGTATGTGCATGCTTAGGACCTGACATGTTATCTCATGCTCCAAGATTGGAGAAGAGGTGAAGCAAAGGCCACCCCTGCCCATACCATCCCCAAGGAGATTCCCGTCCTTCCCCACCCTCTCAAGATGCCTCACCTATTTTGGCCAAGGATGCAAGCATGATCCAGAGTGTGATTTCAAAGGGGACTTGAACATGCTGATAATCCAGAGAGAAAAATGCATGCTCTGAGGATTCGTTGCCCTGGGCTTCCTCGGCAGCCCAGCTGATGTTCTCCAGGATCACGTCCTCCGGCAGTGGCATCGGCGGGGAGCCCTGCAGGGCTCTGAGTGTACTGGCTTGGAGGATGGAGGAGAGCAAGGACCCAGCTAGGAGAGCAGCTGCAGCTTTGCACCCTGGCCTCGGCCCCTCCATTTGCCCTGGAGGCCGTCTGCCGTGGAGATCTGGCTGTTCCCACTCCCACTGCGGCGGGCGAGTGGTTGGGAGCGCTGCTGGAGGCACTGGAGCTCACCCCGCTCACCCTCATTGCGTCGGCTGCTGCAAAGAGAGGAACAACTGCTCCGCCTCACCCTGACTCTCCTCCCTGGTCAATCAGTTTCCAGCTGGGTGACTCTGCTGGGGAATCGCACCCCTTGGCACCACATACCCAAACGGGCAGAGGCTCCTCCTGCAGACGCTTCCCTGAAGAAATAAATGTGTCCTGCACCCTCAGACCAACTGCACATCTGTGCATGCTTGAGAAAAAGGCAAGTTGCATTTTAGTCCTGACTCTTGGCATATTTTTCCTTCCAGTCTCTCAGAAACTCTTCATAGAGGGGGAAAAAAACAAATTTTCACTGCTGTTAGGGCAGCCAGGCCTTGATGGAACAGGTCCCACCCAAAACAACCCCATCCAGAAACGAACCCATCTTACAGTGGGCTTCCCTGGGTTTCTCTTCTCTAGTCCAGTGCCCACAGAGAGAACACACAGCAGTAACACTATCGATAACCACAGTTTCCACCTGATAAACCAAGCAAAGCAATCAGCTTTCTTATGCTAAATACAGAGCTGCAGAGTTGTGCTGGGTGGAAGAATAAATTTCAACAATGGCTTAAAGCTTCTTCCTATAATAAAGGCTAACAGGAAAAGTTATCTTCATCTCTCCTCACTGCTTGAAAAGGGCAATGAAAATTGAGTGAACTTGCTTAGAAAAGTTGAACAGACAGAAAAACAAAAAGTTATTTGCAACAGTGTTAGATGTATTCGTAATACAGAGGAAAAAACCCACATTGGACCAAATTCCTCCACTGCTGAGTTTCATTTAAGTTGATGATGTTTCAACAGGGATAAATTTGGTCCAAAGAACACATGTAATTAAAATACGGAGGCCCCGGGCTGTTGCTAGACTGGTCGATGGCCTATTTATTTCTCTTCAGCTGCCTAAATGACACCAAAATTGAGCTGCCAATAACAAGCTGGTGACCCACTTTTCTGCTGTAAAGTCAGAACTCAGCATCATGCAGACACAGATCCTGGGTTTCTCAGGACCACGTGAGCTCCCTGTTTCTGATCTGATTTGTAAAGCAGGAGGAAGATAAACTTTGGGAGACAGGAGAGATGCAATGATACACTCTAGGAGTGACTTCTTTCTACTTTATCATGATTAATTTTAATTTATGGTGAGCCTTTACCAAGCTTGCTGACTTTAAAGCAAAGCAACGCTCCTCTCATTAGAGTGGTCTTCTAATAAACTTTTTAAACTTGGTAGCACTTCTTCCTTTGTATGTTTAAAAAATAAACAAAACTGCAGGACAGACACTTGAAGGGCTGAAATCTCACAAGGTTTTCCTCCATCTTTGTTCCATAGTTCAATTCTATGGGGTCCGGGACGGGGAGGAGAGGAAGAGTTAAGGAGATGGGATCCCTTGTTACTCTGAAGGAGGAAGAATACAGTGGTCTTAACTGCAATTAAGAAGTAATTAAGAAATTAGTCAGCCACAGCTAAGAGCAGTGGAAGCAGTTCTGAACCTGGGCTCGCATGCCAAGCCATCATCTTCCCCCTTTCTACTGAAATATTTGGTGCTTAACGTGGGAGTTTGAAGACTTCTTCCATTTGGTGACACGGAAAAGGGGTTTTGCCAACCTCCCATTCCCCTCTACCCCCAAACAATCCATTTTGATTTTTACTATCTTCAGGAGAAAGGCAAGAAAGTTAGCATTCACTTACATTTACCTTAAGCCAAAAATTGTGTGTGTGCATCTTGGATGGAAAAAAGACTTGCAGCATGGAGCTCAATAGCACTATCTGGAAAATGGTTTTGTGCATAGAATCAATATCTATTTGATAATGGAACCAGAAAAAACCAGCAGAGTTGGGACAGTATCTGAGGGAGGTCAATGGAAAGGATAGTATTAAAATAGGGTCCATTTTCTGAATGAAGTTAATTTATAAAATCAGGACATTAAGGACTAAGCAACGGTTAACAGGCGTTAACAGGAGAAAAGAGTTACCAAGCCAGAGTTTTTAATGACCCTGTTTTACTTGCTTTCTTCTCTGCTCCTTTCCGTAATGATAGTTGCCACCCTGCAACAAGCTCCACGCAGATGGATCTGTGCAGCCTCTCTCTGCAAACTGCCTTTCATCTTGCAAAGCTCTGAGCATCTCCTGAAAAGCTCCATTGCCCTTCTCACTCTAATTACCAGCTCGCTCTACCTAGACCTGTGCAAGGATAACAAAAGGCTCTTTGCAAATATTTTGAATATCGTATTTCATTACAGTGAGAACTTTGAGGTTGCTTTTAGGATTTTGAAACTCCTAATTTTTCTGGTTTGCATTGTTTTACCCTAAAGTTCTATGTAAATAATAATTGCTCCTTCCCTTAAATCCTTATATGTATCCCTGTTTATTATATATTAGTTGTAAATTAATGACAAGCCAAAGACAAAATGTTTTTCCAAAGTTCTATGATAATACAATATGTGTTGTCGCTCTAGTAATGGCTATTGATATTATTGAGCCACTTTTTAATGCGGGTACCATTTGATCATATATTTATTGACATGCTTTCATTTTTTTCCTAATGTAATGTGCTTTCCCACATTTTTAGGTTTCCAGGCTAGAATCAGATCCATATAATTGTATTGACGGGTACCTTACTCATGCTGGAATGAATAGGACGATGAGAATAACAAAGTATTGGTGATAGGGTAACACTGACCAGAATTCAGGCTCCTGCAATGAAAATATTATGTTAAATAAATTGTTTAAATTCTGTATATTCCTTAATCAATGGTAGCAAATTATTTTTCTTTACTTACTTTGAGAGCAAAAGGAAAGACTGAAATATTTTCTCTTACCTTCCTGAGGTGTAATTACTTCTAACTCCTCTTTTTCACTATGAATGCATGTATCCTTTAAAGAAAAAAATACTGTAAATTAAATCTCAATTTACGTCACCTCCTGAAATTCATACACCAACCACCGAAATTTATGAAAGAAACTTTGAATAAGCTCATTCCTTATATCAGGGGAAAGAAAAATAATTTGCAGTGCACCTTTTAGCTACAGCACCACAAAGACTTTCCATATTATTTGGGCCTCAAATGAGGAAATCATTTAAGCATTTACTCAACTGTAAGTACTCAAGCTTTCGTAGTTTACAGTTACTAACTGTATTATTAACACAAAGTTATTAACACAAGAAAATCCTGTGTTGGATTGGAGCATCCCAGAAATGTCCAGCCAAGAGAACCACAGAGCATAATCCTCCCCAAAAATCTGCCAAGCTCAAAACTCATCGGAGGTTTTCCTCTCACTGCAAAGGGATTGCAGGATTTCCCGCTGTTGGGACTCCCACTGATTTCCACTCTTCAATGTAATTCAGGTAATCTTATTAGCATTCTTTCTTCTTTCATAGAAGAAAATGCCAGACCTGCAGCATCCCAGGAGAACACAAACCCCGGGGCCAGCTGCTGCCCGCAGGCACTGGGCTACCTTTGGCCACAGCAGTTCTACCTGTGGTTTCCTGATCTGTGGCAAGAATAAAGAGATTTTCAAATAAATACTTGAGGTGTCTACTGACCTCAGAAAGGCTAAGGCTTCTTCTTCTATTTCTATACCATGAAAGTTTAATGTTTCCAGAAATTATTTAAATGCAGAGATATTGTGTCCATTGGGACATAGTAATAGTAATTACAATAGTAATCCTTCAAAGATAAACTGCCCTTCAGGGCCTTCTTTCCAAAAATTATTTTGGCTCTGACTGTGTTACCACTTCTGGTAGACCTGGGATGTGTCTAGTTCTATAAATCCCCCATTCTTCAAAAACCATGAGTCGATCTAATCCCATACCTACCCTACACCGCTTACAAGACGTTTTGACTTTGATACTATAGGAATGATATAGCTATCAATTTTTCGCCTCATACAGTTCTCAGAAGACAAATGATTTCTGCAGCTTTCCCCCCAGGGAACGCTTACCTTCTGACCATAGGCAGCTCCAGAAGTAATGCGGTGGATTATCCCTGCAGGAACTCTTGGCTTCCTCTGGGGAAACCCTTCAGTGTGCCATGCAGAGCTCTAGGAATTTTGTTTAGAGATAACCCAGATGATTTTGGGGGTCACTAAGATGATGTTTTAGTGTTATCATCTTTTCCCCCTCCCCCTTTTCCAAGTATACCTTTTTTCTGCTTCCCCTAAAAAATCTTCCTTTTTGCACAAAGCGGACAAGAGATTTCATTAAAAGCATCCTGCTCCACAAGCAAATTAATATCCAGAGGCATCTCCTAAAAACCTGAACCAGGATGGTAGTTTGGTTCCCTCTCCATCCCTCACACCAAGTAAAAATTCAGATATACATCCTCATTTGAGCTGGTTCTGCTCAAATGCTCGCTGACAAAAGCTATGGCACACACACAGAAAAGCTCCTAAAACATTACCTGTAGACTTCATCCAATCAGCTTGTTGTGAAAAGATAAAATATAAGCATTAATGATATCTACATTTGGTATGTAAATATGATTTTCCCCATTAGAATGGCTATTTGTTTACATGCATTGTCGAAAATTTGCAGGAAATAGCTGTTCTCATTTATGAATGCGCAAAACCTCTTTTTCCCTCACCAGAGTGGAAACTGCTCATATTTGCACATATAATCACCTTATTTTTCAGTTTCTCCTGCTCATTGCCTACATTTTCCATTACATTTTAATAGGCCCAGTGAAGACTGTACATCAAATACTGATCGTCTTTCTGAAGAAGCCAGGACAGGAGAGTACATATTTCCATCCGTATGCAACCCTGGGAACAAACACAGAAAACACGTAAAGCAGACAGACAGTTTAGCAAGAAGACTTATTCAAAACTGAAATTAAGACCAAGCACCTCAGCACACTTCCCTTGCTGTGAAGGATTGCACTCACAGCTATTCTGGTCAGCAGGAACAGAAAACCCTTTAAAATGCAACGCCGTAACATGCGCTTTTCTCAGTGTATCACAGGCCATGAATATACTGAGAAACCAACTCTGCCTTGCAGTGCACGGGATGAACTGACGTGCTGCTTAACTCATGTGCACCCCACAGAGCCCAGGCTAGAATGCATTTTTGATTTAACATCAGGAAATTCATTCAAAAATCTGGTTTTAACAAGAATTTGAACAAAATTACAGTCAGGAAATTTAATATTAATAAGAAAAAAATCAATATTAATAAGAAATTAGTAAAGAAGAATAAATCAAAAGAATAAGACATTCTCTGTCCCCACATTCTCATCATCAGGAAACCACAGAGAACATATACAATGCTAGATTCTGTGGTTTGTTGCTTAACATTTCACCAACTTGAAAATCACAGATTTACCTTGCCTAAATGGAGAGAGTTTGACAAACGCTCCCTCCCATATCAATATTAGGAAGATCCAAAAGATCCATATTCTCCTTTTCTTGCACCTCCTCTTTTTCCGTACAGCTTCCATACAGTTTCCATACTGCTCTCACTGCAAGCACAGTAGCCTGGTTATGCTCCCCACCACGCAGCTTTCAGGCAGCAGCCTTGCAAAACAACTGCACTATAGCTTTATGTTTAAAAACTGCCTAATTAATGTGGTCTTAAAGAATTCCTATAGGGCAATTCCAGGCTGAGCACCACTTTAATCATCTGGGTACTGACTTCTGTTTGGATTCTGCTTTTGTCAATAACAGCTTGAGAACTTCGAGCAATTGCTTGAATGACTTGTAAACTAAATGGCCTTTAATATTTATCTTAGTTATTATAACTGAAGAAACCTGTCACTGCGGCCTCAATAAAACAACTAATACTTGTCCTTTTTGGTAATCTAAAAAATATTTTTCTGATTTAAACTCCAAACTTTTAATTCCCAAACGCACATCCAGAACTCACACAATTGCAAATCAGACTCATATTCAAGTGGTCGTATGAGATTTCTTCCATTAAATAATACTTTTACTACTCATTACTTCTTAGGTGATCAAATTAGAGTGATGTCTGTAAATCTGTGCAGAAAATCTCCAGGTCACAGTGCTGTGCAGTGGGTCAGTCTAAGAGACTCAGCGGCTGAGTCCAACCAGAGGTAGCACAGTCCCCTTGAGTCAACCATGACATGGAAGTTGTTTCTCATTAATTAGGAGCCCAAACCAACAGGATCCTTCGAGCCCTTCTCACAACAGCGCAGCTGAAGATCTTTCCTGCTCTGGCCTTGAGCATTACACATAGCAAGGCTGGAAGATAGTTCACGGTGTGAGGAACAAACTCCTGCAGGAACCCGCCCTGGAAGGATGCGCATGGGTCATGCCAATATTTCTGCAAACCTCCATCATTTCTTCAGCTGTGGTCTGGCTGCTGGGAAGGGTGAGTGATACCAGCTGCTTCCTCTCTCCTGCTGCTCCTGGTGCTTGCCCTCATGCTCACATGCAGCCTCAGCTGCAGGGGAGGATGGAAGAAATTCTTCTCCTTCACCATTTTCTGCCAGTTTACGCAACTCTTCCTGTCCCCTGACCAAACTGCTATCCACCCACTGGGAAATTATACAAGCCTGGACAAACCAAAGGCTGAATATTACTGTTGTCATGGTGCATGGTCATGATAGCTCTATAATCCCAAAATAAAGCAAGAGCCAAAGAGGAAAATGAACCCTGGGGAATCAGTGAGACGACAGCAAGCAAACTGCAGTGCCATCTGCATTAAAACTTAGGACTGTAAATGTCTTGTCATAAAGTTGTAGTAGATCAAATATACATGAGCACAACAACTCCTCACCTCAGAGCTGTGAGCGCACCCCGCCCCCTGAAGACTGTAGAATTTCTAGTGATATCATGGGCGTTTTACTTCAGGGGCTTGAATGCAGTGTGGAGATCAGTCCCCATTTATCGGCTTCCCGAGCACCACGCTGCTCTCTCTGGATACCCCCACTCTGGTCCCACGCACTGCAACGCACCCCAAGGCAGGCTGGAGATGCACCGCTAGGAGATGCCTGCTTTCCCTCAAGTCCTTTATCTGCCAAATGCGGCCTTTGGTTTCTTTTTGTGGAATAAACACAAGCAGGTGGCTACTTCCTAGGTTGCATTTGTTATATAAAAATATTCAATAAATCTGTCCAACAGCCATTTTAGTGCAATGGCATTGCCTGTGATCAGTGACCTGTACTTTATGTTTAATAGCTGGGCTCGAGCGGTGAATGGTTAGCAAAGGGAAACAGAGTTGTGTTGGCTTCCTCCCTGAGCATTCAACCACCACCAGTGCAAACATCCAGGCATATCATTTTACAGTTTAACTTCCACAATTTTTGCATAGGCAACATTAAAATTTTCATTTTCTGTTCCAGGAAAGGTTTTTTTTGTAATTCGTCTGACAGGAAAGAGGAATAAGAATGAACAGAATCTGTTAATTTAAAACTTCAAGCCAAGATTTTTTGGAAATTAGTTTGCAGTTATGCTCCCTGTTCCATTAAGTTCACAAACGTTATTCATTTGAAACAAAGCAGTAATATAGTTTATGTACACAAAAAGAGTGAGAGTGGGCATGCGCCGGGGCTTTCTCTCACTCTTCTTTGTTAACGTTTGTTACATCTCAGGGTAGTAATTATTTATTGAAACACCAGCTTTATATGGTTGAGCAATGGACAGAGCAAGTAAATGGTCAGTGTGTCTTACAAATTTGGCACTGGAATGCAGAAGCGTGTAGTCACTTCAGATGGGGAATGAGAACAAAAAATAGCAACGCAGCATATTAAGAAATTACAGTATTGCACAAAACAAGAAATTTGTTGAGGACAATCAAGGAACCCGAAGTAGTAGGTCAGAGCTTACACGTCAGCAATGTTCTGTGGGCGCGTTTCTGTCACAGGGAACTCGAAGCTTATGCCGCCCTTTAGAACTCGTGAAACCTACACGGGGCTTCCTACAGCCGGGTATGGCAGGATCTGAGGGTTTGCAGAAAAACCTAATACAAAGTATGAAAAGTGAATTAGAGCCATGCCACGTGTCTTAACGCCAAGTGAAGAACTTCAGCTCCAATGAATAAAGCTCCACGTTCACAGCAAAGCTAGGGTTTCCAGTCCCACGTAAACAGCAGAGGGAAATTGAAGCTAGCAGTTTTGGGGTTAATTCAGCTGCAGTGAAGCTACCAAAATAAACATGTAAGCCAGCCTTGGCTAACCTGCCAGCACTGCTGACGGACGGAGCAAACAGAGTTTCACTGAGTTCAGAGCTGCATATTTCAATTTTACATAACTGGAGCTATATTTAGGAAAGATGCTGTTTCCACTTACCCTCAAGGAGAAGCAGCATTAATGAGACATGGAAAACCCCTGTGAGTCTTCGTGCTTCTTCTGTAGTTGATTTTAAAGATGCAGCTCTTCTGGTCTCCTGCAGTTTCCAGGTGACGTTCCATAGTCTGTTGCTCACCTGCCTTTTAGCACTTAAACATCAATAAATAAAGTTTCAGAAAAAGTGGCAAGGTGCCAGGTTGTTTCCAAGAAATGGTAATTTAACGAGAGTGTAGCACAGTGCTATATTTTTTCTCCCTGAAAGAGAGCCCCAAATAAGCCTCCCAAGGAAAATAAAGTCCTGATAGACACAGCTGACAAAACAGTCCCAGCACATTTTGTGCAAATTTCAGTAATTCAGCTCCAGACAGCCCTGCTGCTGATGGATGCACAGTTTCCCCCCATGGCTTGCACCACTGCATCATCAGATATTCCTCCAGCCTTTTTGCCTTCCCCAGCGCACAGCCCTCAAGTGAAGGGGGGATGTCTGCAATCCCAGTGTGGGACAGGATGGAAGAAGGAACGTCTTTGGCCTCTCGGGATTCATAGGTCAATACTAAACACTTTTATTTCCACCTAGAAGCCTGCAGGCAGCCAGGACGTAGCATGTGATAGTGGCAGAGTTTGTTAGCAGCTGGGCACTCATTTACCAAGCGGCTCCAGACCCACACAGTTGATTTATATTCCTAAAAGATTGATGGAGTTATCACAAATAAATTAACTCAAAGGAGATGCAGGCAGGAATTAAGTGGTGAGAAGAAAGTGGCGGTAAGAAAAAGAAAATTAGATTAATTAAAATCAAATAGCTAAATTTTGGAAACCTCTATGTATAACAGGAGCAAAACAGAAAAAAACCAATATCAGAATTACAATTTCATATATAAACTGGTGGAGAGAAAGCTGGATTCCATCTTTCTACATTTTAACCTGCAGAATATAAGAAGGTCAATTGATGGAGGCTGTTATTCTTCACACCTGGGCATCCTTTTCATGGGAAATAATCCTCCCTCCAAAGAGAGGTGGACTTTTGAGGTTTATTTGCAAAATTATTTTAAACTTCTGGTAAATCCTGAACTAAAAGGTACTAAAGGAAACCACCACTGGATATCATCATTTGACTATTTAATAGATAGCAGGAGAATTGTTACCGTGGATCTGGCATATAGAAATCCCTTTTACACACCCAGTCACCTTCTATAGGGGTCACCAACCCTATAGGGGCTTATTTCCCACCCCTGACAACAGAGGGCAGCCTGGGGAATGACATCCTAACTAGAGGTCTCAGTTAATTGGGTACATTTAACTAAAGAGCCCAGCTTACTGCAGGGTCCCGGTCCCAGTACCCCATGAGCGTTTCTCTGTGGGAACATGGAATGAGAACTGGATACGAAGGCAAAAATTCCCTGCCAATATTTCTTCTTCAATTTCAGGTTTTCTGGCACGTGGATAAACATAACTGCCAGCCAGGATTTGGCCGTATGTGTATGACCTGTAAAATATGGCACTGCTTTCACTTGTAATAAAATACATCTGCTGTCCTTCAGCAGTCGGGAAAAGCACACCTTTTTAGCGATTTTTCCTATGTAATTTGAGTTCACTGAGCCATTTTTCCTGCTAGTGAAAATGGGCACAGCTCCAGTGCAACTGACAGAGTTTAACTCAATTAAATTCAGAATAGGACTTGATATTTTTCAAGTGTAAATAAATCCAAAGCATGTCGTGGATTGAAACATGTCAATTAAAATAAAATTGAACTAAAAATAATATCTAAGTGAATAATAAGTATATTTGTCTCATCTTTCCAGAAATTACTAGACAGTAACAACAGTGCAGATATTTCTTCCGACAAAGAGAAGTGGATTGTGAGAAGTTATTTAAATTTTGGATTAAACCAGAGTAACAAATGCTGGGTGATACTTTTCCATGGGCAAAACTGCATAGCATCAATAACAAAATATACTCTGTGGTGCTTTACATTAACAATGTGCATTTATCTACATCTTCATTTGCACTGCTAAAACATGCATTATCGTGCTAAGCAGCTACATAAATTAGCCGAAAATTCATTTTCCCTTTCCCTCCTCCAAATTGTGCTTTTATTTATTTAAATTCTAAAAACTCAGTCATCTTATGTTTTTCTGTTAGAAAAACCAAACCCAAAAGCATGCCTGCAATGAAGTCATGTACTATCCTCACAGGTGCTAGACACATCCTTGCTTCATCTGCATCCATAATAGAGCTGTTTTCAGTACAGCCGCTATCCTACATACCGTGCTCCTCACGCCTCCATCAGGTGGTAATACAGGCTATAATTATAATAAGGGTTACAGATAACAAGCTTTTCCTGTAAAGCTACTTGTTGTGTTGTGTTTCCTTTTCATTCTAGATAAAATGGTCCGCGTATTTGATAAAACTATTTAAAAAATGGGCTCTGAAACCAATCAAGTCTTGAAATGGTATGGAATGGACACAGCTTCACAGTAACCTCGGATTCTCCTAATAGAGAATATTCCTTTCCATATTCTCTTCCGCCACTCCATTTCTTTAATGGGAGAAGCAGATGCATCAGGTTCCACCCACCATGGCAGCTGACAATCAGCAGCTTCTGTTGCTTCTGTTAACATCAGTGTTGAAACTGCAGTTGACTGTAATATCTAGGACTAGAGCTCTGAGGTTAGCAAGAGGGAAGAACAGATCTCCTCTAACGCATTTCTCAGGGCTGGGAAGGACACAAAAACGACCAGAGTCTGGACCTCAGGCTTAAACTCTGACTTACACATTTCCTGAGGAAGAACCTTGTGCAATTAACTTCTTTCAAGACTTTTGTTTGAGCTATAAATACATCCCAGGGGAAATCAAAGGCTGGACCAAGGCAGCACAAATGCCACAGAGCACTTTTTTCTATGGTTAATTGCAAACCCTTTGGTTACTGATGCCCTTCAGAATATTTTTCCTCTCACCCTCAGTTAACTTATTCTCTGCACCTCTGCCGAGGAAGACCTCAGAACGCTCCCAACTCTGGACTCCTCCAGAATTTAATGAAGTTATTTGGCCTCTTCCAAGAGACTCATCTTTTTGACTCGTCTGATTTTGAACGCTGAGAAGAGGATTAATGAGACACACATGGAACTAGGGCAATGCATTGTAAAAGCAAAGCATCCTTTCCTGTCATCCTCTTAGAAAACAGGGATCGGTTTCAGTATGACTTATACTCCTTGCACTACTAAGGTCAATGGGAATTTTTGCTCGGGCAAGGATGCTCACTTAGGTCTTGAACATGCACAAGTCTGATTTTGATTAATTATTTGCTATGTACTCAGCAGGAATTGTCTTTGCCTGTCCTTTTAATCAAGAGAGACAGGCTCTTACTTCAGCCACCCAGATCTCTTTTCCCATGGGAGCAGGTTCTTCTCAATCCTGCCAGTCACCAAACCACAACAATCTCGCTTTTCTTTCATCTGTCTGAGAACACCCATCCAAACACAACGCTATCATGGAAAAGTCTACCTCAGATTGAAGACAGCCTGCAAAAATAACATAAAAGATCAAAAGTTGAGCATTAAAGATGAGGAGCAAAGAGCAGGAATAGGATTTCCAAAGGCAGCTGAAGGAACTGAATGCCTAGCTTTCAAGGTAATTCCAGAGAAGCAGAGTGCCCTTCTTCCTACTGCTCCAAGATTAAAGTGTAGAAAAATCTGGGAAACACCTCAAAACCAGGGGTATTCAGTCCGTTCGGACACTGAATTGGCTCAATGCTCAGACAGGCTCCTTCAGACAGTCTATCAGTTTGAGTCGCCTTGTCAGCCAAGTATTTGTTTTGTGTTTTGGAGCTTTGAGGTGTGATCTCGTATTTGAATATATATGCTTGCATCTGAATGTGTGTTAGACATGACGTACATAACTAAAGTGCATGGCTCAATGAATTTAAGTTCCACCAATCCTAGAAGACATCGTAAGGAATCAGGAAAAGGTTAAAAATCTTAAGATACACGGAAGTTTTTTAGTTCCCTTTCCATTACGCACACTGCTATATGTAGCAGACTGACTGACACCACATACAACGCACACAGAGGCATTTGCATCCTCCTCTTCCTCCTCCAAAAGAAGCCCTGTGCCATGAAGGCACAGCCTTTACATAGGTACAGCTTATTAAGGGTCCAATTTGCTGCACATTTTCTCCTCTAAATAGGCCAAAACAGGTACATTTTTAACTCTAAGCCCCATCATACAGTTTCTATTACAGTAAATGCAACTACTTAGTAAGCTAAATTACTTGAATTGAGAGCTTCAAGGTGAATCCCTTATGAATTCAGGTCTTCTCAATGTTCTGAGACATTCTTTCAAGCCTATTGTTATTTTCATTATAAATGCCAGCTCAGAGATGATTTTTGTAAAAGCCCAACAACTAAAGATGCTGAATTTCAAGAAAAAAAAAAATCCAAACCAAAAAACCCCACAAGCAAAAAAACCCCAATGAAACCCAACAAACAACTTTGATCTTTTCAAAGGACTAATCAGATGTCAAGGGGCTTCATTTACAAACACAAATATGTTTGCATTTGATGTATTATTACCTAGAGATCACAAGATCCTTCATATTCTCATAGAGGATCGACAAAGATTTTTTAAAAAAGCGTATTACGCATCAAATTTTGAGAGATGTGTCTCAAAAACGAAGAACGTTTTGGTTTACATTAGTTGTTTCATAGCAAGTTTCACCAAGAAGCTCTCTATAGTTATAAAGCTATAACTCCTCCCATACCTATGCATTGAATGGCTTTAGGAACTGGATAAAATTATTTAACTAGCACATTAGCATGCATTACAAAGCTTACAATTGTATAAATATAGTTTGTTGCTAGATTTTGGGGTTGGGCTTCATGATTGCAATCCCAGAACTGCAGGTCTACTAAGATGTTCTTAGTCATAGTGCAAGTAAGACTTACTAGAAGAAAACTTCTGCAGACCAGGTAACAGTCTAATTCATTTATCATTTTACAATGGTGACACAGTGATTAATTTCCAGTTGAAATACTTACTGAGAAGTAGTAATAGAAAAGGAAGAAAATGCATTTGAAAGCTAAGTAACATGATTTCCATAGCAAAACCAGCATTTAAATGTCCAAATGAAGACGAAGAAAGCTTGCACTACCTTTTCAGGAATGTCGCAATCCTCTTAGCTTGCCAAGGTTGCAGGTGCTTCATTTCCAAGGAAATAAAGGCAGATTCCATTTACTAAAAAGACAAACGGAACATAAAACAACAACATACTGACAGAAAGGTGAGTGGATTTCATCAGAGGTAAGGATTTATTTAAAAGGAAAACTTTTTTTACAGAAAACGAAACACTTCTACAATCTTGATCAACTATTTCCTCTAGATTTTCACTGTAACGTACTCCACCTATGCAGTACAAACATACATATGTAATAATATCAGTCTTCATTCATGTATCATGTTGATGTATTTCCTCTGTATGATAATATATACAAAACAATCCAGAGTTCTGAACACCTCCATCTGCTGACAAAATTTTCAAACCAAAGAAATATTTTTTTCAGCCACTGTGATCAAGCTTGCAGGAGCAAAATTTGAACATGAACGTCCAAAACTTGCGTTTCAACTACACGACCTAATCCAAAGTCCAGCAAAGACAATTTGACTCATTTACTTACTGGCCCAGTGGATCAGTCTCTTAGATCAAAGGTTTATCAGCACACGCCTTGACTGATCTTTCTTGCAGGAGTAAATCTGATGGTATGTGAGTACAATTACAATACAGCCAGAGTCTTCGAAGGAGGATATATACATTATAAAAATACAGCTGACCAGCATTTTAGAGAGAATTTAATTTCAAATTCTGTATTAGAAAAAAGAAAAGTGACCTTTACTTCCTCTGCTAACAAGCACCATAGACAAAGTATGGCTTAAGCCTTAAAATATTTATTTGAAATAGTCTGTAGTGTGTAAACGTTTGCCTTTCCTCAGAGTGAAATATTTGTATCTGAATTGTACTCATCTCTTCAGCCAAGCAGATCAGTCACGATGTAAAACGCATCCTGTAGCTCTTTCTCATGCATGCCGGGTTTGAGATTTGTAAGTCTGGAGTACTAAATTCAGAGCTATTTCTATTGGCAGTGTTGCGCAAACTAAACAAAGCTAAAGAGTGCAAGAGCACTTCTCTGGCTTTCAGTGTTTCTATATTACACTCCTGGGATATCTGAAAGCTTATCTGATTCAGGTTATTCCTTATCAAACTGCATGTGAGGAGGTTTGTTACAGAACCACACCTGGTCAAGTTTTCTTCAAAAAACTCTTTATAGAGCTCTGTCACTTTTGTTTCCATGTACTTGTTGAGCATGGAGTTTGAAAGAGGCTCCTCACAGAGCATGATACTCCTTTCTCCAGCTTCATCTCCAGAGAAGGACTTTATACTTGGCTTTCTGGGATGCTCACATAAAGGGGAATGACCCAGAGGAATATCTATGGACAGCAAAACAGGGCCATCAGGAAGCTCATCACACATGTGGTCCAAAACACAACCCGAATCACACAGATGGTCCCCCACACGGTCTCCCCCAATATGTAAGTCGGGATAGTTTTGATAAATGCTGTTGCATGACCAGGATCGATACAAATCCAACTGTTCAGTGTATTGTTCTCTTTTGGGGATATGTAAAGCTGGTGACACAGTTCCTTTAACAAGCGTTTTCTGATCTTTTGCAGGTATTTCTTTTACAGCTCTCCATTGAGGACCACTCCTGTGTTTCGTTTTGCTACTTTTAGCAGAGATCTCATCCTGCTCCACATGTCCATCAGCAAAGCCTTTAATTTTTGGGTTGTCTACAAGTTTCTGTCTCCAGATTCCCTCTTTATCCTTTTTGGATGCATGAGATTTGCAAGGCTTATCTTGATGACAGCTTTCTTTATATATGAGTCTAATTAAGATGCCTTCTGCCAACATGACGACAAGCGGGAGTAACAGTCTAATCACCAGAGTTCCATGTAGTCCTGTGGGTGAAAGAAAGACAGGCAAAGTACCTCAAACTTACTTGGACAAAGAGGAGCAATAATTTTAAAAAACCTGAACAATGCACTTTTTGTAAGGACTGCGATTTTTCTTTTTCCCTAGAATATTTATTTTTAGTAAACAGTAAACCACAATTTTCTACAATTTTAACCTCTATACCATGTCAACAAAAATCATTCTGAACTGGGCTCCTCATCTGTAATATCACTTCTGTTCCTAGGTATCTCTTCTGCATTGTGGCTAGTTAAGATAGGTCATACTTAAGAGCTGGAGAAATCAGCAGGACTGTTGTACTTGTCTATCCCTACCATCAGTTGCAAATCAACTTTTTCCATTGAAAGTCAACAATTTCTAAGAGCTAAAGAGGTGACATAGGAAGGATATCTAGATCAAATGCAGACATAGAGGTTGACACTGAATTGGCCTGAGCCCTCCCGTGAGGTGCTAAGGAGCTTCAAAAGATGCTGATAGTTCTTCAGGACTGCATCCAAAATGCAGTTTACATACACAAGTGTTTTTAGAGTCCCTCTTAATGTTGATTTTAAAAGATATAAATTTGTCTTCCCCAATAGTGAAGTAATGAGTAGTATGTTTGTGCATCTATAAGCTCCACAGTTTTACTAAATGCACAGGAAAAGCTAAACAATAAAATAAATTGTAAATAAAATAAAACCAAACAAAATAATCTACTACGTTTAATGATTCCTTATCATTCCTTTTGAATTCACCTACTGTTGAAATCAATGGGAATCTTTCCATTTAGAGCTAAGGCTGACCTAAGCTAAGGAAAAGATCATCACAACTCCTCTTTTGGAGGAACTGGAAAGATGAACACAAGAAAATCTCTGTTCTTCAAATGTCTTTTTAATCTCTGCATAATTCAAGTACCTTCACACACCTCTAGTGCGCTCATGGTTTGAAACTGGGGGGAGAGGCAAGGGATGAGGCAGTTATAATGAAGAGCACACGGTCAGTCTCCCAAAGAACATAACATACTGCTATGATGCTTGAAGCACACCAAAAAATCTACCTACATCACAGACAATTAATGTTCAATACTTTTCACAATGCTGCCAATTTACATCAGTAGTAATGTCACACAAGGCACTAGATAGCTCTCCACACAAACAAAACTTCTGCAAATTTAATATGATATTCGATATATAACCTGAAAGATCCTCCTCAGTCTACTCACTTGCTTCTAACTATCAGCAACCAAACCATATACTCTGACTTACTTGTTCTGCAATGAAACTTGATACACTGCATCACTTTTTAATCCCATTACTCCTTCCAGAAAGCTATTGTAAAACTCCAGTTACTTGAGAGACGGAAAGTTTCGACTTCCCTCCTAAGTTTACACATAGCCACAGTACAACTGATTTTTTCTTTTCTGGGGTTCTTTTTAGGTTAAATTCCCTCCCTGAAGCTGAAGGCAACACTGGAATTGTAATATGCCTGCAAGTGAGACCAAAGCAGATGAGAAAGGCAGTACACCATGCCTTCTCCTGGTTACACTGGCAGAACTGTTCGCTTTATCTATGGAATCATTTACATACGTTAAAAAAAAAAAAAAAGCAGGACATTTTCTTAAGCATTTAAGGAGCATAGGAAACCAGGTGCCATTTTCAAAAGAGACAAGAGTACTTGACAGTCTAAATCTTGCTGAACATCGATGGAATTTGGAATGCTGCATGCTCATTTGCTTCTGAAAAAGAGGACGCAGGTACCCAGATCCCTACATGCCAGAAAATTTTACTGTGTTGCTTTGAAAATGCTCATAGTGCTCATGTAAGAGCTAGAATATGGTAATCTTAGTAAAATTGCTCTCTTTCAAATAAAGTAAATGGTGCCTGCATCCTGGAAAAGAGCACAAGGGGAAAAAACCCAAAGGCACAAAAAGCCTAGACTTACCAATCCTAGTAGGGTAAGAGAGGCAGATCATCACATAGCCCAGAACTCTTACTACAGCTGCTGTAAGAGAATGGATTCTTACATGCTCTTTCTTCACCGCTGTCTGTGTGGAAAAAAACCTGACATACGCGTGATTTAGTTCCTCTTCTTTTCCCTTTAAAACAGAAGTGATCCCACTGGAAAAGTGACAGCAGGTCTAAAAGAGGATGTTGAAGAAGCCATGAATTGAGATGTTTCTGACTGGTGCAATGCTGACGAGTTGCTAACTGCCATACTACGTCATTCAAAAACAACAAAGACTATGAAAGGTCTTTGGGTGCCTGAGCTTCACCAGGCTGTTCAAAATCGAAACTGAATTCCACCAAACACTTCTGTCTACAGAAGTTCAGTTTTGTTCCATCACCCACCTGACTTACAGAGGCGATGTTAATTACAGCATTTCCCCTTTTGAAACAAACAGCTAAATTTATAGTCTTGCGACCTTCTTCTGATGAGGAAAAAGTTGACAACTTCTTTTCATCAAGATGTTGATGAAATCTCATTTGTCTATAAAATGCAAATATTGAGAATGTGCCCTCTGAAAGCAGTAGCCATCAGACAGCCATGGACAATCTTGTTGCTCACTGACCAAAGCCACTTTCTCTGGGCTCAGAAATTACCTCGGCCCCAACGCCATGTGCGAGGCGCCCCCACAGTTTTTTTAGTGTGTCCTTCTCACAGAAGCTGAAACTGAGCTCATGCCGCAAACTGCACCATTCCCCCAGCACTAGATACAGTCCGTGGACAGCCTGGAGAGTCTTCTGTCAATTCCTTTTCTAAATTTCCTGTTTCTCAGAACATAAAAAAAAAATAAAAATCAGAAGCTGAATCTCATCCAGGTACTAGACAAAAGCTGTTAAATAGATGCTGCTTAGTGTAATGATAGGAGCAAGGCATGAATGTAAAATAAAACTAGAGTGTAAAGATAACATTACAGCAACATATTGATTGCAACCCATCATTCAACATGTTTTGGCAGCAAAATAACGATGCGCCTTAGAAATGAATTAATGTAAGACCTGAGGTAACTATGTCCATATAGGTCCAATGGAGCCTCTTTAGAGTTATTCCTCCTCTCCTTATCACTTATATTTCACAAAAGACTTCCATTTTTATGAAGGCAGAATGACAGCTATTTTTATTCCCACTGACTTTACATAAAACCCATTTCATATCTAAAAGCTGTTTAAAATTACTTTATTTTTAACCATGTTACATGACATTTCTGCCACAGTAGATGTGGTTGTGACTTCAACGGAGTGATCCTGCCCCCCGTCTTGGAGGGGACCAAACCCCACAGGAAACAGGGTGCTTCAAATTCCAGGTAGTTTAAACCCTGCCTCTTTCATGGAGCTTATAATTACTGCCAGCTGCAGCCCTGGCTTTTGTGCAGCAGTTTCAACAAAACACGAAGTAACAGAGAGAGGGGGAAGCAGGAGAAATCGAGGTAGTTAATTAGTGTTGAATGATTAAAATGAAATCACCTCTCATTTCAGTCGTAGTCAGGTGTCAAATGCATCAATATCCATGGAAATTAATATATTTCTATCAATAAGATCTTACAACCCCCCCCCTTTATTTACAAGAATAAAATCAGAACAAGATCGAACCAAAGTTATTTCAGAAGCTGAGAACAGGCTGCAGTTAAAAGAAACAGTCAGTGAGAGAAGGATGTCTGAATCCTGAGGCTGAACTTAAAGCAGAACATATAAAGAAAAATAACATTGACTACATCATACAAGTATGGAAAAAATAAATAATACAGTGCAGTGTGTCACCATACAAAATTATCGCATTACATGAACTACAGTGGCATGTAAACAGAGTCGCTTATTTCAGCCCAGACTACCTATTTTATGTGTGTATAAACGTGAAATACAAGCTGACTGCATCAACTGGTGAGGTTTTTCCTGCGTTTTTGTGTGTTTTTTCCAAGCACAGCCGTCGCAAGGCTTTTGTTTTCCATGTGAGCCAGCAGTACCTCACTCGAACCCCAGCTGCCCGCAGTTTTCAAACACCTCCCCGCGCAGCAGCTCCCCGTCTACCCGAAGGCCGGTTCCAGCCCATCGGTGACGCCTCTTGTGCCCGATTTCACCACTCGCAGCCGCAAACCGAACCCGGCCGCCCCCCCCTCCCCGCCCCGCGCTGCCACCTCCCGGCGGCAGGAGGCGGCCGGCACCGGCCGGGCCGCGCAGGGGCCTGGCGGCCGCCGGAGGGCGCTCGCGCCCCGGGGACGCCACAGTATTTGGTCGGTTTTGGAGAGAAAGAGGCCGGCTGTCCCCGCGCGGCAGCGGGCGGGAGGCGCGGGGCGGCCGCAGGGGAGCGGGGAGGCTGTGCCAGGAACGGACACCGGCGCTGAGGGAGGGGGCCTGAGTTGAGCTGGGCCGTGCCATTCCCGGGAGGAGGCTACGGAGAAGCCCGGGGAAGGCTCCGACAGCGCCTCCCGGCGGAGCCCAGCGCGAATCAGACCGCGCTACCGCTTCGCCTGGGCCCGCCGGCCTGAAGTACCGGAGGGGGCGGGCCTTCCCGCTGACTGACAGGAGGAGCGGCCAATGGCAAGGCGGGGCGGGCTCCCCTCGGTGGCCGCGTGGCGGTTGGTTGCCGCAGCAACGGCAGGAGGCAGTGGCCGGCGCGGGGCCGCGGGCGCCATTAGGGTCCGTCAGACCGGCGTGGCCGGGCCCGGGAAGGTGAGCGGGGGCCGGGCGAGCCCCTCGGCTGCCCCCGGCCCTCCCGGTGAGGGGCAGGGAGGCCGCAGGCGCTCGGGGTTGCGCGGTGACGGGGTGCGGGACGAGTCGCTGGGTGTGTAGGGCGGGGGGGAGGGCGGAGCCGCCGGCCGGGCCATCCCGCCCCCGCCTGGTCCTTCCGCTGGGCCGCAGCCGAGGGGAGCGGGGCCGGAGCGCGGTCGGTGCGTGCCGCTGCCGGGCTTTGCCACCCCGGGGCGCGGCCTTAGGCCTGCGCAGGTTGACTTGGTTTTAGCGCCGCGTTCGTTCGTGGTTGCGAACCGCAGGCCCGGGCGCCGCCTGTTCGCATTGACTAAACCATAACTCGCCCTCCGGGCTGGGAAAGGACTCGAAAGGCATCTGCAGTCAGATGGGAATGACACTGCCCTTGAGAGCGTGTTAATGATGTTGCTCCTTTTCTTTCTTTAAAGGATTTCAAGATGTTACACCCAGCAACTGAAAATGAAGATGTCTCCAGGTTCCCAAAGATGTCAACAGACAAATCTGAGCGAAGGAATTGCTGTATAAAGGACCAATTTTGGCACTTGATGGTTCATGAATGCAACATACTACATACATGTACTTTGCATGCCTAGAACACTCAGGGTACAGCACGCAGCTCCTGCGTAACGCAGCGATTTCTACTTCATCATCTTAAGCCGACTTCTAGAATCCCTTTGCATTTCCCAAAGTTTCTCCAAAAGTTTACCAATACAAATTGTTAATAATAAACTTTTCCATCTAAAATATTCTGCCAAGATCCCATGATATGGCCAAATCAAAGAATACTTCTGCGGGAAATTCACTAAAAGATAATTACTTGGCAATTAATTATTCATAGAGTGGGATTATTTTGTGTAGGGAGTGCTATCGGATCTGTTCAGGTGGGCTTCACACACCAGCTTTTTTCTATGCCAAGTGTAATTCATTTCAAGAACAAGTGCAGATGCTGCCATGATCTCTGTGAGAAGGGTTGGGGGGAAATGGCCACGGAAGGAATGCAGTGCTGGTACTCAGATACGCAATGGGCTACGTGGGTATAAGCAATGAGTAAATGCCTTTGTTTTCCCTGTACACCTTGAATCCGTTCTGTGTCAGAGGCTGGGGATGGTAAGGAAACGTGAAGGCAAAATGCCTCTCTCTAGGCAGTACCATACATGCTTTCCCTCTGTTGTATTTACATCACAAAAAAACGCTGAAAAAGCAAGACTGGCAAAAGAGGAAAACACTGCGTCAGGGAAGCACAAAGTCAGGAAACCTTAATGGCTTGTTCCCAGGTAATGAGTTGTCTCTGGTTTTTTTTAAACTGGCTTTTAAAACTCTCTTGCCATAATGGGGAAAACAGGAGAGATGAGGTCTGATCAAGTTCTTAGCACAGGTTATTCACCAGTCTGAATCTATTACATTAATGGATTTAAATTAGTCCTTTGAAAAACGTTTATAATTACATTGGTTTTTGGCAAGTCTTATTTCTCGCATTTCCCAATTTGTGGGCCTGAGTGCACAGAACTAGCTCATACCTTTTTCTCCTGTTTAAAAAAAAAAAAACAAACCAAAACCAAGCAAACAAGCCCCCACACACACAAAACCAGAAACTCAAGACACAGAATAGATCTTTTTATAAGCTCTGTGTGTGTGTGTGTATATATATTTAGACATACACACACACAGAGTCTCTTACAAGTAATTGAGCTGCTGAGGAGCCCAAGAGCCGCTCATTTACTCACCTACTTCTGCTGCCTGCAGCTCCGCCTCCAGTAAAGGCATTCTGGGCTTTGTCTTTGCGAAGGTAACCTGCACCGACTCTCTCAATAAAGCCTCTTCAATAAGGGGCCAGCGGGCACCTATCTCCACCGTACACACCTCCAATTTGTATTGCCAGACAGGTCTGCCATGTGAAGTGCGTCCAGCACGAGCCAAATGATACAATTGGGCTTTACAGAATTTCCCATTACATACAGATTATTAAATGAGAAATGAATAAAAATCCCACATTAACTGGTAGAAAAGTTTATTATTACAGCACACACCATTGTAACTTGAAACAGCAATTTAAGTAAAACATAAGCACACATGCAGTTTGGTTTTTAAACAGATTTTTGAAAACAATTTGTATTGAGCTTTACATGAATGAATAACAATTTGGGGTTTTAAGACTTTTTATAAACAAGAAAAACAGATTTTTCTGGGTTATACAAGTGAAGCGTATATACAGGGAGAATAAATGGGATTCACTGTAATTTAGAAATGGCATCAGAAGCCCTTTTACCTTACAGCATGGACCATTTTTTAAGACACTAGAGAAGGGCAAGTAAGTGAGGGACAAGCAATAAACAGTATTAAAAGACATCAACATAACTGACTGTTCTCGGTTGTGCTTTCGNCTGGCAAAAGAGGAAAACACTGCGTCAGGGAAGCACAAAGTCAGGAAACCTTAATGGCTTGTTCCCAGGTAATGAGTTGTCTCTGGTTTTTTTTAAACTGGCTTTTAAAACTCTCTTGCCATAATGGGGAAAACAGGAGAGATGAGGTCTGATCAAGTTCTTAGCACAGGTTATTCACCAGTCTGAATCTATTACATTAATGGATTTAAATTAGTCCTTTGAAAAACGTTTATAATTACATTGGTTTTTGGCAAGTCTTATTTCTCGCATTTCCCAATTTGTGGGCCTGAGTGCACAGAACTAGCTCATACCTTTTTCTCCTGTTTAAAAAAAAAAAAACAAACCAAAACCAAGCAAACAAGCCCCCACACACACAAAACCAGAAACTCAAGACACAGAATAGATCTTTTTATAAGCTCTGTGTGTGTGTGTGTATATATATTTAGACATACACACACACAGAGTCTCTTACAAGTAATTGAGCTGCTGAGGAGCCCAAGAGCCGCTCATTTACTCACCTACTTCTGCTGCCTGCAGCTCCGCCTCCAGTAAAGGCATTCTGGGCTTTGTCTTTGCGAAGGTAACCTGCACCGACTCTCTCAATAAAGCCTCTTCAATAAGGGGCCAGCGGGCACCTATCTCCACCGTACACACCTCCAATTTGTATTGCCAGACAGGTCTGCCATGTGAAGTGCGTCCAGCACGAGCCAAATGATACAATTGGGCTTTACAGAATTTCCCATTACATACAGATTATTAAATGAGAAATGAATAAAAATCCCACATTAACTGGTAGAAAAGTTTATTATTACAGCACACACCATTGTAACTTGAAACAGCAATTTAAGTAAAACATAAGCACACATGCAGTTTGGTTTTTAAACAGATTTTTGAAAACAATTTGTATTGAGCTTTACATGAATGAATAACAATTTGGGGTTTTAAGACTTTTTATAAACAAGAAAAACAGATTTTTCTGGGTTATACAAGTGAAGCGTATATACAGGGAGAATAAATGGGATTCACTGTAATTTAGAAATGGCATCAGAAGCCCTTTTACCTTACAGCATGGACCATTTTTTAAGACACTAGAGAAGGGCAAGTAAGTGAGGGACAAGCAATAAACAGTATTAAAAGACATCAACATAACTGACTGTTCTCGGTTGTGCTTTCGTTGTTCAGACAGAAAAAAGTTCATCCGATAAATGGCAAGCAAACAGCCTTCTTGCAAACCACTCTTGAAAGAATTCAGTTATTGGTTTCCTTTACAGCACGTGAACTGAAGTCTGGGATTTGGGCAAATCCTAGTGCAGTTTAGGGGCTGCAAATACATCTTCTGTAACTCTACAGAAGCTCTTCAAGGCAGTGCAGAACTTCAGCATGTAAAGCTTACAAGAATGTACCAGGCAAATAGAGAAGGCCAAAGTGAATAGTTTTAGTTTAAAAATTTATCCTACACTGCCCTGTGGCAACACAAATATTAAATTACATAGTTCCCCTGCTGTGAGCAGCATAAAGCTAATTAATTACACATTGCGAAAAAAGCAACTGAGACGGTTTGGCAAGCTCTGCAGGCATGGGGTGAAGCCGATATGCCCTGTCCGCTTTCAATTTGTAGCTGCCTTGGGGAAAGAGTGGGAAAGCAGGTTAATTGGGAAGTGTATTCAGTGCTCTCCCAAAACCCCCAAAACCTCCCAAGACTATTTGGTGTAGGTGTATCCTAAGTAATTAAAACCCATTAATTGCAACAGGTGAGAGATCCAACCCAACAGACCTAACATGCAGCAGCAGCAGCTCACTTTGTTGTACAGATCCTGTACTTTTAAAATAAAGCAGTATTTTCATTTGGAAACCACTTCGTTCAACTTACGGGCCCACTTCAAACCGTGAACAAAACATGCAGAGAAGTCAGTTGTGTGAGAAAGCATTCTAAAACAACTTTATTGGAATGATACAGGAATGGTTAATATACAGGTTAAGTCCTCAATGTCTGCCTTCTACACAGGAAAGAAAAATACAGACGTGAACAAATTCGGTTCTTGTGCCCATCATTACCCTAACACAGGTACGGGAAACAGAAAAATAGCAGATAGGCAACACATTCCTAGCACTCCTAAATTCATGCAAGATATCTGCATCAAAATGAATGCAAGTTTTCCACGCAGTCACACAACAAAGAGATATTTTCAATATTTTTCAGTTTGTGTTGGTGCCTTGTTCCCCAGACAAAGAAATAATTCACTATGTCTCAACAGAGCTTTCTTAGGAATGCTGACACAGTTTGAACGCTACCATATGGCAGGGGTGAGGGACGAGACGAGGGAAGTGACTTTGCTTTCTTAAACTTGGCAATTTTCTTGACCGTCAGAAACAGAGATTCACCTTGCTTCAGAATGTTTTGGGTCGCTGAACTGACAGAATTTGGCAGCAACTTTCAATTACAGCTTCTCCAAAATAATGACTGTAATTCCCAAATCTTACACTAGACTTTCCTTACACAGGAAACACAGCAAATTGGCATGAGTCTAGCGACTTGTGTGTCAAATTCCACTTTCTTCACAAGGCTTCACTTAGTATTCTTACACACTTTCTCAAAAACTTGATCACTAGTTCAGACATAAAGATTATGCCAATATTAAGAAAGAAAAAATCACCTTGGTTCAGAAGGAGGAGTCATAGTGAACAACAACAATGGGACACTGGACTTAAAACATAGCCTAACTTCCATCCTCAAAAGATCTTAAAAATAAATTTCACTAAAGTTCAGTAATTACCGAGAAAGCTTGTTAATGAAAAAGCACAAATGCGTGTGTTAATCTCGAAGGTAAGGCGACATTAATCTATCCCTACGCCTTTCAATACAGCGCTTGCTTTTGCAAGGACAAGCTTCAAACTGACTCCCAGGCTCCCAAATCAGAAAAAGATAAAACATGAATTAAATGCCATTTTAACTAACTTGGTTCCATGCTGGACCCTGCTTCACTCGGACGTCGGTGGAAGTTTCATCACGAGCTCTCCAGAAGCAGAGCTGCTCTGCGACCAAAACAGGTTGCTGCATTTCTCTTTTAACAGATAGTGACAAAAATCATCGGTTGTGGTGAAGGGAACAAAAGCCCCAAGGAAATGTTGGTGAGGGAAGTATTTAATTGCTGCACTTTAGAACAGCTTTGAAAACCTAAGTTTTTACTTTTATCCTGTTCCTAATTTCAGACTTCAAAACTATGGACGGTAATCCATTTTAGAAAGTATTTAAAAAGCGCTGCACACATTTTACAGCATCAGTGTAAAGTAACTGGATGGTGATGATAAGCTGCAGCCTTCTGCAGATCTGTTTCTCTGTCTTCACAAAGCAAAGAAAACCAAAATGTGTCTGTGCAGAGCCATTCGAATGATTCTCTAACTATAGCAAGGAATAATTCTCTTTCTTACTGTCTTTTGACGTCTTTTGGGGAATACGTACATTATATGGTGCAAAAGGCATTTTAAATTACCCACACACTTTTTAACCCTGTTTCTTACCCTTCAGGGCACTTGCAATTATTTGTATTTTTGCAGAACATGACCAAGAAATACGGACTATCTCATGAGCGCTGGGAGAACAGACAGGTTAATATTGCACATGGTAAATTCACCAGTACAAGAGTCTTCAATAGATTTGCGATTCCTGTAATGACTTCATGATATGGCAGTAACAATGGGAAAAAAGTTCTGAAACCTTAAAAAAAAAAAGTCTTGCTTAATTACAATAGTTCTTGCTATTCAAACATTTATTTCCTCATTTGAAAAAATACTATATGAATCTAATGCCTACTTGAACATGCAGTAAGATGCCTAATGCTATAAGCAGTGTGAACTGGTATTTTTGTAGAGAAATACATTAAAGGCTTTCTTTCACCCTTACACAGGTAAGGAAATGCCATTTCTGGCCGTTTTGGCTTATTTGCAACATTGCCTGGGAATTAGTGCATTCTTCACTGAGGTGCACTGGATCTTGCACGCAGACGTGTAATCGAGTCATGTTTAGGCAGCTGTGTGATGAACTTGCCAATGGAAAGGCTGTCCATTGCCCAAATCCCTTTTTCTTTGTCAGAAGAGCCCACACGGATCATTTAAATGAGAAATACATGGCATTATTATTTTTTTTTTTATCATCTGTACATTGTGTTACAATACAAATCTTAAATATTCATTCTACAAAAGAACAAACACAACTTTCAAAAGTGACTACAATGGCTATAGTACACAATACCACCTACAATTTCATCTGAAACCAGAAAAGACACTGAAAAATTACTGTGTAATTCAGTAACATTTTTGAGGCAACTCAGGCACTAAAGTTAGTATCTGACATGGTTTTAGATGCTGTTTTCCATATTTTAAATAGTTGGATCTCTAGCGATAACCCCATCTGTATTATTAGTACTAAAATAGTTTCTTTACACAAAATGGACGAATTGCCAAGACAGTTCAAACTACGTGAAAATCATTCCTGTCTAATTGCTTCTGTTTCCTATGCTTCCAACTTTGAAATTATACACTTTGTGCTTTCTACCTTTATGTTCACATTTTCATCTTGTGTTCAAATTTGTATTATGTACGGTGAATGCTGCAAGCACCAATCAAATGTTAGAAATCACATCTACATTTCTTGAAGCAGAGACAATTGTACTATTTTATAAAAAGCTGTGGAAATTCCCTTTACAGAACATTTAAGGCAGTTGAAATTCATGCTTGCTGCTTTGCCAGTGCTTCAGCTTCCTGAAAAAGCAGAACAGAATTGCAACTATTAGTACTTTATGAAAAGCCACAACATACACATACCTGTGTTAGGCACCAACATACAACATAATCCCGTATTGCTGCAATTTTTGTTAAGAATTGAGCAGCACTGAACCCAAGTTGAGAAAAATCCCTGCTGCCTATGATGACATTATAAAACAAGCCCCGTACAGTGCTGGCCTTAACTCCCATTCTGAGCTAGCTCAAGTAGGACCTGCAGGAATATTCCAACCTGTGACCATGGCCAGTTTTGACAATAAAAGTTCAAAACAAAAGATCAGGTATAATGAGTTCTCCTTCTCTTCATGTTAGGACAGAAGAACTATTTAGAGATCAAGGATTATATGGTTAAATGAAAAAGGAATTCTTAATTAATAGAAGTCTCCATACCAAAAAAAAAAAAAAAAAAAGAGGTCACAGCAGAGACACAATTTATGTTCTGACCTGAACCCTACCAAGTGACCAAAACCCAGCATTTAGCTTTTGCCTTCTAGAAGGGTGATGGGAGCAGCCTGCGAGTCCTTAGTCAGAGAGAGCTCGGAGCTGTTCCAGCAGAAGACCCACATGCGAGCTCTGTCCCGGGGCTGGCAGCAGGTCAGTCCTGGCACCAGCGCTGCTGAGTAATCCCCGCTCACCACTGGGGGGGGAAGCGAGCCAGGACGCGCTCCTTGGGAACTGCTCCTGCCTACCACCATCTCTCCATGACCAGGGCTGCCAACCCACAGCTCTTCGAGGGACCTGGACAGATCTCGTGCCCTTTGGCTACAGGAAAACATTCCTATGAAGGAACAGCTGAAGCAGTTTAGCAGACATACCATCTAACCTCTAACAATTCTCAGTATGTTTCAGAAGGAACATTAGAAAATAACAGCCTGCATTTTTCAGTCTTTTTTCAGTCCTTGTAAGGTGGTCACAAGTGGGAACAGAATGACAACAGAAGAAATGCAGAAGGAACTTTTTTCTGAAGATGGTTCCTACAAGTGGACTGAAGGTTAATTTAATTACCTGTTAGCAGCAACACGGCCTACAAAAAGATGAACAGTCACAGTGCTCTCACTGCAACACTTCAGGGTGGACAGTGTGGTTTATTTTAAAGGAAAAAGTTCGACATCTGCTAAACTCAACTTTTATGTAATGGAGTTGTTTGCTTTGGTGACTGTGTAGAAATACTGAACAGTCTCAACAACATCATTGTTAACATGAGCCAGGATGCTAAACGAATAAAAAACAGGAGGAGGAAGGACTAAGAAGGGAATTTCCAAGAAGCCTGTACGACTCGTAGGAGAGGGGACACAGCGGGTGACCCCAGCCTGCAGGGCAGGAAGTACCACGCATGTCTCCGTTATCTTAGACGTGGTGGATCGCTCTGGTTTTCCTGGCTATCTGCCCAAGCGCGTCGCATCGCGCTGCCTTTTAACTGAGGGGCGTGGGAACAGCCTTGCTGGGCCTGCTGGCTCGGGTCTGCCGTGCTCCCAGGCTGCGGCTCCACTCCTCTGGCCGCATGTCACAGGTCACAGAGCAGAGCCGGGATGTCACCGCGCACCCACGCTGCTCGTGGGAGGGCATCTTGTCAGTTCATGGCAGAAAAGGCAGGTGAAAAACAAAGAAAAAATTAAAAAGGACCGCAAAGCCTGGGGGAAAAAAAAAAATGTGTTTCATGCTCTCTAAAAGACAAGCAGTTCTTTGAACGGTAAGAAAGAGGAAATGGTTCCCTTGGCTTTGTAACAACTGCATTACCCAGTTGCAGGCACTACAGATGGGACATCTAGCTTTTTTTTTCTTTTTTTCTTTTTTTTTCCCAGAAACTGCAGGACAAAGTACTTATCTTCCAAATAGGCAGTAGTAAGCTGGAGAGATATTTCCCTCATCTCCAGGAAAGGGGGTACAAATAACTCAGGGAACATGCTAACCTATTTGTCTTGAAGGTCAAACACCACTTCCTTGGGTGTGGCTCTGCAAATTACCTGGGAGAGGCTCAGCTTTTCAGATTTGACACTATCCCACTTTCATACTTTTCCTTATTTCCCTCAAGACCTTCACTGAGCATGCTCTCAGTCCTTAAATAATTAACCACAGCCTTCAACTCACAAAATCCTCTCCCTTTAAAACTCACTCATACTGCCTGAAGTAGGGATATTTAAGATAAATTGAAAGCCAACCTTTCCCAGGGTTTGTAGGCCCAATTGTACTCTCAGTGCTCAAAGCACAAACCAAACCAAATTAGGGCTCAGTAATGCAGGAGTTACTTGCATCTCCCATGCTCACTTCTAAGCCCTTCTTCTTTAGCATTAATATTGGACCTTTGTGTTCAGAGTCAACTAACTTTTCAAATCTCTCATGATATTTAATTGAGGTTGCTCTCAAGGTCCTCTCCTGAAAATGCACACAGGTTGATTCCAGACTCCTTCCATTTTATGTAGCAACATACACAGATGAAAGGCCATTAACTACGATACTATATCCAAGCTGTGTGCAGCTATGCTGTAAATACCAATTTTAGCATCTACAAATCAGTCTCTCCTCCTCAGCAGCAGGCAATCAGCTTGATTTGACATCATGTAATTGTGGGACAGACACCAAAAGTCAGACCAGCAGCAGAATGCACTGGGTACAAGGTCACTTAGGCAAAGGTTATCTTCATCAACTCAAATGCACCTCCCCAGGCTGTAGGAAGCAATATGAAAATTCACCAAGTACAACTGCATTATATTTCTCCTTTTTAAAACTCACCTTTTGCTTAGGTGAGGACAGAATCAGAGCATCCCTGAGGACAGAATCAGAACAACTAACAGCCATGCAGACTGCTTCTGCAGTCTGACAGGTTAAGCAAGCAGTGATGTTCATAAATGTTACACAGACAGATGACCTGATTCATTATGGCAACTGCTCTCCAGTACCACTGCACTTCCCAGATCTCATCCGGGAGGGGGAATGCACAGGCTTTCCTGCGTCCCATGGTCTCAGGGCTGCATTCTCACTCCATCCTGCATACACTTTTGTGCAGCACTGTGCAGATGCTCCAAGAAACTTAAATATTTAAGACTTACATGACTATTTCACTGTGTACAGCTGGCCTTCTGATGCCCACGACTCATGATGCTGGGGCATAAATCACAGGTTTTGGTCTCTGCAACTCTCTGTACGAGGCAGAGTTTTTCCTCGCTACACCGTGTGCATTAGTGGAGCTACTGCTAGAAATTAGTCTGGCTCCCGAAACTGCTTCAGTCTGATCTGTGACTTGTAATGGTCACTACTGATGGATCACCATCCACCTTTAAAATTAGGTCTCTTAGTGATGTGCACAGCATGACCTTCAGCTCTTACATGAATAAAGTTGAAAGGAACCGGCGTGTTTATCCACCGGAACAAGAAAGCTGGAAGTGACCTGGAGGATCCTGCTGCTGTCAAGTGAAATGCATAAAGCAGGCTTGTCCTATCCTATCGAAATCAAAAGGAGAATTCCAGTCCATTGCATCCACAAAGCAGCAACCCAGTTTGTAATTGGCAAAGGAAAACAAGGCTTCAGATAACAAGCTGGAGGAAAAAATTACTCTGAAGCAAGAGCACATTATTTCAAAAACAGTGACTCTGGTTTCAAGGTATTTCCCAGGACAAAAATCCCATCAAAACTTCACACAAATTAAGTTTTTTCACTGAACTGAAATAATTCTTTGGTTTTGTGAAAATTTTTTTCATCTAGATTTTTTGTGCCTTCTTCAATGCAAATATTAACTACTCTTTCACTTGTTCCCAGTGTGTAGAATAAAAAAACCAAAAATCCAATGGTAAGAGACAATTATTACTAGTGAAGAACTTGACCCAGCTCTTCTTTCCAAAGCAACAAAAGCTTTTCCATGAACTTAAAAAGGAACAGGGTGGCTCTGCAGTGAGGATACCAAAAAAGCATCTGTGCCGAACACTGAGGTTTTCTGGTAGAAGGAGTGAGAGGAAGATGCCTCCAGGGAACACAGCATCCGCCAAATAAACCAGCACATTACATTGGCATGTTGCTGCGGTGTTGAAGCCTCAAAGCTAGTCTCTGGAGACTGAGTATCAGACCAGCAGGTCGATCGATTGGGGTAGCCACAGAACACATACAATATCGTACTATGAGCAGAGAAGAATAAGGTGTAAAATTACAGGTTGTGGTTTACTGTGAAAAACGTGCACACCTACCTTTGAACCAGGTGGCGCAGTCAAGCCTAAAAAGGCATATACTGCATTGTTCTCTCGCGCTTCAAAGAAAGCTTCGTAGTCCTTCACCACGGGAGTCAGGGAGGGGGGTGGAAACAAAAGAAGGATGAATCGTCAGAAATACTGGCAGCTCAATTTGGTGTGTTACCCAGCCCACACCGAGCAAACTGCTTCCTGTGGCTGAATGCAAAATTCAGAATGTCACCTCAGATATTTCTCATTAGCACTAATACCATATAAACTGTACTGTCTGAAAAGTGACAAGCCAGAAATTTCACTATTTGTAGCAACAAGATGCTGCTGTGACGTGTTTCTGCCTCTCCCAGAGGAACAGCCTCCATAGCAAGGTAGTTGCTGTCACTGCTGTGGCCTGGATGTCCCTCCTGCAGGAGCAGGCTGAGCCTGTACCTTGTCATCAAAAGAACTGATGTGCACAGGTGCCACTGCTGATGACTGGCGAATAACGGCAACTGTGCAACCATGGACATTACCTCTTCAACCTGTTAAATTTAAACCTGTAAACTGAGAGTACATCCTTTCCCGTCATGTTTCCCATTAATGATTAGTCTATGCAAATGAAGAAGATGAGGTAGGACTATTCATTGTATTCAGTGCACTACGCTTGCTCTAAATATGCACACGGCCACCTCCCAAGAAAAGTAAGGTAAAAACAATGAAACAATAAAAGAAATATCCATGCTTCCTTCTCTGTTCTTTCTTGTATTTGAGGCACAGTGTAGCTCTCTACAGAGTACAAACAACACAGCTTAGCTGTCTGCTAAGTTAGGAAAGAGCACGCAGAAAGGCCACAGCGTGGCTCAGCAACAGCAGTTGCCAAACACCGACCAAACGAGCCCAGAAGGTTTGTGGAAATCCACCGTTGTCCGAGTTACCACATACGTCCCTCACTCCAATTGCCAAACTCAGCACATATCTGTCCTATGACTTTCCTTCTCTCCCTTTGTAACTGGAGCAACAGTACCAGCTTTCTCCAGCTTTACTGGGGAATGTTTTGATGCAGGAGTCCTGGCTGAGAGACCCAAGGCACGGCAGCAGCTCAGAGCAGGCTCAGTCTCAGGCTGAAGTCAGGGAGACAGCTGCCATTAAGGGCATGCTGCTTCACGTGCTTGTCTGTCTGGTCAGCAAAAGCCTCAGAAATAGCAAATGCTCTTTGAAAATAGCAGCGTGTTCAGAGCAGGGGCAGCTCTAAGAAGAGGCTGTTGCAGCTGGAACAGAAGAAAGTACAGGGAACAGAGGATGCAAACTGCCTAGAGATCAGGGATGTCAAATTATTGTTCGATTTATACACGCAGCATTCGGGTGCTAGTTTCATAAAAATGTGTATGACTATGTTAAATCCTCCCTGAAGCCCTTCTGCTGCCAGTACTGGGGCTGCTTGATAACACAGGGGTGTTTATCTTGCTAGTACATAGTCCGGCAATCTGCTTTGTAGCATCTACCAGGAAAGGAATGCTTGTGACTTAGGAGCAGGGTTCATGCCAACTTGCACGGCATCTACAGTTACAGCCTTTCTGCTGTGTACAGGCCAATAAAAGTCAATTTGCTCATTACTCTGCCAGTTATGCTGCATCAGATGAAACAGACAGGGAAGTTCATGCTTGAGGTGGATCAGATAAAGACATAAAGAGGTTCAAGCATGTGGGCACAGAATTAACCTTCCTGAAGGCTAAACTGTTGTAACTTGAATCCAGCTACACCATTTGAATGAACCTCAAAAGTTCAAAGTGACATCATTTTGGGGATGAAATAAACCCCTAGCAAGAACTGATCTGAATCATCTATACCCCTCTCCCTAAAATAACCGTATACAGAACTGTGAGGGATTGCAGCTGGGGTTACATTAGAAGCATCTCTGATAAGTAAGCATCCAGATCTAGGTGCATACAGCTTTTTCTCTGCCTGTCCCACACCACTGCATTTTAATGCCCTGTTCTGCTGCACAGCTGCAGCAATGCAGCAGCAATTTGGCAATGTTTCACTGGTAAAGGACAACTGCACAGTGATCTACTTGCATCCCTAAAGCTCTGGCACACCATGGGAGAAAGGTGACACTGTTGCAACTGGAGTTCCTACTCCAACAGAAATATTTGCCTCTTGTTGTTTGTTTGTTTGGTTTTAAAGGGAGATAATTGAACAGAGATTTTCATCTCTTTGTGCCTAGCCCCTTCTCATCTTTCAGCTGCAGATAACTATTGATCATGACGTTTGTCACTCCAAACCAACCTTTCTCCATGTCACAACCAGTCAGTAAAAATTTCAAGAGCCAAGTGGTACATTGGTTCACTGTGGATATTGTTTCTAGTTCTGCTTTTGTTACAATAGAAAAAAAAATCCTGGCACATTAAGAATAATTTCTTTCAACAGCCACAGAATCACCTCACAAAGGTCCAGAACTGGCAAGTTCTGACTTACAGACTTTGCAGGTCAGCAGCCGGCTGCAAAATGACTTGGAAACCAACACATGGCAGCAGAGGAATGCATACTGTGAGCTCTTTTCAGAAGACATTAAGTTTTAAAAATAAAATTAAAAGTTAATCTAATAATCACTCAAGCATGGCCTGCTGAGTAGAAGTGCTGCAGGGCAACTTACTTTTGATCAAGCATTAAAATAATTACAAGTAAGAATTGTATTTGCAACATGAGTTTTAATCTGTTCAAGGCACTGGAGTGAGTGGACCGCAACAGCCTTCATTTTGCAAGCGGTACACAAAAACCAACCCCAAGAAGGATCAGAAAACTGATATATGGTCATGGCAGACATCACCGCATACGAGTTTTTGCTGCACTTCTTCTGAAAGATTAACAGACTATGGAGAGATCTGGGATCCACATGTATCAGCAAACCCTATGTAGACAAAACAGCTCTCTGAACTTGCTACAGAACATAAGGTTGGTGCAACAGTGCCAGATTTCTGTGAAGGGGTAGTTCACAATCACTGTGAACAGAACGATTAAAAAACTCTGTAAACTTTCAGAGCCATAAGATGGAAAAAAACACAGGGGGAAAAAATATACACTGAAAGGTGGTGGTAGTGTCATTCCAGTAAGTAGCACAATGATCTGAGAATCAGAAAGTCCGAATTCTAATCTCTTCCCTGTGGCAGAACTGAAATATTCAAGAATGAATTATTATTAAAAGCCCAAGAGGAGGGGTAAATACCTAACACCTTCCATGCCCTTCCCAGTTTGCACACTGGACCGTAGAGCTGGCCAAGTCCTTTCTGGCTGATCCCAACAGCAAAGCACTGGCTATGGCAGCAAGTAAGAAGACTTGGACGGAAGAGATGGAAACCGGGAGCCATTCCTTACCCCAAGGTACCGGCTGTCATTGAAGAGCCGGGGCGGCAGGGGGTTCCCGCTTGCTGGCCGGCTGTCTTCAGGGACGTTCTCGCGCATCCATTTCCGATTCTCCTCATTGGCGGCAATATCCTTTTCCTCAAATTCAATTTTGTTGGCTTCCAAGAAACCTAACACATCTTGTTGCTGCTTTTTAATCTGTCACAAAAAAGGGGGGTGGGGGAGAAAGCAAACAAAATCAGTCAAACCATTTTTTCTGCTGCTGATGTAGAAACAAGGGGTTGCAAAACAGGTTGAAAATGGAAGTCGTACAAAAATTATTAGAATAAAAAAGTATCTTCTATAGAGTCCCATCCAAGCCTTGACTTGGCTCCTAGGTAATTGAACAGGCTGAAGTCTAAAGACACTGTACCTGTACATGTGAGTGTTGTGAACCTTAAAGGTCTCCAACCAAAAGCAAAGGTGGAGACAATCCTCTCGCAGGGGCTGTGCCTTACAATTAATTTGGGGGGAATGTTGTTTTTTCAGGTGCAGAGAAGTTTGCTGGAGGGACATCTGAGGTACAACCTGCTTCCTTCATGCCCCTGGAAGCACAGGCTGAATCCACCCTTCCCAGAGTCCACGTTTTTGTCCTCCTCATGCAGGCTAGACACCTTGCTGCAGGGACTTCCTGACAGAGATCTCACAAAGTCATCATTAACAGCAAAATCCTAAAACAATTTTGACTCCTGTTTCTTTGGACAGGAAAAAACCCTTTTCAGCTTTGCTCCACGCTTCAGTGGCAGCAGGTATGGGCTCCAAAGAGCCCTGAGCCTGCATCCCCTGTCCTTGCTCATCTCAAGAAGTCTCGGGGGGCTGAATGAGATCCCACACCTGATGCAGCCTGTCGTCTGTGTACTCACACAGCACCAAGTGAAAAGCAGGATCCGTGCGGCAAAGACTGTGTTGGCTTTTTACAGGAAAGGTGGTTTTTATTACTGTCATATGTGAATTATTGACTTCCTGATACAGAGCTCTTCTGCTTATGCTCTGTTCTTCCTCTGCATGACTTTACCACCATAAAGGAAATTATAACCATGCGCATCCTGGCAAACAATAAAAAAATGGGATTTAATGGGAAATTTGTTCTCTTCAAATTATTCCCTTCACTACAAAACCAGTCCAAGGCCTGGCTTTAACCTAATTAGCTCAGTGCAACAAAAGCAGCGCTTCATACAGATGTTGCACTGCTTCTAATCAGGTCAGCCACCAGCTTCTCTGAGCAGCCTCTCCATATACGGCGAAAGGAAAACAGGCAGCTCCCGGCGAGCAGCGCCGAGGTCAGGGCAGAGCCAGCCGAGAGCCAAATATGGTGCCTGTGCCCCCGGCTCGCACAGCCCCGCACCCACGGGGCCCGGAGCTGGACCTGGGGCTGGACCCTGGGCTGGAGGGAGGGTGGGAGGTTTTACTGTAGGAAAAGTGCTGCCCTGGAAGGGTGCGGTTTGGGAGAGCAGAGCCTGGTGTCTCTGAAGAGGAAACGGCCATGCCTTGGCAGTCTTTAAGCATCTCCTAAGCGTTCTTTAACAGCTCCACCACTGCTGGCTGTGTGACAATCGATGATAGCGAACCTGTCCAGGTTAAACTAGATCTTGGGTGGGGTGGTTTGTTTTCAAAAAACCTGGATAGGTAGATCTCCCTCTGCATCTAGCTCAGTGTGATGCAAAGGGACCAACCCCACTCTCCCAGCGGAGGAGAAACGTGCTCCCAGCTTCAGCTGGGGAATTGCCTGCACAGGGCTGCAAGAGCCAACGTAATTCCTCCTAGCGTGTCAGCAGAGGAGCCTGTAAACTCAATTAGCAAGTACCTTTGTACCCTTAAACAGAAGAATATTGCTGGGCATTAGCTGATTTTCATCATGGCTAAATATAAACAAAAACGGACAAGTTAATACCACCCCGAGGAAATAATTCATGTTACAGGCTGTGTAAGAAAAACATTTCTCAGCCGACTCGAATCTTCTGGTAAGAGATTTTTTAGCTTGCTTTTAATAACAGGGGTCACAGCAGGAAGGAGCACTCAGGGGAAGTTTTTCTCCCGCATGTCATACAGCTCAGAGGAAAAAAACAAAGTTACCACTTCCTTCATGAACAATTCTGCAGGACTAAAATTAGGGAAAGGTATTCCTAATTGTAAACTCCTTTGCCAGTAGTCAGTATCTAAGGCAACATACTGACCTAGGAATAAATGGAGTATTTTTTCCACAAACTAGTTACATTTAATTAACCATTGCCCACCATTTGTACATTACAGATCCAGCTAGTTTTCATTAGTCTCAGGTCCTTAACTTGTCCAAAATCTGCTGCTTAGTGAGAACACACTTTGAGATGTCCCAGAATTTTTAAGAAAAAAAAGAAAACTAAGTTTCTTCTCAATCTACTATTGAACTATGCACCCTGCCACATAAAGCAAGAGCTCTAAGTTTGACAATAATTGGCATTTTGATCTCCTAAGAACTCTCTATATTTTTAGAATAATTTTTACTATGAGATTGTATCCTAGCCATACACACATCCTCGCATTCCTCACAGTATCTCAGTTCGGTGTCACAGCACAGCCCCTCCACAGGGCGACTTGGCATATCCAGTCCTTTCATACAGCTCCCAGTCTGGCGAGGCTGGACTATCTCGGCCATGAAGATGCTTCTTCAACGTGAAGAAAATGCCTCTGGCTACCCTATGCTGACATTATTCATACGATGAACTTAAACAGAGTTTTCCTCTTAGACACATGTATCCAAAACATCTCTGTGTACACTGCCACATTACCCGTTCTGCTCTATTTTCACTCATTCTCACAGCTTCATGGAGCAAGGACAGTCTCTGTGTTGTTTTTTCAGCTACAGGTAGCACAACTGGATCCCAAGTTTACAACAGTGGCTATGAAGGGCTATCACAGCAGATAACCCTTTCTGCCTGTTTATGAAGAGCTAGCAAAGCTGGAAATGCATTTTTTTTCTGCTAGAAAAGGCACCATGTGGAAGGCAAGCATGGCAGTTTGGTCTCTGTGTGACTGTCAGTTGGTCTGTGGTGAAAGGAGGCAATTCTCTAAAAACTGTAAAGAAAAGCAAGGAGCTGGTGTTGACGCATGAGTAATATTAGTTTGAAACCCTAATTTTCTGGCCAAATTAAAAAATACGAGTTGGAAGATCAAGAGGCAATGTCTTCCTCCCAGCTCCTCACACAAGTCTTCCAACCACAGCGACAAGCACTTACACAAGAGCATTGAATGCTCCAGAAATGTGGCACCAACTGTTGGGCACAACAGACACCGAGCTGCCAGATCGCATTATTTTATGAGATTTTATTTAGAAAACTTATATTAATCTCAGGCACTGGAATACCATGGTAAGTGCCTAAAATAGAGCAAGAGATGCCTGCTGCCACTTCAGGGTATTTTGTCTTACTCAAAAGGGCATACGCTCTCCTCAGGACAAGAGCCTGGAAGACGGTTCCTGCTGCCCATGTTTGGGAAAGAGCAAGAAGCCTTTCTTCAGGATGTGCCTGTCAACACACAGCACTCATTTCCCAAAAAAACCCTCTTCTGGTTGCCTAACCAGGCATGGACAGTGGCCAGTGCCTTTCCAGATACCGCACCCCGTCCTACGCAAACAACTGTCACGTCAAAACAACTGTTTTGGCCTGGTAGCTGCAGCTAACCACAGTTTGCAAACACGAAAATCCTTGTTTATACTGACTGCTCCTGACACATTTTGCAGGGCAGAGAGCGCCAGCGGAGAGCCAGGAACGTGCATACAGTCAGTGCAGGAGCCGGGGAGCAGGACTCATGGATAGACACAGCAGCACAAGAATGACAGAGAGAGAAATCATGGACAGGGATGGGTAGAAAACTGCAAGGAAGGAAAAAGGCTGCAGGCAGGAGCAGATGGGACAGAGCAAAATGGATGGATGAAGACAGGGCAAAATCCCAGGGGTGGAGGTGGGATGGAGACAGAGGGACAGAAGGAGATGGGTTGGGATGAAAGTCAGTACTGCCGAGAGGAAGCGCTGCATCCTTCTGGAGGTCACCGCTGCCCTGCTTGGGGAAACAAGACTGCCCTCACAAAAGCCAGTTTTGCTCACAGATGCCTTTACCCCCCAACCCCAGAAACACACACCTGGTTTCTCAGCCTGAACACACTGCCTCGCTCTTCTCAGGGCATTCCTGGGGGAAAAACATCTAAAATTACTCAGGTGAGTGGAAACATTATACTATTTGCTGACAGCCCTAAGATAATGTTGAAAGGAAACATTTAACCAAATTAATCTATTTTCACTTGGTTTTGGCTTTCAATGTGTGTTCCAGAGACAGAAATAGCTTTATGGCAAGTTATTGGCAGTTAAGTAAAGTTTCACCACCAAGCTGTAATCTCTGCATACAAAATCCACACAAGCAACAGCAGAGACTGATGCTTCCAGCAGACTTTTTGGGTTTTTTAAATATATCCTTGTGCATCAAAATTCTCTTCCTTTCCAATCATGAAACAGTAAGCTTTCAACACAGCATGTGCACAAAATAAATTATGAAAATGCGTAGTTTAGAATTATTAACAAGCATTGTCCCTCACTTGAATACACATCAGAAGTTAAATTTACTGTTCTAAAATCTAACTCACACCAGTGACACCAGGAATGGAAAAGAAACCACGTCAAAACTGCCAAGAGCGAGGTGGATGATGTTTCCTAACAAATCAGAGTCCATCAAAACTGGAACTTTAGCCCCAAAGTGGGCAGAAAACTTTCCAGAAAATGCTGCAACATTTTAGACTCAATATTTTTTTATCCACAAAAATCTTTACTCATTGTGGGGGGAATCAACTGAACGGTAATAAACAGAGAGGAGGCAAGGGTGATGCTGCAGGACCTTGTTCCCCCCCCAGCTCCAGCCAGGACTGTAAACTGGCTGTCCAACAGCCAGCCCCTCCTAGTGCTACCCTGCTGCAAGGAAACACATTTTAAATGCTTTATTGAAATGAACCGCAAAGACGTTTCTATCTTATTTGGTACACACAGGCATACACATACAAAATAGTCTAGTTTGCATTGCTGGCCAAGAGGGGGTTTTGTTTAAGTCTTGTTATTTTTTCAGTTTATAAATAAATTCCTTGTTTGACAATAGGCATGTTTTGGAAATCTATTTATGGACCACTGGAACCCGAAGTAAGTTTACAGTTTGAGTGCTGCTGTTTTGATCACACAGCAAACTTCCCCGTGCCGATAAGGCGGCTGCAGCTCTGCTGTTCTGGCACTCGGCACGGGACGTTCTCTGCCATTTCTGTGGGTCCCGTGTCCTGACCTCCACGCAGGGGAAAAACCCACAGAATTCTCTCCCTCCCTGCCTCCCTCCATCCTGCCAAAGATGTGATTAAATGGCTCACACATTGTTGTGAGGATTTAAAAGAACTTTAAAGAGATTTCCTATAAAGTCCCCAGCCGTGGTTATATCATCACTTACAGCATCCAGCTCCTGCTGACCACATGGCCTGAGCTGCCTCTCCCAAACTCACAGCCGAGAGCCAGCGCCAGGGCAGCAGAGGAGCAACACCCGCTGACGGATCTAGCTCCTGCATGCTTCTCAACTTAGTTTAAAGACAAAACCAGCTTTGAAAGGTTTTTTACCATTTCCAATTCCAGCTGTCTGGGTTCAAGATAAGGAAAAGCAACTACATCTTTAAAGTGGTTGCATTTTAAGCCACTGATGATTTTAAACACACTGTTTCATCATTAGCTGGGGTAAATGTTTAAATCACAGGGGGTACCTGCTTTGTGCAGAAAGGTGAAAAAGTTCAAATCCCCAGCTGATGCTACTATTTGTAGCCAGGCCTGTAACCATCAATTCTTCAAAGGGTTCAGTACCTTCTGAAGATTTCTAAGCTCAAATTTAAACAGCGAACGAGAAAAGCACAGAAGAGGAAACCTTCCGCAAACTCCAGCGGCAGCCAGCAGCACTGTCCTTTCGCTCACTGCAGCCCAGGTGAAAATACCCAGAAAGTGGTTTTCTTTGGAGGGAGCGGGGCAGCATGAGGAATGCTGCGCTGCTGCCAAGACAAATTAACTTGCTGCAGGGTGTCCCTCAGGCTGAACTGCACAACCTGCCCCAGCCCGCTCCCACTGTGCCCCTGCAAGAAAGCAAACTGGCCAGCTAAAAATGCCAGCCGGGCATCAGTCCTGTCCCTGGGGCTCGTGCAGGAGCAGTGCTACGCAGCCCAAGAAGTCAACTAGTGAGGGAAAGAGAAATAAAGCTAAATATGTCCATTAGCAGCAGTGTTTATTTTGCACATTCTAGTGTCGGTGACTTTTGGACTTGACCACCTCTGCTGCTGCGGCTGGCTGCAGGATGGCCATTCACAGCCACTTCTGGGAGTGAAAAAAAAGAGTTGGGTTTTTGGGGTGCTTTTTGGTTTGGTTTTCTTTGGTAGGTTTGTTTTTTTTTTTACTTTTCTCATCTAATTTCTAAAATGATAATGCCTTCCTCGTGAGTTGCTAATGCAGAAGCAAATACTTGCAAATTAGCTGCAAAACACTTACAATTTTGCCTCCCAGTACAACGTAATTTGCAGGAGTTAAACAGCACAGCAGCTCAGCTATGTATTTAAATGTCACGGATTCCTGACGGCCCCCTAAGCTTGTTCTCCACCCCCAGGACACTACAGCAGGACTCCCTTCAGAGACAAAACACCTCTGAGCAGGCTTGGTCCTGGCCTCCATCAGTGTTTTCTCTGGTTTTAACTGCAATATTCAGGGGGCCATTTTTTTTTATAAAAACTTTGTTGTTTTTATTTGTATGAACAAGCCAGATTTCCCTTGCCCCTCCCATATTAGCTTAAAATTCAGAGGTGCCAGTTCTGGCGACACAATCCACCGCAAATGACTGTCAAAGGGTGGAAAACTTGTAGGTACCTCCAGCAATGACCTGCTTGCTCAGAGCTTTGCAGGCTGTCTCAGAGGTGTCTCCCAGCGATTCCTGTCTCCCTCTTACTTCTCTCTGCCTGGTAGAACATCTACCTATTATTAGGTCTGGGCAATTATCACAGCAGAACTCAAATCACTTCTTTGTTCCAGTTATTTTAAGCCATGCATTACATGTAGTAATATCATCATTCCCTCTCCCAATGCTTGGTTTCTGGTCTGTAAGGAATGAGATTGCGGACAAATACAGCAAAACCACCATGAACTTACGTGACCTAAATCAAACACAGGAGGTTGGAAAAGCTCACACTCTATTTGTGCTGCCTTTTTTTGCAGAAATGAGGCAGTATCCAGATGGGTTCCATATGTACTTAACTCTCTCCCTCCAGGGCCCTTTGGGAAAACCGATGGCATATCAACATGTATCCTGCATAGCTGCTACAGCAGCCCTTTCTTGATGTGGTTTGCCCCCAAAAGCTTGGACATCGTTCTCACCACCGGGCGCCCACCGGCCCCGGGCTGTATCAGCCCCACATGCCAGCCTGGGACCCAGGGCAGGAGGTAATGGGATCCAGCTCACAGCAAGAGCAGCAACCAGATTCCCACTTCTCACATGTGGTTCCGGAAGATGCTTTTTAAAAGCAGGAAAAAGTCCTGGGGTGAAAGGATGCAAAACCACCACTCAGAGCAGGGTCGAGGAAAAAATGCAGGCTAGTGAAAGCTTTTTGCAAGCTAACCTGCAGGTTGCATCACATCTGGAAGCATGTGGTTTGCCTGCAATGGGGCATTATCCAGGCATAAGGTACCACACCACAGATCAGATTTTGCAGCACAAGCCAAGAATATAGCCAGAACAAAGGACAAAGTCTGTACTTCCCAAAGCAAGACCACAACTTGCTCCAGAAACCGTAGAAAGTTACATAAATGGAAAAGCTGATTCATGAGAACAAAAATAAAAGATTGTCTTACGGATTATAATGCCATTCTAAGTGCACTCATTCAATAACCCAAGGCACAAAAATTTGTTAAACCCCACACCAACAAAACCCAAGTCAAAAGACCCCACTGCATTCAACAATTTTTTTTTTCCCTACCAGAAGAACCAAACATGAAAGTTAATTTCACCTCCATGTAATAAAATCCTGGAGATCAGGATTCTCAACAGAGCCCAGGGCACTTATGGACCCAACTCCCACTCACTTTTATTTACTCTTTGACACAGACTGCAAAGAGAATAAAATCCCCAGTGAGAGTTTGGCTTTTAGTCCCCTTGGTCTGCTTTGGAAAGTTCAGCCAGTAACACAGGCCTGGCTCCTCTGTTTGGTGCAGCCCAGTGAAGCAGCCTGCTGAGCAGGTTCCTAATTGCTATGTCGCTGACTGGCTACTGGAGTTCAAGGCATTAGCGAGAAAAATAAGAAACCTTTTCTCTATTGCTCCAAAGGAAAGAATAAAGTAATATAATCATCGTTTGGAAGATACTAATTTAGAAAACTAATCTCAGCCTAATTCTGTTCAGAAGTACAGGAGAACACTAAATAAAGGATCTCATGCGTTCACTTACGCCGTGAAACAGCATCGAGAGTTGAAATAACCCACACGGGCTCACGGTTTCTGAAAGGCTGCTGAGCTGCCCACTCCTTCCTGGTTTTGGTCAGTGCTCAGCACCCAGCTGGATGGTTCCTTGGCACTATGCACGTGTGTACACACACTGCACACCTGCACGTCTGCCTGAAGGGTGGCACAGCACACCCCACGTGTGCTCAAGGCAAGGACTTCCGTGCCTCGTGAAGTATGACACACATTTAGGAAAGGTAATGGTGTAAATGCCACTAATGCCTGGTTTCCATCACCACTGGATGCACACAGGACAGCGTTACCTCCCACCCAGGGGAGATCCAGGTGGGTACTCAGTGTCACGCCACTTTGGGCAGAGGTGCACGTACACCGCTGTGAACAGCGTGCAACAGAAGCACAACGGTCGCAGAAAGCAACTGCTCAGAAAGAGCTTCCAAAGGCTCTTTACAATTATACTACGTGGTGATGTGGGGTATTTGTCACTTGGTGCCTACGAAAGTAGACATCTGCTAGCAAAATTTGAGGCTGGAGTACATTAAGCAATCATGTTGTTGGCATAATCACACGAGCAGTTGACAGAAGCAAATCCGTAAGAAGTTCACCTTTTTTAGTGCTGCATGATATGAACAGTCAAAAATATTTGGACTTAAATGGTATTGATTCTTTCATGTAAATGCACGTGGGATTCAAGTTTAATGTTCCAGCTGGATTTTTGAATGCCGCTAGTTTCATGTCAGACATGCAATACAGCCAATTCTACCAAAGCTCTGTTACAGTCAAATTATAATAAGAAAGATACTAAAAGGCCACAAATAGGTCAAAACTGACTTGCTGCATCATACTGAATGTCTGTTTAGCTACTTTCCTCCATCAGCGGCCAAAAGCAGATTCCTTTACCCATTAGTCAAGTATGAGGACAAGGAACATTTCCTTATTTATATCTTCTCAGCTTCTGGCAAAGAGCAGTAGCAGTACTGCCTACTGAAGGCTTGATTATTTTTTAATGTATTTTAAGTTTACTTCCTATGAAGACACCTTAAGGATCAACATATTATCACAGCTTAAGTCAAATTCTGCTTTTAACAAATAATATCCAAGCAGTGGGGGAGTGGGGAGGGGGGGGAATCCATTCATCCTTTTATACCTGCTTGTCAAGGACTATCATGGTGCTGCCAGCTTTGTGACACAGAACATCTTTCATCAGCAACACCTGAAGACAATGTATAAAAGTAACATTTAATAAACTTCAAATTTTGTTCCAGGACACGAAAATGGTTTTCTGTCAGATGAAAACCCACCTCTTTTTCTACTGAAGCCCCCACATTCAGAAGCAAATCTCTCTCTCTTTCAGCTGCAAGGAAAAGGAGGGTGACAGTATGCATTCCCTTTTAACTCTCCTCCTTACTGGCCACTCCCCAATATTTTTTTCAGTCATTTAGCATTTCCTGGCCTGTTGAGGCCACACTGTGAGTACCACATTGGCAGCATCCTACTTGTTTTGCCCAAGAGCCCAGCTCAGCCACAAGCCTGCCAACAGATGCCCAAAACTCACAAGAGCTATGCAGATCAGATGCAACATGCCTGTAGTCAGGATATCTGTGTCCTCACCAAAAAAAGAAACTGAACATCCCTCTACTGTATGCTTTGGATGCTTCTATTAGTTCTATAAAGTGCTTAAAAAGAGTCACTATTGCCAAATCAAAGTGATGCACGAGTCAGGATGCCAACGCTCTTCTCCGTAGTAGCCATTGCCTGTTAAAAGACTAGAAGCACTGCAGTAATACAAAACATTATTTCAAGGTTATATCACACATATGGATCAACCCCTTGTGCTACAATAAACAGGCATGACTCTCACATGTTTCACTTTTCTTAAGGAAAGGACTTCCCTAGTTACCTGTAGCTCCTCAGCTAGGAACAAGAGTTCATCCTGGAGGAAGGAGTTACATGGTAAAGACTGAGAACACCAATACAAAGGAATTAATTTACTGTTATGATCTGGTTCAAATAACCAAAGACACTCACTCCATATGTGCTCATCCTTGCTCAGTGCTTATAAGCACTATGTCCAACACATTGATTTATACTGACAATCAAGTCATTAATTGTTGCAGGAAAAACAACCCCTATACATTACACAACTTGAAAGTGATCTGTTTCTAAATCCAAAGGAAAAAAAATAAGGATCTCTGTGTAGTCCACAGCACGGTTCTTGGTAACCCGGATTTACTAAACCCTGCACAAGATAACTTTTCAAACGGGAGGTAAGCGGCATTCCTACAGAAAGCTTTACATCTGGACAACAACTGATACTAGTGACTAAAACGCAACAAATAAAAACCCTGGCTGCACCGTATGTCTGAACAACTCCCACCCCCCCACCATGCGATTCAGACAAAGATGTCTATGCAATACGAACAGTTACCATATATTACCTGGATTTTTAAACTGGGATGCTCTTGGCATGCCAATACCCCTGAGGATGTTACTGCACTGGCTGATGTACAGGGCCTGTGGGGACCATCAGTCACCATTGCAAACAAAGATCCCTCCATACATCAAGAGATCAACTTTTTGTTTGTTTGAATTTTTCCCCCCCTTTTTTTTAGAAGTTACAAGAAAAGCGACAGCAATGCCCAATGGGATTACTGGTCTGGATTTCAAAAACAATCTCCATACAGACAAAACTTCCATTGTCAGGGATTGTAACGCAAGATTTTAACATTTAAAATATCTTTCTATCATCAACCAAGAAATACAGACGTCTGCTCATGGGATGGCAGCAAGCCTTTTTACACACTGTATTTCTGCGCACATCAAACGCAAGATCCCCAACAGCTGGGCAAGGGAGGAGTTAAAATCCAAGTCACAAGAAGGGGCTGGCAGCACCAGAGCCCTTACCAGAAGAGGCACTGAACCTGGCTAAATGTATGCTTTTTGTAGACAACCAAACAGCCTGAACACAGAAAAACAGTGAATGCAAATGAAGCTTCCAACCGCTGAAACACTGGGGAAGGTGTTCCAGATCCGCAGAGGTGTCAGACTTACACTTGTCCTCTTTCAAAAGGAGGGATCTGTGCTTGATCTAAAACAGGGGGAATGCCCGACTACTGCTTAACTCTCTGTTCGGGCTGTGCTTCAGGCCCCTGCAGCCCTGGGAGGAAGGACAGCAGCACAATTCTCCCCTCCCTTCATGTGATTTCTGCAAACAGCCCCACCAGAAGCCCTGTTTGATTAAGGATGAACTTTGCACTTGAAGCGGCTTTATATCTCTGGGTACTGGCTGGCAGCAGCTCGAAACTCAGATGCCTGGCAGCAAAAGCCTGTCCATCCTCATGCTGGGGCTCTGCCCAGGCTGCTCCCAGACCTCACCTCATCCAGCACCAGGTCTAGGTCTGGTTATCTGGGAGGGACTGTTGGGGAAGCATGGCTCATCGCTGGGACCGTACACATTCAACCTGCATAAATCAGAGTTACGGAAAGCGACCACCTCCTTGAACTCCAAAGGATTGTCCCTCACCCCTTCTTGCACCAGTGTACGCCTTGGCGCGGCCACCTGGAGGTCTGAGCCGAAGAAACTCTTCCAGTCGTGCAGCAGTATTATTTTGGGAGGCCTCAACCCAGCTCACCACGCTGACACGCAGATGCTTGTGCCATCACAAGGCAAGGCACCGGGCAGGGAAGGCAACAAGCCATGGGATGCAGGACTGCTTCTTCCAGCAGCAATACACTGAAAGCTCGTATCAAACTGCGGCCACAGGGCATTCATGTCTCAGGCCTTTGCTCCATGCAGTAAAAGGAAGGATTTGTAACTGCAAATATTCACATATCAGGATTTTTTCTAGTTTTTTTTGTGACTAGACTACTGAAGTTAGTCAAAGTACATGTACCTTGCAAAACCAAGCGTCCAGATCTAAGCCTCCCCTTACCTTGCTTTAGGTGAGAACGTAATGAAACGGTGATGCACTGGCAAAGCCGTAGCTTTAACCACGCACACTGACACTGTCCACGAACCATCGCAACACCCACCGGAACTGTCATAATCAAACGGAAAACACCACCATTACAATACAAAATAAATCGACCCTTGGCAATTTTCTCAGCCAATTTTGTGGCATTTGACTTTGCTAAGCCTGAACACTGCTTGTCTGGTCTAAAACCAGCAGAGAGATAGCTGCCTACTGCGGAAATACAGGCTCCATTATCTTGGTTATCCGTTAACAAAGCATAAGCAGCAGCAGAATATGAACTCGTCATTTATTACACACGGTTGTTTTCTGCAGCAGACTTGGAGCCTGGCGGGCTGCATTTCCCTGGACTCTAACGTGCGCCTAGTCACAGCATCCGAACTCTGCTCAGGGTTAAACAAAAACAAACAGATCTGCTCCTCCCAAAAAACCAGTATAAAACTAGCACAGCTCCTGAACATCACAAACATGAGAGCGCCAGGAAAAGCAGACAAAGGAACCAAACACACGCTGCATTATCCTGCAGCAGTCACCAGGCTTCCAAGACTACCAGAAGAAGGAAGTGCAAACGCCAGCGCCTGCTAAACAAAAACTGCCCCAGGGTCTGGAATGAACTTGTGATGTACTGGCCAGAGCATCTCCAGCAACTCCACTTATCTGACCAAGGTTTCTGAATAGCAGGAAAGCAGAAATCTAACAACAAACCTGTTGTCACAGCTTCTGAATTTTCCCTCATTAATCACTACTGCAGCTCACAGAGTTAGTTGTCTGGCACAACTCAGGGAGAACAGGAGAGAACTGGAAGCTTCAGGAAACCTTGTGTAACATTCCCACTTGCACGCTGATGAAGCCTTTCGGGTTAGTGCCAGTACTAAGGGCCTGCACCTGCTCCATCCCCGCAGGGAGAAGATGCCGTCCTGCCACCAGCAGACCCGGGAGCAGCCCCACAGCCACCCCCTCCCCAGCCACCAGCCGGGCTCTCCGTCACCACCTCACGCCCCCTTTTCCAGGCAGCTCCAGCCGGGTTAGCCACAACTGAAGGTGAAGTTATTTGTGCTCAGCCCCTCCTTTGGCCCTAGGATGCTCAACGGGGAACTCAGAGAGGACCTGAGCACAGAGCAGCCTCAGGCAACACCTTCTTCTCCTGGCAGGACTGTTCAGTGTATTGCCAGTGTCTCTACAGCCTCAGCATCTCACCTCAGTCCCTCTGCTGTGCCCTCTTAACCGAAGCATGGAACAGCCTTGGGAAACGGGAGCTTCTGCTGCGTGGAAGAAAAAGTTCCTAAGTCTAAGCTACCTCTGTCACAGACTCCTTGAACATATTTGAACGCACCCTTTGCCTCTCAGAGCTTCCTTTCCTAAGCTGTTCGTCGGCAGGAATAATTATTTTTTCAAATCACTGCTTATTTACTTTATTATTTGCATTAGAGAGAATTTCTGGCTGTTAGTATAAACAGTGTCAAAGACACTGCAGCCCAGCCTCATAGGCAGGCTTTATACACTGACCATAATGCCATTTAACACACAGAAGACTAATCAACAAGATAAGCAGGCCCAGTATCACACAAGTCACAGAAAACTCTCTGGAATATGACAAATTTCTAGACATTCAAAATTTCTCAATGTGGCTGAGAAAAATGGGGGAAAAGGCACTGAGGGTGCCACAGAAAACCTGACTACATGCTCTACAAACTTCCAAAAGAGCTTCAGCCCTGAAAGTCTGGATCTCGCCACCATTCTCAGGTTCCGAGTCGGTTTTTTTTCAGCCAGGCTCTATCTGAAAGCCAGAATTATTCCTCCTTTATCTTCATTTTCATAGAGCGTTTCAGGACAGGTCTTAGTAGTTTGTGTAATGTTGACAGCAACTACACCCTATGAAAAGTGGTGGCTGTCGTGTTACATCACTTAAAACAGTTCAGGCCCCACCTCATTCCACCCTGAAACTCAGTCTCCCCAGTCTGCACCACACTTGGCTAATATTTACCGGGGAAGCAGCCTGAGAAGATAGCCTTAGACCAGCAAGCACCATATACAGCAGAGGGCTACGGCTTGGGGTGTTTATTGAAACAGCTGCTAATGGAATTATTTTTCAGGATCTGTGGATTTATGCTGGGGATGAGGAGCCCAGCGTGACAAAGAGAGTAGAGAGGAAAAACATTTTCTGTTTTGTTTGTCTGATGACAGCTGAACTCTGGTTAGGAAAGGAGTTAAACGCACGGACAAGTATTGTGCAAGGCTCCTGTGGTTTGCAATAAAAAGGAGGTTTATTTCCTGTATGTTTTAGCACACAGAGAGACTAAATTAACTGACAAGACTAAAAGTTTACAGCATTAGTTGTTCTTTCACTGCCTTTATACTGCCAGGCATTATCTTTAAATTATCTTTAAATAAAGATATTTCTATTATCTTTAAATAAAAAGCTACTTTAAGAAGAAATATAATATGACCTCAGGGATTCTACACTAAATCCAGGTGCTTCTGTTCTGTATTACTTTCTATCTTCAAAGAACTTGTATAACACAGACATTATTTAGCAAAAAAGTCTTTTTGATGACTGCTATTCTAAAATTAAACCAAAGAGAAAAAAGCTGGTTGTTGTTTTTTTTTTCCCTGAACTAAAATAGCTAAATATATCATAATACAAAGGAAGAGGGGATTAACAGACAAGCTATGGATTAAACACAAGTTTTCCTCCTCTTTCTGAAAAGAGTCAGGCTGTACTGAGACAGAACAGCAGGTCAGTACAGCCACACCAAAACATCTGGGAGATGAAAGATTGAGGAGACGACAGTCTGTATCGGCACCAGCCTTCCGACCGGTTAATTTGCCTGGGTAACATTTCACGTGCCTGTTACGCTGCAGGTCCTAGATCCCCCTCTTTATTTTAGTGCAGACTTGGACAAAATCTTGTAACTTCAGAAACAGTGTCTTTAAGGAGGGGAGAGAGGGAGATAAACAGAAAACTGGCAAGAATTGGCCACACTGCAGTTTCTAATACTTTTAGTAGTTGAAGCAATACAGGAGTTGCCCAGCTTCTGCTTGCAGTAGCCAGGAAGGCCAATGCTCAGGGGTTTGCTCTCAAGAGGACTTCTCATCTTGAAGTCACTCTTCACAGGAAGTAAAAAAAAAAAAAAAAAAAAACCAGAGTATTTTCCAACACAGTAAGGTCCTTCCCATCAACAAGCTATGCTCACCCACTGCATCACTGCAGCCCGAAGGGACGTGCCATCTTCCACCCTAGAGCAAGAGCACTAACCCAAATGCCACCCACACCTCAGTGTCAGGCACAGCCACCGACAGAGCCATGACATGCAGGCCACTTTGCAACTCCCCACTGTCTTGTCTAAGTTTTTTAGATAACTCTTGTTGCCATGGTATCAGCTTTTTTTTTTTTTTAAACCACAAGGTTCCTTCTGCCTCTGTGCAAGCTAGCATCTGCATATCACAACTGAAAACTAAGACAAATACACACTGCATTTTATTTTTTAAATGATTAAGTCCCCCAGCTGCTTATTTGCTGTAGGACGGAGTTCTCCAGGCCTGGGCAAGCAGCCAAAATAGCTTCATTCCCCTGACGTTCTTCAGTCTCAGCCTAATGCTCGACGGCTGGCAGTGTGAGGTGATGGCTACCCCAACGCCTTCCAAGCTGCTAATTTTGGTCCCAAATCATTATATGGAAGACGTAGCTGCCTGTCCAGCTGCTCCTCAGTTTATACAGGTGTAAATTCCTTGAAGGAACATTCCCCAAGATAGGTTTAGGGACCTACTTTTATCTTTTCACAGCGTGCATAACGCAAACCTCAGTCCTCTGTGGGTGAACCGGAGGCTCTCATGGCTACCTCCTGGTACATCTTAATGTGGTGAAAGGAAACAGAAATTTAGATAAAGATTGCTCAAGTACATGGACTTAGCCACCAGAACCATGAGACTTGCTTATCTGCTTTACAGGGTGGAAAGGAATTTCCAATTCTTAATCAGGATTATTGGGTCACTAACAAGTAAATTTGCAAATCCACCCCTTTTTATCTGTTTAGTTCTACTCACATATATTGTATTTCCTGCCTAGGGGGAAAAAAATACTACCTCTATTATCTATTAATCAGCTTCACTTGAACTTCTTTTCTATCTATGTCCACTGAGAAAGTTTTGGGATGTATTTTTAATTCATTCACTGAGTTATTGTGCTCCTCTCCTGTTCTGCCAGTTGCTCTGCAGCTGCCGCTCTGGCCAAGTACATTTGCAACATGTGCACAGGAATGATCTTGGGTAAGAGGCATTAAGTATTTCCTAAAGAGTAAAATCTTGTCCTGCTGTAGTCCATTGCAAAACTCCCAGTGACATTAGCACAACCAAAGGTTCATCCCATGAGGTGAATACAGATGTGCTGTTTAAACCTGCCTGGAAACTATTACTCTCATAAAAATGTGGTTTTATGCGAAAACTATTATTATTTTCCCCAGAGGCTGCCTGCATTCTGTTTACATTGGGCTTTGCCAGTTTATTTTGACCTATGCCTACGGCAGTAGGGGTTTCTGATACACCTACCTTATTACCTAGGTCTAAACATGATATATGTCAGCATATACAGTGCATTCTGTAAAATCATGTTGGTTTTGGAATCACCTGCTGTCCAAACGCTGGACCACTGTATTGGTTACATATCACCAAATGCTGATGTTTCGTGCGTAAGAAATGTTGAGATTGCGACTGATGATGAGACGCACGAAGAGCAGCCATGTTCACTCCTGCAAGCTCTCGTTCACATCTCCCCGCCTGCCCAAGAGCCCAGGAAACCAGAGTGACATTCCAGCTTTGATTAATGGAAACCTTTCCCCAGTCATACCCCAGCACAGCATCCAACTCAAACCTTGGACAGAGAGGCTGTATGTCACCTGGCAGAGCTTGCTTCATGCCGACTCCCCCAGTTACTAACACCCCAATGCTGATCTGGATCCCACGGTGCATTTCATCATACGTAAAATAGAAAATCTAATGGCAAGTCTTCCCTACGCAAAGTCTTACTCAATGTCCAAACCTTGAGATTTCAGTGCTTATCTCTCAACAGAAAGGTCTGCGCCGGCCAGCAGCTACTACATAACAAATAGCTTCATACAACGTTTCTTACAGCCAGGTTCGGCTCTGGGCCGAACTGCAGGTGTTCAGAAGGAAACCAAGAGCAGAATTATTATTAACCTCTGCTTCCCCTTCCCCATTTTCTAAGATACAGGGGATGAATATAGTTCCTCTCATACCTACAGTCTCTCACAGCATCTCAGAGTTTGCAAAGCAGAGAGAGGTAAGATTTCAGTCACGCTGGTATGCCTGAATGCAAAACAGAAACAGGATCTGTTTACACTTCAGAGGAAACTTCTAGTTACACCTAAAGGTCCAGAGCCTTCTAATACTTTTACAATTTCAAGCGTTTGTAATAACCACCAAATTAAAAACAAACCAACACATGCCAAACACACACACATATTCTTTTCCATCAAACATTTTTTCTGGACAACATGTTCTTAAATTTTTAAATGCAAACTGTTAATATAATTTTGGGACAGGAGCCAAGTTCATCCAAGAACAGAAGAACAGCTTTATTGGGTTAGATCCAGCACTTGTCTACCCCAATATCCTGTCTCCACCGGCCACAGATCCCAGGGAAGAGCACGCCAACAGACTGAGCGCAGAGGGCTACACCACATAATACTTTCCCAGACTCCAATAATCCACAGTTTTGAGTCAGAGATTACATTTGTAGTAATTACATTTAATAGCCCTTAATAGACTTTCTCCATTAATTTGTCTCACTCCTTCCTGAGCCTATGCAATTCTGGCCATACACTACGTTCTCTGGCAGTGAGTTTCTTCATTAAACTACGTGTTGTCAAACAAAATACTTCATTTATTCTGAATCTGCCACCTGCTAGTCTCACTTGCTCTCCCTCAGTTGTCCCATTAGGAAAAGTTATGAATGGTCACTTCCTATTCGTTCTTTCATGCCTGCCACGATTTTATTACTTTTCATACTTTTTCAGTTCTTTCTTTCTCTACTGCAGAACGCTACCTCATTTGGTTGTTCTTCCTCTAGTGACCAACTCACCCTACTTAGCATCTTTTCTCACTTTTTTATATCATTTAAAGACAACAATTCCACTCTATTAAAGATACAGGCCCACCACAGATTTATACAGTGCTAATGGGTTTTTTCCCTTTGCTCTCTCCCACCCTAAAAATTCCTGACATTTTGTTTGCTTTTAACGACCACCAAAATGGTATCTTTGTAGAATTACCTAGTATAGCTCCAAGACCTCTGTTCTCAACAGTTTAAAGTTTAGTTTAAAGCTCACTCTTGCACAGGATGACGATTGTTTCTTCCCACTTTTCCCCCTGGGAGAGGTACAGCAGGCTGCTCTTGCACTGTGCATCCTCACTTTACCAACAGCCTTGTCACCTTGCTCTTTCTCGATTGCTTAGCACAGCACAGCACACACCTCTGTAGGATCTCCTGGTAATTTCTGCGTATTGCAAAAGCTGCCTATATATTCCAAAGTCTTGATTGTTATCTGGTTTATATAACTGGTGTGTAATCAATTATAGAAGCCAAAAAACAAAAAAAAAAGCTTTTCCTCTTTCCTCCACAGCCATGTAGTTGCTTTATGAAAAAAGAAAGATTTTTAACCTGGTCAAAGCTTGTCCAAAACTTTCTGGAAGTCCAGGGATTCAATATTAAGGGATCACCCCGATTCCTATGCTCAGTGGCTGCTCCAGGTAACTCAGCTGTGAAGCACAGCTTTCTTCTCTGACAGTGTATTGATTCTTCCCCCCCGTTCTGTTGGTATCCACATGCCTGCTGGGAAAGAGTCTAACAAAGAATAACACAAATTTGTCCAGGACAGGAAGATAGCTTGTAGCTTCCAGACTTCCCCGAGATCCTTTTTTAAACCACTGCTGCCGTTGGCTCCTTTCTTCACTCTGACACCACAGCAGTTCAAACAATAGGTCCCTCAACAGGTAATAGTTAAAATTTTACACTTGAGAGCGCCTTTAGAATTTAAAGCAAGGCAGTATTCACATATGGAGAAAGATCCCAAAAAACCCTAAAGTTCATATAGCTAATTAAAGAAATCAAATCACCACATCCACTTCTCACAGGGGAAACTAAGCCCAAGAAGAAGAACTAATTCAGTATGCAAAGACTACTTCAGCTGTATCCTGACAGCGTTAGTCAGTCCGCAGTGTGATGTTAACCCTTCACATTTTGTTCTGGTGGCTGAAACCTTGATCTCCCTTTACTACCTTCTGAATTTGAAAAAACAGGCCTTAACAGTAAGCTGGAGACGCTATCCTGGAAAGGACATGCTCCTGGATGGAGGCTTTTTTCTGGAACAAATAATAGTAGATAAGCATTACAATTAAAACTCTTCCTGGCTTGATTAAATATCTGATGAACAAAAGTACTTCAATCACAAACTGAATGTCTCCCCTGAATACGACTGGGGTTAAACAAATACCCTTAACACTGTATTTTCATGTTTGAGTAGAAACATTCTTGAATAGCGTAATATTGATACAAGTTGTGTATTTGGTTCAGGTTTCCAGATCACTGATTAGTGCTAGAAACTAAGATCAGCGGTTCCAGGGCAGCAGCTCAAGGGTTGGGGAGCACAAAGAACAGCTATGCGAGGCAATGCTCATCTGTCTCTGGCTATGGGAACCACGCGTCTTTAGCTCTTCTTTTCATCATATAGGGGAGTATTTTGGTTCTGTTTTGAGCTTGAACAGCTGAAATCTATCAATGTTTGTTTAGTTCCATTTGTCTCCTCTCTCCCCAATTCCATCTCTTCTGGGAGGAATAAGAATAACCTTGCAGAGACTTTGGGTTTTGGCATCCTCTGCTTGTTACACACATGCCAATTCACTGACTTCCATAGGAATTTTCTTAGTGTAACTTTAATGCCTAAGGACAAGAAAAGTTCCTTGCTCAACTTTGCAAATATTTATTAAAAAAGCACAAGTGCTTAGCACTGACAGGACACTGTACGGATGGTATCTCGAGAAATGCTGAGGTTCAGGGTTCAAGCAAAGCCAGTGCAAGCTGACGGCATTCCGCTTCTTCCCCAAGTCAGCCTTTTCTCCCCAAGCAGTGCACGAGAAAGACATAATCCTGATGCACCATCTCAAAATAAACACTGTCACACCTGCATATACAATCTACAGATACTCTCAGAAAAAGCCTTTCCCAGCCTTAACTGGGGAGTATAATTTCCCATTTTTCTCATGCTGTCAGAAAACTGTTTTTATTTAAGTACAGTAGAATGTTTTTTATTTTGATATATTAAAACTGTTAAAAGAACTGCAGCCAATTTAATCTCTGGCTCTATTAAAAATTTGAATGTAGTATTTTAAGAAAAATATTTGAGTTATCTATAGTTTGGAACAATGACTTTAAAAAAAAAACAACCCACAAGGCAGATGGAACGCATCCTAGCTAACTGCCTCGCTACAGTCGCATTATGTATTTTGTCTTCCACCCAGAGAGCTCTAATTCAGAACATTTCATACCATTTTGTTGAGAAAGATTAAGTTTGGTTAACACTGGGTATCCAAGAAAGTACTTTATGTGTAATATGTTTACACAAGAGATGGGTTTAAAAATCAATACCAAGTCTACTAACAAATCAGTTCTCACCCATCGTATATAACCTGCATGAGCTAAGTATCACAAAAATATATATATACTTGTGAGATTGTTTTTAAAACTACAGATGCAGCTTATTTTCCCCATAATACGTGGTTTTCACTAAACTTGGACCACGTTACTAGAATATTTATAAGAGATTCGTATCATTATTTTCTTCTCATATTAACTGCACTGATACGTAGCGCCATTCGGACCGAAGGAAGTTCAGCAGCAGCTCCAGAACGTCTGCTGCCGCTGCTCGGGGCTTCCGGCATGACAAATGTGACCACACGCATCCGGGCTTCGACAACACGTTTGCAACCTTGAACGTGACTGCAGAACAAAGCAGAGTTATTGTACACACTGGTAAAAACGCTGGACGCAAAGAACCACCCTGCTGTAGCTGCATTTGCCCTCAGGATGGCTCGGCGCAGAGCTGCCTCCTGCTACGGCTCCGCTGCACCGAGGTGTTCACACAGCAAAGCACTCGCCACTCAGAAACCTCAAAGCAGCTCAGAAACAGAAAGCACACGGGCTTTACTCATTCTGTCTTAGGACAGCAATATTTGCATGCATTGTGATAAGCAGAGGAAAAAGGCCCTAGAGGGATTTAAATGCAAAATGTACAATTTTTTTTTGTACAATCTCCATCTCTCCATGGGTTACTTCATTGGGATTGCTTCGAAAGGATGAAGCGGCTCCAACAGCCCTCCAAGAGCCCCGAGTTGTTGACAGGGCCAAGAGCTGGTGGTTACACACAACACTGCTAATTTGCACTCACTCTTGTCCAAAGCTGTTCTCCCTCAGTTGCAACCCAAAATGCTCTAGAAAGTGCTTGCCACTGGCTATATACCCCCAGCAGCACCAGAAAACATGCCTGTACCTTACTGAATTATGTGGGGGAAAAGAGAAGGGTAATTGCGAGCCAGTGTTTGCTCTCCAGACCACAGGCCACTTCATTTCCTGGTGGGTGGGGAGGAGAAGACCCAGATCCTTTCCTGAGCAAGAAAACAATACAAGAGAAACATGAACACACACCCCCCCCCATCCCTAACTTTGTGAGTGAAAAAATAAACAAAAATTTCCTTTCCTCTCTAAAACCATCCCTAAACAGCAGCAAGTCTGATGCAGAACATGGAACTCTGACACGACTCTGGAGAGCATCTCTTATTTTTGCCCTGTCTGCAGTCGCTGTAGGAGGCAAGGAAGGAAAACCACCCACGCAGCCATCAGAACAAGTGAGGGTGGAGATCCTAGAGAAATGGAAGCACGGGCTGTAGACCACAAACACGAAGTGCCTGGCTCCAAGGAGCGGCCTGGACACCGGGGGTTCGATGCAGCCGTTTCCACAGCCCGCAGCACTGGCAGCGGGAGGGCTCAGCCCACCGTCTCCAGTACTGGCACTTCACTTCCACAGCCCCAGGCTTCATCCATACTCCTGGAGCTTGCAGGAGGAACGTTGGATGAAGGAACACAATTCTCTCAGACAAAGTCTGTAGTCAAGACCGGTGCAGTTGCTGGCAACAAATGCACGCTCGTAAGACCGAGAAGAATTTAAGCAGCTGGCTCCATTCCACACGAGATCAATAAAACTGGCAATCCAGCTGCCTTCAGGAAGACACGCACAAGTGCTTCGGGTGCTGCAGGAAAGCTGGGGCAGTTTCTTACCCCAAAAAACCAACAAAATATCTAGATGCTAGTGGAGAAAATCACAGACTGGACTTGTGCACTTCAGCTTCTTCCCTCCTTGTATCTTTTTTCTTCCAGGAGCAAGAGTCTAATTACTCTTTGGCCTCTCCTGCTTTCGTCTCTTGAATAGAAGTCTGCAGTCAAATCACTCTCACAGTCTGCACGGTCCCTGCTCGAGTCGACGCCTGGATGCTTCTGAATGTGGCATTTGCATCTGTCATTTTACATTTGTAGCCTCCAACAATGTCTCATACTAAGTAACACTGTTCACTTCAACTGTATTTCACACAGAAAGACTCCTGGACAGAAGCTACACGTGCATATTCCCACGTTTGGTGTCTACAGCTCATCTTCATAATTACAATCCCCCGTGCGTCCTTGCCCCAGCCCATGACTCACTAGTACAGCAGTCACACTGAGACAGATTAAAGAGAAAGGGCAACTTTCCATACGAGACTTCCAAATACAGCAGGAAACTAGTGCTGGAACTATTACATTATGATTTCTGGAGTGAAATTAAAACAGGAGGCCAGATCAACACTGCAATCATCATATTTTGGGTGAGTCCTTAATTACAAACTTCCAGTATATTCAGTTATCTCTACTTATGAGAACCATGGCAATGAACCACTCCAAACCAAAGTCACCTTTAACGTACAGAGTATAAAGCAAACCCCAGATTGGGAACAAATACAGGACTTTGCAACCAATGAAACACACCAAAGATAACACTGAGCACAAACTCCCAGTGCTGCAAAACCCACCACGGGCAGCTCAGCAGTTCCACTTTCTGCTGCAATGCCCATGCCCACACTCTGAAGGACACACGTACACAGGAATTACGTGAACTTCACCAGAAATCCCTTGAAACATACTTTTAAGATGCCTTTGCTTAGACACGAGCTTCACACCATATTTTTTCCTCACAGATAGATACTACCGAACGTAAACTTTATGGAGAACAGTGCCTTGGGGAAACATTTTATATACTATGATGTGGCAAATTACACTGCACAACAAAGTACGACTGTGCCAATAAAAGACCACAAAATTTGGGCACCCTCCAAGACTGACAGCCCCAGGCTGTGAGGTGTGAAGCAATCTCAAGCCCTTTTCCCTTCAGTGGGAGACGATGCTTTCCAGACTCTCACAAAAAGCTTCACCAACTTATAGAAACAGGACAGTTGTTTTCTAGAAAGGAAAAGGTACTATACTTACTTCTGGTTTGCTTCTACTCAAGCAAACTAGCCTTTTAAAAACCAAAATAACACAGTGCCGGGCGTCACTGACAGTACAAAGCTGACTTAGCAGGAGCGAGAGCTCTTACAGGGCTGATGTTAGCCAGTTCAGTTACTTCGCTGGAAACAGCTTTGACTCTGTTCCATCTCTCTGTAGCAACCTCCTCTGATGTGGATTTTCCATTCCCCGAGTGGGTTATTTCAAATTCAGCACCCAGAAAGGCTCCTTCGGTACTCCAAGCAAAGCCTGTCTCACCAACGTCTTAAGACCCACGAAAATGACTCATTACCGAGCACATTTCCCTCCAAATAGGTGCCTCTCTGTCTTACTTTAGGTTGAAACATCAACTAAAATTCTTATACCAGAAAGAAAACAGCCACCCGGTGAGGTACTGGGGCTGATGCCTGCCAACAGAAACACCCTCGATGTACTCAGTAAACTGAGAACATGCGAGTCCTGCTCATTACCACAAGATTACTTGAGCTGCCCTAGCTTTAGACACAGGCATGAGTGTGTATATATATATATACATACACACACGTCATAAAACTGGCAATTATGTGCATGTTACACTCAAATTCCACAAAAACAGACTACGCCAATGCTACATTTAAATTCCACAGTCAAGGATGCACAAAGGAGCCTGAAAGGCAGCAGTAAGTCAGAATCAAACCTTGCAACATGTACAATCCACACAAGGACAAGAAAGCATCGCAGAAGCCACTAAGCTAATAATTAAAAACCTAATTTAAAAACATAGTCAGGATTGAGATGAGCGGTTGCACGCCTGGAGCTTAGTATCACCACACAGACAGAAATCAATAACTGCCATTAGAGGTCACTGATAAAAATCTATAGCAACTCAATCAGTCAACCTGAAACCTATTAACAGCTGTATTAGAAAGAAAGAATTACTTTTTCAATTTGCTAATGACCGCTTCTTCCTTCCAGATGATCATTTTGTATAAACACAGCAGAAATCCCTTTCGACCCCCCCTTATGAATGAACTACTCACAATTTCAAGACACTCTCCAGATCAGCATCAGATAATCACCTGCATTTCACAATCAGCATGTTGATGTCAGCATCGATATCAAGATGAACAAAAATGATATGGGCAGAGACACCCAAGTTCCACACTCCTGTGCCATCTGCACTCCACCACTACAGGGCTCAGCCTCCGTCATTAGAGCTAAACGAGGGGTTACGGCACCACAGCCATCAACAGCAAAGCTTACCAACGTGGTATTCTATCTGCTGAAGATCGTAGATCAGCGACTGCTCTCAAACTGGAGAAGGAGAATTCAGTGAGGGTTTATGTTTTGGGTTTTGTTTTTTTTTTATCTTCTGTACATCACTGTCTTCTGAAAGTTTGGGAACCTGCACCTGATGTACAAAGCCTAATAGTGACATGGAAGGGCATCCCATAGCCACAGCTTAGTCTCCTCATCTACTTGCAGTAAAAGTCACCGATCATTAACTGCAAGAGCTGGCATTCTCTAAGTGTGTGGCATTTTGTAGGTCTCCAACACATTCATACTAAGTGTGGCAAAATCCCCTGGATTTTAGACTCTGAGCATCTCTCACACAGATCGAACAGAAACCGAGACGATCTTGAGGACACTGCTGCTGCATCCGAACCTAGGCACAACCCCCCAGTATTTTTCTTTGTTTGGTTATTTTCCTTTTGAAAAGTACAGTCTTCTGACCGAGCTCTGCCTACAGCCCGCTGGGGCCAGGAGAAGCAGAACCCCAGTATTCCCACACCGCAAGGCACTGCGGCTACTGGGACAGCAGCCACACGTGCCCTGCCACCTTTAATGACTCAATACGAAGAGGAACACACTCATCAAAACGGCATTGACACGACAGGTGACACCGTTTGGAAATAAACTTCGGGAACAACAACAAAACCCAACCCCGGACAGCGTCGGCGGGCGAGGGGTGGAAGAGCGTCCCCCCCCCCCGGCCCCGCCGAAGCCGGCCCGGCGGCGGGGCGGGGAGCGGCGCCCGGAGCCCACAGGACAAGCTGGGAAATCACCGGGGAAATGACATTTTATCCCCGACGGCCAGCTGCAGCGCGCCCGGCTCCCTCCCGACGAGCGCTGGATGCTCCTCTCGGTCCGCCGAGGGGCGCCAAGCCCG
>VZSF01008187.1:366376-377958 GCA_013398295.1 Chionis minor
CCGGCGATCCGAGGGCAGGCGGGCCGGCCCCCCGCGCCCCCAGCCCCGCGCCGCCGCCCTCCGCCCGGTTCAACTTTCCCGGAGCGTCCCCTTACCGCCGTGGAGCCGGAGGAAGAGGCGATGTAGACCTTGATGACCATGCTGGGAGACGAGGCGGCGGGATGCGGAGCCGGGCGGGCGTGGGGGTGTGCGAGTGTGCGCGGGCGGCGAGGCNGGGAAGCGCCGCTGAGGCGAGGCGGGGGTCCGCGACGGGGCCGCCGCCTCGGGGAAGGGGGTGAGGAGCGGCGGGGCGACCCCGCCATCCCTGAGGGGCGATGGCCGGGGCGGGCGGGAGGGAGCGGCGCGGCACCGCCATGGCTGCGGCCGCCTCCCCTCAGGGCCGCCGGGCCGGGAACCGCCGACCCGTCGCTGGGCTCCGCCGTTGCCGCTCCCCGCCCGTCGGCCCCGGAGACGCGGCGTCTCCTCCGGGAGACGTACCCGTGATGCTCGCCGTGCCCGTGCTGTGAGGGCGGCACCTCGCTACCCCGGCCCGCAGCACCCTGCCCACGGGCTCCAGGTGCCACGGCTGGCTGCTCAGAGGGGTGACAGAAAGTTGGGTTGGCCGGGTATTACTGTGCCGTGATATTTAGAATTAAGAATTTCCTTTTAAAATACATTCCAGTGTGAAAGTTGCTGTCCTAAGCAGTGTGTTGGCCCACGCTGAACGACCGCTTGGGCATCCAGTCCAGTTCTTGGCCGTCTCAGAATTCCTGCAGTGCATCTCCCGCACAAAGAAAGCCTCAAAGAAACGCACATCGTCGTCCCGCTCCTGAGCTGGCCCCGCTGCGCCCCTTCCCTCACCGGCTCGTCCCTGTGCCATGGCTGGGTGCTCCATGCTCTGCCCAGTTAGCGAAGGGCACTGGCGCCATGCAGAAGGCCCAGAGCAACCCTGCCAGCCGTCACGCACTGCGATTCCATCATTTGTATTAATTAGGCCCACTGGATGAGACCTCAAAGAGTTCTTAATTATTACAGTCAATGGTGACACGTTATTGAGGGAAATTTATATTCAGCACCTGTCTTCCGCTCGTCTCTGGTACTCCAAATACTACCATATATATCTTATTATATATTCTGATAGTAACTTCACGCAAAATAGAAAATACGTTCGGTGATAAACATAGCAAGCCGAAATTTTGCCGTCAGCAAGCTAAGATGAAAGAAAGATGTTTGTTCCGCTGTTGGCAAAAGAAGGGGAGGTGTTTCTGGAATTATTTTTCAAAACAAAATAAGCCTTCCCGTTTCAAATTGTCACGTGTTTTTTTCAAGCCACAAACATGATTTTTAAATAAGCCTGTTGAATTAAAAAGTTACTGAGTTACTGAATCATCACCTATGTTTATCAATTTGCCAGCTGTAAGAGGAAAGAGAATTTTTTTTAAGATGACATGCCTAGTTCTGATATTACTTATGATACCTGAATCTTTGAGAATGTCATGAGATTTATGTATGTGTTGAAAATGCAATAAACTAAAATATATTTAGGATGACGGTACACAATAAAAATTCCCTGGTTCGGGGAATTTCAAAATTTAATAAAAATAAATGGTGTACTTTTAAATCTCTTTAAAACAAACCGAGTTAAGTCCAGGAGATTAAAATTCTTTGAGGAATGTTTCTTCAGATGTGTTTGTACAGCCCCCTTCACAGCTGCTTGAGAAATGCACTGATAATTCCCATTCCCTCCGAAGCACCTTGCTGCGTGCCAGGCTGTGACCTGCTCCATGGCAAGAAACACGAGAGGTGGAAACCACAGCTTATCAGAGAGAATGAAAAAATGCAGGTGGAGAACGGGATGGGTGATAGGTTTATTTGAACTTTGGGCTCACTTGTCATTCTGCTGGCCGGCTGCCCGCTCTCTGGCCGGCTCTCCTCTCCTCTCCTCCTCCTAATGCACTTCAGCTCCTCGGAGTTGAAATCCTTCTGGAGTGAGCTGCACCTTGTCTTTCTGCCTACTAAAAAAACTGGTATAATCACTGCTCTCAAAAGTGCACTTCAGAAGGCATTTTATCTTCATGAAAGAAGATTTATTAAGTTAAGAGCAATACATGAATTGGGTATTATTGAAACGACCAGGTTTTCTTGACTCATAATAGTAAATTTTCTACTCTATTGGCAGAAAAGCACAATGTTTTCTATTCCCAGGCTACTCATGTAAAATCCATGGTATTATTTTTTGTTTTCACTATTGAACAGTTGTGAAGCGTTTAATTATCCTTCTCAAGGTAGACCAAAACCTCAAACAAAATTAACAAATTGACATTATGCCTCTAAGAGGAAAATCTCCTGTTCTCGTGCAGCCAACAAAACAATGCGGATATAATACTCGGCGACGGTTATTGTCTCCTTGATTCCTTTATGTGCTTGCTGTAGTGTGTGTTTATACAAGGCCGTCTTGTCAGGCTGCATCTTTTATTACTGTTGATAGAAGGAAAACAAAACCATTGAATTTTGGTTTATATTATTTTACATATTACGAAGCAGTATTACGGAGTAAGTGGCAGCAGGAGTTTAAGTGCTCCCCGAGGGGGAGCCCAATGGATTGGCCAGGAATTTCAGATAAAAATGGTGCTGGTAAGGGCAAAGATCTACTTGCTTTTTTCTTTAACCCCAGACAGGGATGGGGGCTTCGGCGTACTGGCAAATTAAGCTATTTAAAACAAAGAAATGTAGTAGAATCTCACAATGAAATATATTGCGGTAATCGACTGCAAAATCCCTCTTGTACAAAAGGTCAGGAAGCACATGTGCTCCAAATGCTCCACAGCTTCTTTGTAACCACGGAGAGAAATACATCCAGAATTCAACTGCAAATATTTGGCTAGTAACCTGAGACTGTGCCAGGCTTCCTTCTCTGATTGTGCTTGTGCTGTTGCTGGAGAAGACGATCTGGATCTGTCTCCTGAAATGGAGGAACATGCAATCGGTAAGAGATGTCAGCTCAGCGCTCTCCATAGGAAATAAGAAATCTATTCTTCGTTTCCAATCCCGGCCTGCCAAACTTTGCCGATAATTGGAGCCAGAAGGCAAACTGTGATTCAGAGCGTGTCTCCTGACTTCACCCGTGCTCTGCCAGAGCCGCGTCCTGCTGCAGCCCATGCCAGCCTGATGCTGATTTATGGTGGGTGGAAGCGCCGCTCCCCTGCTCCGACATGCTCGTGGAAGGGGGTGGGGGAGGCCGGGAGATCTGCTTCTCCTCCTCCTCCTCCTCATTTGGAAACAGAGCACAAGGCCAGGCTTCCTTGTTTTCGTACGCCGTTGTGCAAGACACATGGCAGTTGGTCACAGGAGGAAGTAAACCGCATCGCAGAGCATGGCACCCGGTGGTGCTGCTGTTAACCTCTCCATTCCCTCTGCGGTGGAACTAACGGAGTTCTGCTGAAGCCCCTCCCAACAGAGATGTGTACTCGTATGACGTAAAACGATAGGATGAGGAATGATGGCTTCAACCTGGAAGAGGGCAGATTTAGATCAGATCTAGAAAGAAATTTTTCACTCTGAGGGTGATGAGGCGCTGCAACAGGTTGCCCAGGGAAGCTGTGGCTGCCCCATCCCTGGAGGTGTTCAAGGCCAGGTTGGACGGGGTTTTGAGCTACCTGGTCTAGTGGGAGGTGTCCCTGCCCACTGCACGGGGTTTGGAACGAGATGATCTTTAAGGTCCCTTCCAACCCAAACCATTCCATGGTTCTACAGAAACATAAACCGAACTCCTAGAGCGACGCTTGTCCATGCAGGATGCCCCCCGTTCCACCTGCACCCCTCGCAACCATGCCCAGCGATACTACAGGCAAGGGGGGATCAGGGCCAGGCTGAAGACACCCCCCCGTCGTCACAGCAGCTTTGCCTACTTTTGGTGGCAGTTCAGGTCCCCGGGCGAAACCCGCCGGTTCCCGACCCCGCGCACGGCAGCGGCGGCGTCACCGGCCGGGGCGCGCCCCCTGCTGGCCCGCGGCGGGGCCCCCCAATGGGCGGGGGGGGCCGGGGGACCGGCGGGGACCGCGCACTGCGGGAGCTCCGGGAAGGTCCCCCCGCCGTCGCCCACCGCTTCGGTCAAGGCTGGATTTTGTTTGGGGCGAAAAAGCGCGGCCGTTGCCGGGGAGCGGGTGCACGCAGGGGCCGCTGGCTGCTACCGTCGGTTTGAGTCTCGGCTTGCGAATAAAGGCAGAACGGGCCATTCCAGTGCGTTTGACAACGTGATACTGCGCTGACAGTTCAGCATCTGTAGAGGCGAAGCTGCCTGGAGTAACTCCGCTGCGGGGACCTGGGGTGCATCCGCGTTTGTGCTGCGGCTGGGACAAGCGGGGAGCTTTTGGAGTAACCCCCCCCCGGCAGCAGGAACCCCGCTGTGACGCGCCGGTGCCGGGGAGCGGCCTTGGAGCGGGCTCGCAGGGTGGCACGTGGGTGAAACCAAGCTGGAGGATGGCTCCAGGTACACACATACCGCACTGCAGCAGCTGCGAAACGTGCGTCGGGTGCGTCCTCCGCACCCGCTGTCCCGCTCTACAGGTTTGCTCCTATTGCACCCCACTGGCTGCCAGAACTGATCCCGCCAGGCACGCCAAGCCTTACCCAAGACAAAGGCCGGATGGCCCTTCCAAATATTTTCGGCAGACTATATCATGCATTAAAAAACCCAAACCTAAGCTGAAGCCAACTAGTCCGAGTGCTGGAGGCTCTGCATTTCTGCTCCAACAATAGTTTTGCAGTGGCAGCCAGACGGCAGCTCAGGCCACGCTCTCGCCAGTTCGCCAGATCTTGCCAGCAGTGGGTACCGGCAGCCAAGCCCCGATCCTGCTCCGGCTCCCTGCTGCCGCCTGCACGGCCGGCCAGGCTGCAACACAACTGCCCACAGCAGCGTCACAGGGCTCAGCTACAGCCGCCGGCGTGGGGATTGTCACCGTTCCCTGTCCCTGACACCTTCCCGTCCCTCTGCTGACTTCTGTCCAGACAGGGGCCGGCCATGCAAGAGTCCCCGCTTCATGTTTAATCTCTCCTTTTCCTTGTGCTCCAAACTGGCTGTCCATCCTACCGGCTCCGAGCCACCAGCCAGCCCCAGCTCTGACAAAGCCCAGCACGTGCTCCTGAAGTGCACTCAGTTATCCTGACGTACCTGAGGGAAGTACATGGAAGGGAATACTACAGATACCAGGATTTCAGCCAAAATAACAGGAAAAGTCACTCTTTTAATGCTGTTTTAGGCCAGTTTGTTTAACTGGGCGTTCTCCGAGGGCTGCTGCCCTGAAAGGCAGAAGATACAACCCAGAAGTCTCCCAGCACCCTTGCCTGGTCCCTGGCTCCCCCTGACTCAGGACCAGACTGCACAGACACATTTTTGTGCTCTGGACACTAAATCCTGCCTTCCCTGAGCCCGTCCAGCGAGAAATGTGCAGCTCCTGCTTGCTGTGAGCTTGGAGCAAGCTGAAAGAAGGGGAAGAGGAGGTGCGTATTGGTCCATGATGCCTGCCATGCCATTGTTTGATGCAAAGTTTTTACGTTCCGGGAGGTAGCCCGTGCTTTCACAGTTGCAGAGGGCTTGGGGTATCCTAGAACCAAATCAGCCTTGGTCAAAGGGGCTGCTCACCAGCTTGCTCTGCCCCTTCCTTCTCCTTCTTGGTCTGGGCATCTTCAAATGGCTGTTGGAAAGACTTGGGTTTTTTTTTAAAAAAAACAAACAAACAAAAAAACCCTAAAGGTAGCGCAGCTTTGTAAAGCTTCACTACGCTTACTTGGTCACAACCCTCTCAGGTGCTGAGTCTCCCTGGGAAGGGATTTTAAAAGCTGATGGCATCAGGCATCTCCTAAGGCTGCGTGTGGAAGCAGTGTTAAAGGAAGGCTTACACACTTCTGCGGGTGCGGTGAGGACCATCTGGCAATGGTTAGTTTGTCATTATTCTCTTTGTCAATTTATTCTAACCCTTACCGATGCTTCAGCGCGAGACAGATCCTCAGGCGAGCTTGTGAGTTCCTGTCTGGGAACTTCCCCAGCCTCCTCCACAATAAACGCGGATGCAAAAAACTCATTTGGGTTTTCTGCGCCAATATTGTCTTTTCTACATATTCCTTTTATATCTCAATGGCTGATTTGTTCTAGAAAATGTCTCTCAGGCTTCCTGCTCCTGATGAGACTGAAAAATGACTTATTACGCTTTTGAAGTCTTTTTGCTAGTTGTGTGTCAAACTCTGGTTTTTACACATCCATTTTTACATTTCACTTGTTTATAATCTTTTCTGTTTGCCTCATAAAAACACAAATCCAACTTTTTTGAAGGATGCCTTTTGTTTCTGACAGCTTCCCATGTCCTGCCTTTTAGCCATGTTTGATTTTTTAGCCATTTTTTTTAGCCACGCTCGATCCTCCTGCGTGCTTTTTTGACAGGTGATACGCATTTAGTCAGAGCTTCCAATGTGATGTTTTGCATAAAACACTGTTATTCTTTTAGCTACCCCTTTCAGCTTTTTTCAAGAAGCCTTCTCACTGTTGCAGAGTTCCCCTTTCCGAAATTAAGAACAACGGGGTATTTTTTTAGCTTTTGTTGCTCTGCTTAGTGGTGACTCTCAAGTACGTAATGGTCAGCGATTCAAAGAATGTTTAGCTGGGTCCCGTCCTCTGCCCTCAACCAAATCAAGAGTTGCTTCTCCTTTCACGGCTTCCCTGACCAGCTGCTCCATAAAAAGTCCTTATTGGTGTCTAACCATTCACCCTCAGACATAACAGCTATGTGGTCTATATCAAGACACTGGATGTTTCCCATTGCATTTGTATTTTCTGCCCTTGCCACCTCCCTCATATTCCTCGTGTTAAGTTAGCCGATGGAGTTAATTCTGTGTTATAGGCTAGTAAGACATTTCCACTTATTTCTATGCTGAGAAGTCACCAAGCCTGTTAATAATCTCCCTTGTTAAGTGAGAAAATGTATTTTGTGATTTATAATGCCAGATTGCACCTCTGTCCTAGAATGGAGGGCACCAGACCCTGAAGGTGCCTGCTTTCCTCTGCCAACTGTAGAAAGGGTCCAGACAACTAACACAAATGTCAGCAGCTGCTTTTGGATAGGTGAATCCTGCCTGTAGCTCCCTGGAAGTTGTTCTTGTTTTGCAGATTATATTATTTCCACATCCCAGTACAGCATTTGCATTTTTTGCCACTCTGCGGCCTTGCAATAAAGGTATATCCCGGTTGTGGGGACAGGACTCCATGCAGAGCTTCATGCACAACCAGGAACTGGCAACACTTGGCCCACACACATGACTTGTCGCTCTTCAGACTCGCCTTTCTCTTCTCACGTGCACTACCATAACCTCAGAGTTTTGAAGAGAATGTAATGGCATGTTTGAGACCTGGACAGCAGTGCACACCGTGCAAGAACTGTGGAGGAAAAGGCAAAATTAAAACAGTGTTGGCAACTGATGAGCTGATGAAACTACTCATTTTTCTTCTGTGCTTTTTCTAGCTTCATTTTAGTAGTAGTCTTAGTTTTGACTGCTTTTCCAAATTACACCTTTCAAAGAAGCAAAACTGGAAGAAAGAAATAACTAAAAGACAAACTTGCTGCTGACAGTCAGCTTGTCTGACTGCAATGGATTGAAATTTCTTCTTATCTGTATTTTGTGTTTAAGAAAAGTCTGTGTTTACTTTGGTGCCTGCAGTCATCCCCTTTACTACTGAGCACTAGGTAGGAAGCTGTAGCTAAACCAAAGGTTTTACTGAAGTAAAGATGAACACACAGACTCAATGAGAATCCTAAACCAACAGACTTAACACCTTCACGTCCCCAAAATAATAAACATTAAATGTTTCATTGCAATCAATATTGAATTTGACACGTAAATGAATTTTTACCCAGGACAGACTATAAAATTAACCAAGCACAAACATCTTCTATAGATCAATAATCCACTCATCCCAAAAGTTATATAAAACAAGGCCAACGAACACTTTGAAAGCCAGGTACATGACATGAAAACGTGCCTTGTATATTCTTTTACCATTATAATTATTATTATTGTTATTTTCCCTTTCCATTATTAAACTGTCCTTATCTCAACCCACAAGGGTTGGGTTTTTTCCCCCCTTTCCCCTCCTTTTCTCCTTCTTCTCCCAACCCTTCGGGGGAGTGAGCAAGCGCCTGCATGGTCTGAGTTGCCAGCTGGGGTTCACCCACAACACATACTCCTATGTTTCTCTGTGCAGGCTGGATGTTTTTACCTCTGGAGTCAATAGCCTGGTTCAAATGCCTACGCTCACAGAAGCAGAATTAAAATTTTAGCATGAAGCTTTCTCATGGAAAGAGAAGCACAAAAAAGTCTAATTTCTGGTTTGTTGCTGTGATTTACTCTTGAGGCAGTCTGGTGATATGGTATCATAAATGCAGGCTTAGGTCTTTTTGTACTGAGTAAAAAGTGCTGATTTTAGCAAAAATGCCAAAAAAGGTCACATGGTACAAACTAATGATCCAGAATAAACTTACTCTCCTAGGCCTAATTTATCAAAAGGTTTAACTGGTTAGTTTTGTACTGGCAGCCCTCGTGCCAGATGAAGTGTATCAGTCCGTGCCATTCTAACATGTCATCGGATCCTTTTTGTCTCTCCGCACCCAATGCAGAGCTACCACACAGCCACTGTAAGCTCCATCCCGTCAGGGTGACTAAAGCCGTAGTGAGCCTGCTCCCTGTCTGGATCAGATCCGTACTACCGTATGAACAATGGTGGAACCACCGTTTCCTTTGCTTTAACACCAAAAGTGGACAGCAAGGATGGAAGGTCTTCATCGCATGGCCATGCATGTCAATGCTTCTTTTATCTGTGCTTACTTTTGGTCAGAGATAAAAGCACAGTGACTTCTGTGATTTAGAAAAGAATTCAACCAGCCATGGCCACCTCCTCATTGATTTAATAGGTGACTTCCTATTCTTTCCAGTTATTATTGCATAAATTCCTACTGTGGAATTGCTCCTTCCACTTGGCCTGAAGGAAAGGTGTTTAGAATATCCATAGGCTACAACGAGGTCTGTCATTTTCTATAGGTCTGCACAGGAACAGCCTGTTACACTTTCAGCACAACAGCGTCTTACAGCAGTTTATCCTAGCGATACAGAGGGAAGTGATCTTCTAATTAATGATTATTAAGGTGGGTTTGTGGCTCGATGAACATTTTTAGGAAAGTGAAAATGTTTGAAAAAATACAGAGGTGAAAAAGAAGGCGCAGCAAATGCAATGCAAATATTAATAATGAAGTTTACATCTGTGCTTAATTTCCAGTGCGCATTTTGATGCAAGCTTTCAACCAAAGTGCTTGTCATGCAAGTTGTCCAGGAGAAAACATTGATAGACTCTTCAACAAATTCCTGTTTCTTTTCCACAAATGTACAAGGACTTCTCACAGAATATAGAAAGACTGAAAGAATAACTGCAGGGAGACGGGTGAAACTTTTCAAGGCAACTTACAAAAGCAACAGAAGCACAAACCTTGTTGGTAATGAAGAATTTCTGCTGTTGGACACAAACTCTTGAAAGAAGGCCAAGAGCTCTTGAAATGTGTTTCAGACAATTTTCAGTTCAGAAGATGAAGAAAGCTATTTGAAACACTATTCAAAATCTTCATTAATACAGGAGAACTTGAAGGTGGTGTGATTAACAGGTAGTAAGAGAGAAAGAAACCCATCGATAGAACGGAAAACCATCCTAACATGGAAGAAAGATAGGAAGTGTATTATAAAGACCAACATAAAGATGAACAAAAGCACAACGTAGCTGTAATGGCAGCTTTAAAAATACATAACCAGCCTTTTTAAATTGTGCAAAAAATGAAATCCAGCAGACAACTAAGAGTTAGTAGAACGGAACAGCACAGGCATGTAGGAACAAAATGAGAGACAAAGGTCCAAAATTAGTTACAGTGAGGAAGGAACAAAGAAGGATCTAGGAACATGTTCTCCTTATACAAGTTGGAAGTAGGAGCAAAACAAAAGAAAATCTTATTAGTGTCAGAAAAGGAGAACAAATAAAGGAAGGCACAAAAAAAGCTGTGTCTTCTTGGCTTCAGTCTTCAAATAAAGTGAATTGCCACCAGTTACTAAGCCTGACCTTTTGGGCAGATGACAGCAACAGGTAGGAGCAGGAAAGAACAGACTGAATTGCACCTGGTTATGTGGTTACACTGAGGTCGGCAGTGCCCGGAAAGTACACTCCCCAGTACTTAGGAGGCTGGTTATAGACACTTTTGAATAATTGTTGTGTCTAAACAAAAAAAAATCATGGCATTTGATGGTTCTACATTGACTGGAGGAAGCGGGAGAAAGGTGGACCTGTGGTTGGAAAACCGCTCAGCTTAACGCCAAAGTCCAGGAGGACAATAAACTACCGACATATAAGCAGTCTGCGGTAACGTAAAAACTGACAAATCAAAAAGTCACCGTGAATTTGTCAAGAACAGGGGGAACAGCTGTTCAGTGAGCAGCATTGAAAGGGATCCAGGGATTACAGGGGATCTGAACCAACATGGTGATGCTCTTGCAAAGTCGGCAAACGTTATGCTGAGATAGGTTATTTAACCTGATTATTGGATATAGATTTAAGGATGAATACGAAGTTGAAAAGAGTCCAGAGCAGCATAAGAATGATAGAAGGTTTAGAAAATATGGCCTATGAGATGATGAGACCTATGAGAATTTGTTTAGCCTAGAAAAAAAGAAGTTTAAGGGAGAACAAGATAATATTATGTGAATTGATACAGTCTCTAAAATGTTAATGTAAATTGATGCTTATTAATTGTTCTTTTTATCACTAGACACTGGGCACAGCAAAACTTACAATTCATAACTGAAGTACAATTTAGATGCTGGGGAAAACTTTGTGGTTTTATTAACAGTTGAGTGGTGAAACAGGCTCTCTAGGAAGATGGCGGAATCTCCTTTAAGTTTTTTACAGAGATCAGAGTTGATTCTGGCAGGAACAGTTACACCTCAGAGCAGCTGCTACTGCTTTAAGTTTGGTTGCAAAGGCCTTTGGTCCGGAGGTGCTATTAATACACACCTTATGCTTTCCTCAAAGAAATACACAAAATAGATGGCAGAAAACCCTGATGGAAATCGCAGTTACGATGGACACGTGCAAATTTTCCTTAATCTGTGCGTAAGTCTGAGACCTCACCTCATGGCCTCCTTCAAACTCAAAGGCCCAGCAAAGACCTCACACACTTCGCCTGAACAGCAACAGACCTAAAGGCAACTTAAAGCCAAAACCGGTCCCAAAAAGCCCTTCCCGGCCGTCGCACAGCCCCTGAGCCAGTTACACCCTACGGTCACCCCGTTTTTACCCGGCAGGGCCGAACCTGACAAAGGCCGCAGCCCCGCAGCGGGCTGAGGTAACTTGGGGGGGTGGGGGGGGGCCGGGATGCCGGCCGGCCCTTTCCAACAGGTCCCGCAAAGCCGAGAGATGGCGGCGGCCCCCCCCAAGCCGGCCGCGCTCCGCTCCCCTCCTTCCCCCCCGGCGCCACGGCCTCCGCCACCGGTCGCCCCCGGCTGCCAAGGCCGCAGGGCCCCGC
>VZSF01008190.1:0-20003 GCA_013398295.1 Chionis minor
CTGAGGCCAAACCACGACAGCTGTCTAAGTGCACAATGTGTCTTTCAATTCCCACATGAATATTTAGCCCAATTAGAAGCCTACGCACAACATCCACATATCCAAAGAATAACCGTCTCACTCATCATTCGATTCCTTGGCTCCCATTCCCTTGACCTCAAGGCACTACCATGTTTCAGCTCTGCGAGCTTTTCTATCACCATGTGACTGCTCTGGTCTGCACACTGCTACACGTGATCATAGTATGGTTGCTTTTATTTATTTATTTAAGTGAAAAATGGCAGAAAGCAGATTAAAAAACTGTGATTCTACTGGGTTATGCACACTTGGCAAATGAAAATACAGGTCCACACATACACTTTGTCTTACGTATTCTTGTTTGAAGATGCCATGACAGACATTCTCCTGATAAAACTACTACTTCTTAAGATGCACAACAACTATATTGGTGTTTTTGAACTACAGTTGCCTCTCAGAATGTACATCTTCAAAATAATATCCCGAATTTCTAGTTTCAAGACCAACTTTAGAAGAGGTTTTAAAACTACAGTCTGTTATAAATTGTTTCAAATATGAACAGCACTGACTGAAGCCAAGTTTTCCACTACTCATACAAAAAGTATATTCCATAAAAGTTCATAATCTACAAGTTCAGTCTAAATCGTTCAACAGAGTTGGACAAGCTTTGGTGGCAACAGCTTAGTTTTGCGGTTCTAGTGATTTCTGCGAATATGTATGTTGATGGAATTAAGAGTTGCCTTCCATTCCATTTATTTCAAAACAGAAAATAAGAAAGTTAAAGATTCATAAGAAAGAAAATCTGCGCTTACTGCAACAGGAAGTTCAAACTAGATTCCACTCTCACGTCAGAATTCGTAAGCAAGCTTTGCACAGGAGACTGCAATTTACACAGTGATTTCCAAGGGAGACTACTACCCATTTCTACGAATAAAAGCAAACAGTAGTTCCTCTAAAAATAGACAACCTCTTTCTCTTCTAGAAAAGCATCCTACCTGAAGGAAGTATTGGAGATAGGCATGATTCGCAGATATTCTCCTCTGGAAAAACAAAACAAAACAACCTTATAACAGCTTTGTTAACAAATTCCATGTTAACTGTTTTATAAAGCAGGCATGAACATACTGCTACTACAGAAACGAAGCTTGAAGTATTTACTTAAGATGCCTAACAGAGTCTACTAAAAGTGGAAGAGCAACACTGAAGCAGAACTTCTCTTAACAGCATGAGAAATGTTTAGATCTTCTGATTCTGATGATGGCAGAACTGTGGGAGTGAGGCTGTCTAGGATCAGTGCTGCAGAGTCACAAGGCAAACTGAAAAAACAGGAGCATAGGACGGGTGCCTGATTTCTCTGATGCATTTTGTAGCAGCAGTTCTGATCCTCCGTCCTTCCGTCAGCTTGTGCCTCTTGGTGTTAACACTCAGCTGGTGTGGATTACAGCGCTGCTCACGTGCATCATTAGCACCTTGCAAAATATTTTCAACTGTTTCTGAAAACTATCTTGTAGCTTTTGCTTTGGTTGCAGATTATTATTATCCAGCAGTCCATATTGGCACTGAACATTTTTCACCTTTCCAAACAAATTGCAGTATACAATACATTACTGGCTATGACAGACTGTTCAGGAAGAAAAGCTGCATGCTGGGTCTTGTAGTTTTTGAGATACAAGTGCTCCCTTTGCAAAGAGGAAAGCAGTTAGTATCCTACTACACTCTACAAATAAGGTACAATATTCAGGCTTTCGGGTGGCCTCCAAAGTGTACCATCATGTCGCTTGGGTCTATAAACCAAGTAAAAGACTTCAAAACCTTGAAAGTCAACACATTTCCTCTGTACCCACCGTCTACTAGAACACCCTTCATCTGAGTTCGATGCATTTTCTTCAATAAAGAGAGAGAATCAGCAACAAGTATCTTCTTGCAACCCTCCCGCAGCAAGATCTGTTGTGCAAAGAACACAAAATACAGCAGTTGTTGAATAGATGGACATATTCATCATATTGGCAAGCCTTCACTGGGTTTCTGTTGCCAAGAGAGTGCAAGGAACGTCTAAGAATTTTCAAGCTACTGTAAAGGAGGGAAAGGAGGAACCTCCTGTTACCATCACCTCTACCTAAATGAAACCCCATAATATTTAAAAAAAAAAATCACCTCAAAAAATCAAATCCTTTACAAATGTACTATTGTCATAAAATATGATCTTCTTCCTATGAGCTTGTCTTAACAAAATACAATGGAGAGGGATTCTTACAGTGCCCCTCACAGTTGGTTTCCAAAACCTTTCAGAACTTTTTCTACCCATGTCTTTCCTGTCTTCTTTAGGAAAGCCATTTGAGAACCACAAAACCTTCATAAACACTGCAATTCAAAATTTATTCTGTTCAAACGTATTTCCTGCTGAGGTGTCATTTAGTAGAGCAGTATTAAATGTCCATACGACTTAACCAAAGGTCCAAAATTTGTTCCTCTCTAGCAAAAGGCTCAGCCCGCTTTCTACTTATTTAACATTTTTCATCAGATTGACATGTCATTGCCTGGCAATGTTGTGGAACACAAAAAGGAATCAAGGGTGTCAAAATTATACAGAGCCTTGTTTCACAATACTTAATGAAACAAGTATGAAAATACGACCAACCCAAGCAAGTCTTGTGGAATTTTACTTCCCGAATTGATGTTTGGCAATATGTTTTCCAAGACAAGTCCTCTGAAAAGTGCTTTCAAAAGAGGCTCACAATCAATTTTAAGCTGAACAACCCTACCAAAAAAGTGGTATAAAAAGGCAATGTCCATTCCTTTTTCCTGATTATTTGCATTACAGGACACATTGAGCGTTCTGAAGTAGTCCAAGATACAGCTAATGCAAATACCTAAAAAGAAATACAGTAATAGATTTTCCAGCCAGGTGAACATTGTCCAAAGCCCTATCTTCTCACTTACACATTGTGAAGTAATAAGGGTGCACTGCCAAGAATGAAACACAGTTAAGACTGCAAATCTGAAATACATTAAAAAAATTAAAATCGAATAACACTTTAAGCATTTCAAACTGGGTACATCAGTGGGTAAATGACATTCTCCAGTATTAGACACATTGAGCTACAAAATATTTCAGAGCACCAGAAATTGAATGCATCTCTACAAGACAAACACTTAGAAATGTAATCATTTTTATCTGTGATGATCTCAGGAGCTATCTGAGTATGTCTTCCCCTTCCAACTTTATCCAAGGGTAACAGAGAATGATAAATTCTGATTCAAATAGAGAAAAATGTCACTATCTTTGAAAAAATTGCTAGAAACTTTTTGCAAGGACAATTGGATGAGACTATCTTTTAGAACAAGCACTTGCCTGATTCAAAATATTCTCAATCAGTAAATTGTATCCCAAAGACAGATAAATAACTTGAAGAGGATGAGGTCTTGGCTATATACTGGAGTCTTTGCTAGCAGCCTAAGTAAAAGGAGCAAAGCAAGCATGTTAAAAGAGAAGGGCAGAACAGCGATACAAAGGGAAGAAGGGAACATGATTCTAAAATACAGTGTGCTAATAGGAAAACTTCATTTAAAAAAGGAAAAATAGAGAGGGAAACAGTAGACACCATTAAGGCACGGGAAAACCTCAATACTGTTTAATGCCTTAGAAAACAGAAGTAAAAGATATATCTTATAAGACATATCTTAAGACATATGCACTATCTTTCCCTCACAATTTGAACTCCACTAAGATTTTTCCATACCACATTCAATGACTGTTTGCCAGACTATATTTTGCTAGAAATGGAATACAGTAGGCAGCTATTGGTGTATAAAAAAGAAAAGTCACAATAAAGAATGCAAAATGTCAAATCTCAAGGTAATAAATCCCAACACTTCTGCAGAAACAGATTTGAAGAGCTCAAAGATGAGATGAATGATTTAAGAGTTATAGAAAGAGAAGCAGGAGAGGCAATTTGGAGGTGAGAGAGGAAGAAAGAATTAACTTCTTTACATTAAAAGGATGGAGAAGTATATAACTTTGCAGCCTAAGATTAGGCTCAACTAGTTAAAACTGACATCAGGCATAAATCTATAACGAAACCACTTTCTGAGGAGAAGAAACAGGACTCCGGCAATAAAACTGAACTTTTTTTACCCTTTAAAAGCACGATTGTCAGCACAAGCAGGACAGCATGGTACACTTACAGAAAGAAGTTTTAGGCAGATGTAATGCTTTTTACCAAATTAATGAAAACTGCTGAAACAGAAACATTTACTCCGAAAAAGAATCCTAGTTCATTTTCTGACTATATTAGGGAAAATGCTACTGCATAATTAAAATCAGAAGCCATAAAACCTTCATTTTAATTTAAAAAGTCCTGATTTACAAATGCCTAACGTTATCTTTAAAGGGAAACACTGTAGTACGCAGTTAATTTGAAAGGGTATACTCACAGCTCTGGGAATAAATTCAGGCCTTGATTCAGCTTAGCACTCAAACGAGTCCAAGTTCCTCAAGGCCAATTAACCAAATTCTTCCAAGCAGCGTCACAACCGCAATTAAAAGCACATTATTTTTAGTCTTTACAACCAAAGGGCAGATGTCCCTCTGCATAAGCTGCCACCTGCCCCCTAGTGCCTCCAAGGTGTCTGAAACAGCAGTTTATTCATGTTCAGGGCAAAAGCCAACCATTTTTCCAGGTGCTGTTTCAAGCAGCATTCACCAGATTATCATCAGGGTCTATTCGTTCATAATGTCTGTTACAAATAGATAAATGAGAATTATATGAATGAATGAATCTCTTGTCATCCATCAGAGTTATTGCCAGTTCAATCACAGTGCAAACTAGTAAGTCAACATTTGAGTAAAATAGTTAACCCAGAAAATCTAGAGGTACTGCATCTAAACAAATTGCTTCTGTATTTTAAAACTAGGGAAAGCAAGTCTTAGAATACCAACATATTTTCAAGTTTTCTTCTAACAATTGTCATAATGCAGGCTGAGAAATTAGGCATTTCTTTCTGGAATGAGGGAGGTATTTCAATCTCTTCCAATACCACAAGCATTTCCTAAATTTCACTCAGGTATAGACCAAAGCTGAAAAGAAACCTATTTTATACAGGCTTGTAACTAACTTACAAGCGCACAAATAAGGGGATTTTCCTATCAGCCTCCTCTGTGAGATGTGTGATACAGTGCTTTAGAAACCTGGAGCATGATTACATGACATATTTTAAGAAAGACTTCTACATTCCTCATTCGTAAGTTAAGACCACTGTGTAATCAGCTACCAGAGACGTACACATGTGTGAACCATTTCATATTCTTTTTCAATTTACTTTCCAGGGAACTGTATATAAAAGGTAAATATGAAGTTCAAGGGTACGTTCAAGAAAGAATGTCTTTGTTAAGATCTCATACTCACTGTTGTATGACTGATGAGTTTCAGCCCAAAGTAGTAGTGTAAAAACAACATCAGTAGCACTGGTTTCACCGAAAAAAATAATAGTTTGAACTTATATTTTGTATAAACATACTAGTAAATGCTGCTTTTGCTACAAATTTGACATAAGAGCACTAGTGTCCTAACTGTGTTGGCTAGGAGTTTTTAAAAATAATTGCACTGGTAAATTGCTAAGGGGAACAGAGGTTCTGTATGAGTCTCAGAGAACTGATGTCTATATGTGGAAACTGAATTAAAGTTACACTGACAAGAACTTTTCAATTGTATGGAAATAAAGTTGAGTTTTGAGTCTGATCTTTGAAAACACTTTTAAACGCAAGCAGTAAAGATGAAAATTATTAAACTTTTGTCAGGGTATCAATATGACTTGGGTCAATTTGGTTAGCTTGCCACGGATTTGAATGGCATTTAGTTATGTTGAGAATGTTGACTGAAGAATGGTGATTTATTTATTTGCCATTAAATAAAAATGTGTGATTTCTAATAAATAAGCGCATTCTTCCTTAAAACAACACATCTTCAGGACTTTATAAATTCAAAGGAAATAGTCTATGGTCTACTTTATCTAAAATTTCATGTCACCAAGGAACTAGATTTCAGGACTTAGATATAAAATAGAAAAAAGTTTCTAAAAGTTTCTAAAAAAGTTTTAGACTACGCTTTACTTGATAAATACTCCTGTTAAAATTCAGACAGCTTTAACATTGTTGTTGTTGCCTATGTCTTCATAACTTTGTTGTCTATGAATGTTACAGTGTATAAACACTAAAATCAGTATTATTTCAGCAGTAAATAAATTTTCATTACTACAATAAATCAGTGTCAATTATCTACTATGGTTTTAATACACTAACTCAGATGATGACAAAGAGAAAACATTACAACGAATGATCCTGGGGAGGGAAAACAAACAAACAAACAAAAATAATCACTGGGAGTTTTAATTCCAATTCTTAAAACTACTTAAACTAGTACTTAAATCTCTTCCTTTTTAGGAAAATACTTGTGTGTGCACAGCTTTAAGTTCATGGAAGAACTGCACTTCCAGAAGCTGGAAAATATAAATGGATATTCTTGAAGAATAAGGCATTTTAACGGAACCCTACTTGTAAAGCAGAGCTGTAACGCCATAGCAAAAGTGAATTAGAAGTATTCAATTTAAGTTGTAGCCTAAGAAAAAAGTCTCATGATCTATGTATTTTTACCCAATAGAATACCTAATCCTTTCTTAACGCCATGATTGGTTGGTTGGTGGCAAACAGATATTAACTCCTTTTTAAAGTTATGTTAACCACATTATTTTAGAGCTGAGGTGATCTTACACTAGCACATACAACAGTTGCAATGGTTCACCTGATAGGTGGTAGTTTGTTGAAGTGAAGCAATCCGTCTGCAATATGCCAACATTAATAAAACCTGAAATTATTCGGGGAAGATCCCAGAAAAAAAAACCCCAACAAATTTTGTTGCATTAGTAGACTTCCTTGTTGGATTTTCTAATGCAGACTGTGAGCCACATATGGCATGCTTTGGCAGCCATTCAATTTGATTTATTTGGTTTTGCTGGGATGTAAAGAATTTTTTTCAAAAAGACAATCTGTCAAACGCACTGCTTTTAGCTCCCACCCATATTTCAAATCACATATAATGGTAAAGTTTACTGCTAAGGAAGTTTAAGAGGAAATTTGCATCCACATACTTAACATAAGCACTAAACAATCTTATCAGGCTTGCAAAAGGAGGCCACAATTAAATAATATAACAGCACAGCTCTAATACCTCATGGGGAGTCAATGTTATGAAAAGATCAGCACAGTTTTTGTTTTAGGCAGTGACTTGCAAGCCAACCAACAGGTTCTAACTTCACCTGCACATCTCCTTTATGGATCTTGGCAGAAGATTTTTGCCTTTGAAAAAGGGAACAATAAAACTTACACACATACAGAGCTCGAGATCTGAAGAGATGAAATTACAGAAAGTCCTAGTCAATTAAATTTGGATTGCTGTAGGAGTTCAAAATGTCTCGGACATTAAGTTACACAAATCAGGAAGTTTCAACCAAAATCTAAGGAGTTGTGCTGGGCCAGAGTAGAGGACATGGACTTCTCACACAAGATGATGTGAAGGTATGACCAGGCATCATACAAACACTCCAAAGGATAGCTTTAAAACAGCTTATGAAACAGCAGTAATGATGAAGCTAGGGCAGAATTGCCCTCAGCAATGAGAGGCCACTTAGACATTTACTTGAAGTGCCAACCGTGTCCTGAAGCACACACTGAATGCAGAAACAGCCTTGCTATAAAAAAATTGAGCTTGTCAATCTAAGGCTACTTAGGTGAGTGTGCAAGAGCTGCGACCAAATCTCTAATTTCAGTGTAGACACAACATCTGTTCAAAAATGGTGCACTTCACATTGCCTGTAACACTTCAGGAACAGTATTCTTTTAAACTATAGCTTATATTTCTCTAAAGAAAAATAGTCCCCCCTTTTTTTTGGCTATATTGTTTTGCTATCGTACAAGCAAGCCAAGCACAAATTACCTTACACTTCCCCAATTCCTATTACTCCTATGAGATCTAAATTTTAGCTCTAGAGCTATCCAAATCTACTTCAAAATGAATTAATTTCAAATCCATGAAGCATTTCAATGCTACCAGCAAATACTATTAGATACCACTCTGAAGGTTAAATACATCCTTTTAATCCCAAAGTAATTTTGTTAAAAGGTATTTGAAGACAAAATGATTCTTCCCTCCTCAAAATGTGACCAAATGATGTCATCAGCTTTGTCTGAAGCCACACAATATATTTTGCGTACGTGTAAAGCTGCACCTCTGCACACAGCACTTTCTCAGTCTGCCTGCTAACACGCCAAGAATTCCATTTTGATTCCAAGAGAATGCAGGAACAGGAGGAACACAGCAGTGGAAGCAGCAGGGTACTGACAGCAGCAAGAATAACATGCCACTGTTTAAATGCAGCACTCTTTATAGTAATATAATAATTTATCTAGCATTATTTTGGAAAGATAGTAGTATCTAAAGAAGTCAATTAAAAAACTGTAAGTAATGCTACAACATACATTATACCAAACATGTATCTGCTTATCTGGGGTAACTCCTTGCTCATAATAGGTGTACAGGATAACAAGACACTGAAAATGCTTTTTTGAAATACTGAAAGTCATAATCTAAAGCACATATGATAATAAAATAAAGGAAGAGCTTTGGAGAGGCTTAGAGCTTGCCTTTTTAAAAGTACTTCTGACAAAAGTGAAGGTTCTAGAAGGTATAGTCTTGATGTGGTCTGGTAAGAGACCAGCCATGACCTTTACTGAAAACCAAACCTCTCTATTTGCTAGAAATGTCCAAAGACTAATAGCAGATGGGGAAAAAAAGTTTACGAGGTTCAGAAAACTGGAGTTTCAGCTGCTTACTGAGCTATTGCTTTTTGGACTCTGCATAGTCGCATCTGGGCCCTTCAAACTGCTCTGTATCCTTACATCTCTCAGTAGAAGGGTGCAGAGCAGCATCACAGAGAACTGAAGTTTGGGACTCCTCTGGTAGCAGGGAGATGAAAGTATGCAATGCAACTCTGTTGTTACTTTCAGGAACACTTAAGGGTATGCTTCCTTTAAGTTCTTACAAATGCACAGAAAAAACAGTCATGTAGGGAACTGCACATATCTGTAAAATTATGCAGGGATAAGAACTCCCATAATCCAATGAGAAGTCTTTTTTTTTTTTTTAATGCATAGACATCAACATGTTCTGCCCAACAGAGACAAATCTGATTTTAAAAGTTCATCTTCCTTCATTTAGTATGACACTTAACATATGGCTGTAATACCTGGTGAATGTTTTAGTGAGTGCATGTTGTTCTGCCTCCTCATCTATGAAACAGAACAAAAAGTACTGGTCATGAGACTTTCCAATATTGGACAGTTGGGCAGTGTAAGATAGCCTGAATCACCCAAGATCTTTCCAGTTCTAGTTACCCACCAGGCTTATAACAGCATGGGAGAGATTTAGAAGTGCTAGAAGCCATCAAGAGAGGAGGCTATTTGTCTTGACAAATTTCTACCCTTTTTGTCACAGTTTTGTACCAACCTGCAGTGCCAATGACAGATGTCTGAACAAACCTTAACGATAGCCATTTCTCAGGCTGTTCAGTGGCAAAGCAGTTTTGCTGGGTCTCTGAAAATGAGTATCACACAAAGAATGCAACATTTACCTGCAAGTTGTAGTCCTGAAGAATTTTCACTAGCGAGTCTCTCAAATTAGGAATCTCCATGCCTTCCTTAATGCGGTGGATCAAAAGAATGGGATCAACATGGGTTCCGATATTGTTCAACAAACCAGTAATAAAAGCTGTGAAAACCAAGAGGCAAAGAATTCAAGAAAAAAATCTTGCAAAATACCTGATGCTTTGGTGACAAACTGCAGGCTCTGGCTGATTCTATGACAGTTCTCTATTAAGAGATATCACTAAGCCTCTTTTGTATAGCCTTCAGATGTTGCACCTGTATTTACTTGAATACAGGCCGTTGGGTAAGAGAGAAAGCTACAGTCTGGCACTTCACAGAACTTAGAGGGTATTCAGAAAAGGGGTCCAGCACAAACCCACAAGTAAATAATGCATTTCAATTCAATAAAAAGGGCACTCAAGCAAATAGAGTCAGAAAATTAACTACATCATGTGACTATTCCATTTCCAGTTCCAGGTTTTAATAACAAACTTTCAAGCACTTAACCTAACTCCAAAGTGTTTCTAAACATTAGTGAGAGTGACACAAAACAAGTCCTCTGCTTTTTGAAGTGCACCTGGCTAAACGAAACACTAGAAGGATGAACCTCAAGGCTGTGTTTTTTCTTCAGCTCCCAAAACTGAGGAATATCACTGGAGTTGCTCTGCATAAGAGAGAATTTTATATGCTTTGAATCCCTTTTGCTCTAAAGGTGTCACTAATTGTAGCATCACTTTTAGTGATGGACTGCATTTAAGTATGGGTAACTTGAGAAAGCCATTCTCCTAAAGGAGTAACAGAAATTTTGGTTGCTTCTTCCTGTCAGAAGTAGCAGCCCAGGGATGAAAAGATATGTATTCTGACACTAATTCTACAAGACATTCAATCCTTCAGAAAAGAGATCCCAAGAGAGACTTTAAAGCTTGGACTTGAAGCCCCAGAAGAGGTTGCAAAACTAATGGAGTAGATAGTTAAAACACTTCTCTATTTTCTCAGTCATATTAACTCCTCTGAGTCTGCCTCCCGAACAAAACTGATGTTGCTTATGAGATTCTGTCAGTTTCTGATTCCATCTAAACTTTAAACCTGAGTAGCTATTCATATAATGGATGAAAGGCAAACTGCACTCATTATTACAGATCTTACCTTCGTACCAGAGAAACAAAACAAATTAGTTATTCTGCTGAGGGGTAGAAAGGTGTAGGTTGTTCATTTTCAGAATTTCAAAGGGAAGCAGCCGCAATAAGCATACTACATAACATTCTCATCAAGTCTGCAGACTGTGTTTTGAGGCTGTCTAAAAATAAAGTCTCATTCTGACAAATTTAAAGCACCATTTTCCCCTTAATTTGTCATTAAGGACATAACTATGCAGATCTTAGTCAAATGTTAAAACCCTAAGTACTCATTCTGTAGCATGCCCACATGCTGCCTTACTGGAAGCTTTTATGCAAAGTACGACAGCTATGTTGTGCTCCACAAACCAGAACACCACCCTGGCCATCCATAAACACCTTTGCTAACACGCACATGGTAATTCAATCCTTTAAGTGCAATAGTGTTCCACAAAACAATACACATACAAGGCTTCTGAGAAATTATCCCGCTTACGTGGTTTGTCGATAGAATATAAAATCAGGTCTTCCCAAAGTTCTCCATCGTCTTGTTCCTTGGCAAATTCAATAGCTTTATCTACATCTTGTAATTCTTCCATTATCATCTTCAAGGCACTGCGGCTATTACCCATTCTGCCTAGAAGGAAAAAATATGGAAAGAGATTATAAACTCTAAATGCTTTCCAATGCTCAGTGATTTAAGAAGTCCTTTCAATATGAATTTTATAACTGTGAAGTTGCCTCAGACTAACTCAACCAAGATGAAATCTAATCTAATCTGATCTGATGTAGGAATGCAAATCCCAGAGTAATCAGTATAACCTGAACAAGCACTTGGAGCGCTTTGCTGGACTGGGACCTGGAGCTTTTCTTAAGGATGTGTTGGGTCATGAACCACACCAATATCTAACGTAAGGGGGAGCATGTGCATGTAAGCCATGACATGAAATACCTCCTTTAAAAAGCCCTCATGGATACTCTTAATTTGCAGTAAATATAGCACATCTTACACCCACGGGAAATGAGAGGAAAGGAAGAGGAAGAAGTAGTAGAAACGCTGAACTATTCTTTAGATAAATCCATGAGTAAATCCTACTCTGCTCTCAAATGGTCCACAAAACATTCTTCATACTAAAACAAAGACTGACTAAAAAAACCCCTTTCTATTCGATTCATGACTAATTCATAAACACAGGTAAAAATCTTAGTGTTAAAATGCCTCCCATTCAAAGGCAATTTACAATTACATTTACAATTAATTTTACTAAAAAAAGAAAGAAGAAAAGAAAAAGGGAAACATAAGCAAATCTTCCACTTGAGCAAAATACAATAATCAGCTTCTGAGATATATTTGTTTTATTTCTACCCTCTCTTCAAACTGACAGTACCACTCTTCTCTTGGAGGGGGTGTCAAAAAATATCGCCCCCCAAGCTACTCCTCATAACCCTGCAACACCTCCAAAACCCACAGTAACACAATATATGGAGTTAAGACATCATATTAATAATCCAGTGCATTGTTTTCTTTTCTAAATCATGTTATTTGGTTCTACTGACTGCATACCAAATTTGTCTTTGGCAAAGTGTGTTAAATGATATTAGACAATACATCATACATTTTTGCAGTATAAACTGTATGACAAGATTAAAAGCATGTTGCAATTTATCACAGTGAGTGTTACTTACTCAGAAGATAGACTGTCTCTTCTACAAAGTTCCTCTGTTGGCAGATCTCAAGAGCCTTGAGTTTAAGGGAAGGAAGGAGGGAAAGAGAATACAGGGAACCATGTAACATGATGTTTTATTGATCACAAATGCTGCAAGAGGCTTAAAGATATTTTCCCATGAAGCTGCATTGCTCATTTTGACAGGAATACAGCTCCCTTAATATGTACTGTCGGGTCTTCTGGCATTAATTAAGAGGACAAACTCCATGGCATTTTTTTGATTTTTCTCTAAGTTTAAATAAATCTGGGGACAGGACAGGTATTTCAGTCTGGATTATACCAATCTCTACCTTTAAATCTACTGGAAACTTCTTTCTTCTGTTTCCTAAATTGCTTAATCCAACAGCATTAAGGTTATTTGCTGTCAAGACTTGCTTCCTGTGGGTGGACTTATGAGATCTCTAGTGTCGGAGGTGTGCTCTCTAACACAAGGCTGTAGATCTCCTCAGGGTAATTGGAATGATTTTGGGAGGTAGAGTGTCCTCCAAATTTTGCACCAGTGACCTCCAAGAAGACAATACCAAAATAATCTAGCACAAATATGAAAGGATGAGAAGGACTACAAGCATTTTTAAAGACCTGGGGGCTAAATACCCCCAGGAGGAGATACAGAATCTGTGTGTAGCTGAAAAACACAGCACAATTACCAAAATTATGAAACTGATTACCAACAAGTTTTTGGTAACAGAAAATTGGCAGGGCTGGTATGCCATGTCTGTTTCCAATGTGGAAGCAGAAAGCAAAGTCAAGATTCATGGCATTCCTGTGAAGACAACTGTTTGCCAGTAAAGACTTTCACAGTTGGAAATCAAAACTGTAAATGCATAAGATACAAATACAGCTAAAGATATAGGTAGGAATTAACTTTTCATTCCATTCTCAAATTACTTTAGATGGATTACTATGAAGATTAGAGATACGGACAACAAATTTCAGGGTAGAGGTAAGTGAATTACCAACCAGATACTTCAGGGAACTGAAGGTATGAACAATACCAATAAGGAATAAACACAGACGACAGCCTTTCTTCTCTCTATTCAGAAGTTAAACTACAAAGTACCAGGTGTTCAGAATTTCTGGATGCTGCACATTATTGACTGTCATGCTCCCTCTAGAGGAAAACAGGGAAAATTCATATTTCTCCTTCAGTTCATTTTATAAAAAATTTGCTAAACTGCACTTGAATAAAAGTGGCTTACTTTTAAAAAACAAGAATTATTTCTTCCTGCCACGTTTATAATTACTTTAAAGTAACAGTATGTGTGAATTTGTTCAAATATCATGTTTTTTTGTAATTTATACACTGCACTGAAATCTGCTTAACAGGAACTGAAAATACTTGTAACTGGGAAATTCTTGGTCCCCTTTTTATTTCCTTAGAACAAAGATTTGCATATGGTAAGAAGTATAATTACAGAATTAGCAGTGACAGTAAATTCAACTAAGTTTTATACAGTGTTGGTATCTTTCCTCTCTTCCTTAGCTTCTTACTGAAACATTTTAATGTAAGGTTAGAAAGACACTTTTTCGAACATCCTTTTCTCTCCCTTCAGTAATTAGCGCACCACACCTTCCAAAGGTTCACGGGTGTCTGACATATTCTTGCTCGCAGCCCATAAGATCAGCAAAGCAGAGCCAGCAATGTGCTTGCATCATTTACACAGAGCACTTTTCTGCACCCCACATCACTGAAGATAGGTGGCTAGAACTGCAATAACTAAAACTAATTTGAAAATGGAAAAAAGAAGTGAAGGTTAAGGTTTTATACATAAAGCCACCATCACACAAATGATACATAAGGCAAGAACTAAAAGAGAATTAGAGAGCTAAAAACAAATAAGCCAACACTGTAGACAAAAGTCCCTAGCTGGAAACCTCTCAGGCTCATTGCCTAAAAAGATCACTGAGACAACCTAGTTTCATGCGATGGTTTCCAACAAAGAGCAACACTGCAATCCTAACAAAGTATTTTCCAGTGTTTCCTGCTGTTGCACAGTAAAGTTGACAAAACCATGCAAAACAAGAGGGGTGCCAAGAACAGCACTGGTTGTCCATAGAATGTCAACCATGTAAAATACAATATTCGATATTACATTTAAAATTACTCCACTGGTGTCATCACTATAGTTGCATAGAGGCATCCTTTCACAAAGTCTGCTCTGCTCAAAAATTAACAGCAACAAATACAAATAATAAAATACTGACCCAAGTAAATAGGAAAACTTAAATTTCCATTCGATTCACTTTAATTCAAGCAGGGCAAAACCCCTAAGATTTCCCTTAACTATATTTTTTTAATTTGACAAGAAAGAGAAAGGAAGGAAAATGTGAAAAGGTTGAAGAGGGTAGAAACATGGTACTCTCTAAAACTCCAAGCCTACTAGTGGAAGTACAAAGACAAAATACTTTTCGTTCTGCTACTTCAGTGACTTGCTATATTGTGTGTATTGTTTGAAAGCAACTTAGGACCTTAGAAACAAAGCTAGAAAAAGTCCAGTTAGAGCTACTCATTTTTCAAGATCTAACCCTGACTAGTCCTAGATTTGGCAAAATGACTGTCCATTTCTTGCAAGCACAACCTGCTGTTCAGTCAGGCCAGGCACTGATGTGTAGATATGCTGCAGGTACGCATCACGTGCGAATTCAGAATTTCTGCATTAAAAATCCCCACCGATTCCTTCCCTGTGAGCTGAGAGAGGAAGGTCTCAGCGGTTGGCTAGCTCTGCAGACCAAACTTCTGCAGGTGGTCACAAACTCAAAGGATCCCTCCTTTTGGCAGTAGAGGGCAGTACCAGACACAGTTACAAATTCACAACAGTGCAAGCTACAGACATGAAAATCGAGGAACCTTGTTTAGATTCTGGGGAGCTTACCTTCTCCAGTGGACAGTGCGTGCTGTCTCTGAGAAACGGTAGTAAATTTGGACGATCATATTCAGCATAAAGGCTGATCTGTTTTTCATGATATCGCTGGCCTTTATGGTGGTCTCTCTTGAAAAGCTTGTGCAAATACTAGGAATCAAAAGACAGAATCAGAACGCAAAACCACTTAGGCAGCATTATTTGTTCTCTGCTAACAAAAAACTCTTCCTAATTTTCTCAGAAATGTGCTAACACATACTAAAAGGCACAGAGATTAAATCCTGATTCAGAAGACTAACTTTACATTTTTCTGAATTACCTTTATCACAGCGACCTCCAAAACCAGCTCTACAAAGCAGGTTTTCATCAACTATTAAGAAACTGTCCTTTAACCTTTAATGAAACTACTAGATTATGAATTTTATAGAAAACTTTGGATAAATATGCCAAATGAAGCATTATGGTTATCTAGATATGCTTCATCATTACAGATAACTACAGATCAACTTTTTACCACATGAACCATTTTAACCAGAGTACCTCCAAGTATAGATACTGGGACAAAGCTCCTACTCCCTAGATGAGCACAAAAAAGCGTTGAGAATCATCCGGAGAGTCACTTTTACACAAAGGAAAGCAGGCTTCACACTTTGAAACTGATGCATCCCTTCCATAAACTGACAGTCAGTCAGTCAGTCATCTTTGCAAAGCTCTTGGGCTGCGGGCTGCACACTTCACAGAGCTGCTTCCTATAATCAGATCTCTAACACATAAACCTGCTCTCCACCAGATTGATGCCCTGAGCCCCTCTTGCACACAGCAGCAAGTTAAACTTCCCTCCCTAATACAACCCAAGCCCGTGGTTACACGTTACATATTCCACTGACAGCACATTCAAACCGAAGAGGTGCTTTTGGAATAGCAATGTGGAGCCACAGCCTTACAGTTATATTGTAATTCTGCACAAACAAGAACAATCCTGCAGTGTATAGAAGTTACAGCTCTAGAAAGACAAGAAGTTCTCTGTCTCTATGGATCAGCTAAAAGTGCTTCAGAGTTGCTTCCAACATGCAATCCCATTTTTGCATAGGGAAAAAGGAGGGATACAAGCAACAAGTAACTAACCAGAGAAGACAAGTGTCTGCAACGCCATAAGGAGTACCTCAAGCTATCTTAACAAGTAAGCAGTATCTTATCAAATTCTCAGAGGTACACATTTTAAAATTATTTTACTAATGTAAAAATGCTATGGTCATATTAAAAAACGGATTAGCAAAAGTAGCTGCTTTGGCTCTGATGATTTATGACATTTTAGTGTCACGTGCACTTTGACAGAATAACCTCATCTGTAAAAGATATGCCCAGCAAAGAGTTAATTCAGCTCAACTTGAAACCAACAGAATATAGAAATTTTTACCACGTGCTGTAGCTCAGGCCTGTTCTCTAATTCTTCAACGACCCTGTCAATCTGAAAGAAAATGAATAAAACCCAACAGATTAGCAAACTTGTGATAAACATTCACAGGACTGAAAGGACAGGTAATACAGCCAAGCATCGGACTGCCATGCCATGAACTTGTTATACTCACGGAAATTTTATCTTCATTATCCAAAAGCATGTCTACTGCTTTCTAAAGTAAAGAAAGAGAATCCAGTTAAGAAACAGGTACACACATTTTCTCACACTCCATATAGCATTATGCCTGTTCACCGATGGGTATCAGATGAATATTGCAGACCTACTCTTTCCAGCAACAGTAACTCAGAGAGCTGTTTACAGAACATCAGCATTCCCTGACAGCACAGCATTACAGGAGAAGACATCACGTATTCTTCCAGAATACTTCTCCTAAGTTTCCACACTAATAGCAATCAATACTGTGCACTTATATTGCAGGTGAAGTATGCCCATCGAATAGTGCGCCACAGAATGCCCCTGTCAAATGATGTAGAAATACTATTTGTCCCATTGCAAAAGGGAACTGCAGAGTGATAGCTGTAGAGGAAACACGCGACTCAACTTCCCTTACAGCTAGATTCCTCCAAACTATTTGCACACTGATACTGTCAGTCAACACAAGCAGACAAGATCATGTAATCACAGTGGCCACTGTGATTCTGGTTCTGCTTCCTTTCAGAAGAGCAAACTTTGCTTCACATTAAAAAAATACAAAAACATAGATTCCTGATATGATTTACTCTATTTAATAAAAAAGAATTATATTCTTTTTTCCCCGCGTGCAGTTTAGAATGAGCATCCTAAAGATTATCATCTTTGGTACAGACAGCTCCATATTTTAGCTCCAGTGCTCAAACAACCACTGCACTGAAAGTGCACATCTACTTGGTTTCTCCCAAAGGGTAATACCAAAACTCACTTGCTGAGGTTTTATAGCCAGTTGGAAAGAAAGAAGATCGAATTCAGCACAAAATACATAGTTCTTATTTTTGGAATTTAGGGTAATAACCTTGCAAACTTTTAGAAGCAAAAAAAAAAAAAAATATTCATGAGCACAGGTAGCATTTTCCTCGATCCTCTCGGTAATGGGGGGAGACTTCAGAAGAAACAGGCAACCCCAGAATATCAATACTTGGCTCAAGGACTAGTGCCTCTACCAAAACTTCAGGTTTTCAAACCATGGAAGAGCCTTCAAGAGACAAGGTATGCTGGGGCCTGACAGGATCCACCTGTCCCAATGGGGAAGATGTGTCTTTGGGTGTTAAGCTGGCAGGACTGATCAAGACACCTTTAAACTAGAATCAATGGGGGAAAGGGATAACAACAGGATTGCACCAGATAAGCCAAGGGTTGGCATGGCGTCACCTGAGCAATGTTAGTAGGAACATTTACGCTTCTCCTGGCAACATGGAGGGCTCAGGAGCATATCTGAAATGCTTGTCCACCAACACATGCAGCATGAGAAAGAAACAGGATGGACAGGAAGCATTGGTCAGCTCTCAGAGCTACAATATCATTGGTATTAGCGAGAGCTGGTGAGATGAGCCCCACAACTGGAGTGCTGGGATGGAAGGCTACAGGAGGTTCAGGAGGGACAGGCAGGGCAGGCGAGGTGGTGTTGCACTGTATGTAAGGGAGAGGTTCGATTGTACAGCCCTTGTGGTTAGGGATGATGTGGTTGAGAGACTCTGGGTGAGGATTAGAGGAGTGGAAAACAAAAGAGATACTGAGAGGGTGTCTACTACTGATCACCCAGCCAGGATGTAAAGACTGATGAGTTATTCTATAGGCAATTAGGAGAAATTACTGGATTGGTAGCCCTTGTCCTTATGGGAGATTTCAACTTCCCAGACATGAACTGGGAATTATCATACTGCTGTGATAAGCAGGTCTTGTAAATTCCTGACGTTTGTAGGAGATAATTTATTGTCCCAAGTACTCAGTGAGCCAACTCGGAAAGATGCCATCCTAGACTTCTTTGTGACTACAACAGGACTTGTGGGGGATGTGGTGGTAGGTGTCTGCCTTGGTCACAGCAATCTTGAAATGGTTGCGTTTAAAATTTTCAATGTAATAAGAAAAAAGGACAGCAGCATTGCTACCCTGGATTTCAGGAGAGCAAACTTTAAGCTATTCAGGGAGCTATTTATCAGTGTCCCCTGGGAATCTGCTTTGAGGGCTTAGGGGTCCACGAGTGCTGCTGAGTTTTGAAGAATCACGTTTTAAAAGCACAGGAGCAGGCAATCTCATTGTGTCCCAAGTCAAGCAAGCGAGGCAGAAGACCAGCTTGTCTGAACAGGGAACTCTGTTTTTTGTAAGTCAGGAGAAAAAAGAACTTATATGATCTCTGAAAGCAAGTTCAGGCTTCACAGGAAGAGTACAGAGCTGTGGTTCATATATGTAGGGAGAAGACAGGAAAGACCAGCTCAATTACAGTTTAAGCTGGCCATATTGTTTCACATAACAGGTAGGGCTTTTTAAAGTATGCTAATAGCAAGAAGAGGTCGAAAAAAAACATTGAACTAATACTTGCTGAATATGGTCACCTGACAAGCAGGGATGAATTAAATGCGGAGACATTCAATGTGTTTTTCACCTCAGTCGTTAATAATACTGATATACCTTGGGCTGCCCACTGCCCTGAGTTAGAGGACCTTGACTGCGCTAACAGTGACTTTCCATTTGTGGATNTATGTAGGGAGAAGACAGGAAAGACCAGCTCAATTACAGTTTAAGCTGGCCATATTGTTTCACATAACAGGTAGGGCTTTTTAAAGTATGCTAATAGCAAGAAGAGGTCGAAAAAAAACATTGAACTAATACTTGCTGAATATGGTCACCTGACAAGCAGGGATGAATTAAATGCGGAGACATTCAATGTGTTTTTCACCTCAGTCGTTAATAATACTGATATACCTTGGGCTGCCCACTGCCCTGAGTTAGAGGACCTTGACTGCGCTAACAGTGACTTTCCATTTGTGGATGGTGAAATTGTAAGAGACTAGCTGTAACAGTTGAATGTTCGTAAGTCCATGGAGCCTGATGGGATTCATCCCAGAGTAACGAAGGAGCTGGCGGATGTCAGAGCAGGACCTCTCTCAATCACCTACAAAAGACCTTGGGAGTCTG